>CM060306.1:19033725-19068725 GCA_030674185.1 Monoplex corrugatus | reverse complement strand
GAAGAATGAGTGGCAAACACTCTGATCAAAACAGGAAAAAAACACCAAGAGGATTGAGACTGAAAGCTGCGAAATCAAATTCTAGAAAGAGATGAGAAAACAGAAGAAATGGACAGATGATGAAGAAAGGGAATAGACTGTGTTTCTTGTGGGAATAAGGTGATGGATTTTCAGCTACAGTAATACTGCTCCAAAATAACATCGCTAAAGATCCTTTCCTTTTTTCTTCTTCTTTAACCCTTCTTTCCTTTGTTTTCCCAACTCTCTCTCCTCCCATTCTTGGTTCCCACCCCAGCCCACCATCATCATCATCATGTGCTCTGCCGCATGGCTTTGACAATCATAGCCCTCTATTCTAATCTATCTTGTGTCGCTGCAAGTACATCTCCTACCCTCTCTTCTACATCCACTCCACAAGTCCGTACAAAATTTCCTTGCCTCACAAAATGTCCTATAAAATGTCCCCACCATCATTATCCAAAAAAATGACAGACTGAACCCAGTGGCCATGAAAAAGTACTACACATGACTCTTCCATGCAAAATCATTTACCTGCTAGCACGGCTGACATCAGGATGATAGTAGATGCCCGTGTCTATCACCTTCTCCTGGGTCACCACCTCCTTCTCCCCTGACTTCCCTGCTGGCACATCCTCATTGGTCCTGAAGTCAGAATGACAAGTGAAGGTACAATTATTATACCAATAATCTGGTATGATATAAGTCTTACTCATAGTAACGATCTAAAACTAGAGAATAAATATCACAACTTAAAGGAATTATATCATTTTAATTATTATACGCATCACATTCACTTGGCGGGATTATATCTTTATATTTATTATATGCACCATGCTCACAACAGCTTTTGGAGTTTACCGTTTTATTTCTTGTTCTTTGCTTTGTCAGAACAGAAATCAATAAATGCTCTGATCATGTATCTATCAGCCAACTTGTGACACAGTGTCTTCACTCTAGCAGAAATATCCAGATTGTTTTCTTTTTTCTTTTTCCGTTTTCTTCTTTTTTTTTCTGTTGTTTCTTTTCTAAAATTTAGGGAACTTGTTTCCATTCCTTATTTCATGTGATCTTTGCCAAACACACACACACACACACACACACACACACACACACACACACACACACACACACACACACACACACACACACACACACACACACACACACATATATATATATACATGGTCCATGGCTATGAAATTGTCTAAAAAGTGTGACACAGAAGCAACAAAATGAAACACCTGTCAAAGGAAGAATATCCTGTAAAACAGAAATGATATGATGTTCCTTTGTACATAACATCACACAATGTCACAAACTTTGTAAAGGAAAGAACCTGAGAAGGAACATATATTCTGTTCAAAATACTGCGAACACATTAACCCCTTAAGTGCGGTCAACATAAAATTTACGGAGCTCTTGGAGCCTTCTCTGGTACCTACAACGTAAAATTTACGGAGGAAGTTTGATACACGTTTCAACCTAATGTAAATGGGAGAGAAGCACTGACTGATGTTGTCAGTCTCAGAGAGAGTTCATAAAGTGACTGGCTTCCCTTACATGACATTTTGACCTATGCAACCCTCACCAGATTGGTTTTATTTATCTGAAAAGAAACTGGTTTTCAGCAAAACGCTGACACCAGGACTGTCTTGCAATGCTGCATGTTTTCAGCCTTTGAAAGCATGTGAGTTGAGTCAAGAACTTATAAATGACTATAGGATGATTCAGAAGACAATTCTGACACAAGAAGAGGTTGAGCATGTTTTTATATGGAATATGCGCTATACAAATAAATGCTTTTATATGGAATATGCGCTATACAAATAAACATTATTATTATCATTATTATTATTATTATTATTATTATTAATTATTATTATTATTATTATTATTATTATTACTATTATTACTATTATTATTACAGACAGACCCAACACGAAATGTATTGATTTTCCAAGCATGTGACACAAAGGGTTTGTGGCCCCAGGCAATACTGGAAGCTAGCCAACACTCCACACGTTCAAACAGACAGGACCCACATTGTAGAATACCGCAACACTTTCAGTGAGTAGTATTAGAAGTGGCAAGGGGAGGACTAGGGTGATGGAGTGGGGTGGGGATGGGGGGCATGGCGGTAGCAGAAAACTCGACCGGGTCAAGTCATTTAGTGGACTAGTAAGCTGCAGTTCTTTGTAGCTCGTCAGCTGTCAGTGATCTGTCAGTAGGAGGTCAGCCAAAGTCTGAATACTTTTAGATTTCATCAGGAGGGTCATATCTTCTATTTTTTCTTTTGTTTGTTTGGTTTTTATCATGAGCGGTTATGAGTTTTTTATGGGAACTTTCACAAAATATTACAAATATGTAGTTATTTCAAGAAATTACAACATAAATCATCTGAAAATACATTAAGTCATGACTAATGCATCATTCTCTGTAATTTCATGCGTAGATTCCCATACATATGGAAGCAACAGTTGTTTTATTGTACATGGTAGTGATGCAACATTTTTCCCTGGCACATGGAAAACACCGGATGTCAAAAACGTTGGCACTCAAGGGATTAACAGCAGATCCAGTTGGCACATCTGAAGGCAGGACAGGAAAACCAACCACACTAAATACAAGAAAATGAAAGGAGAAGACTTTGTACACAACTTCACAACAATTCTTTACTGTGTAAATTTTAGAGCTGTACCAAAAAAGATAAACAGGCTTCTGCTGTTTTGAAGACAACCAGTGTAAAAAAAAGCTGACAAAATAATTATGCTAAGCACTCAGGTAATGCTAATTGTGAATGCTTTCATATTAAGCCTTTCTGCACATACATTACTGGAATGTCCACTAACCTCCAACATTTAAAAGATCTCAAAAGCAGAAAATTCTTCTTGTTGTTGCAAAACAGCTCATGGGTCACTCAAAAGACGTGTTGCAAACAAAAACAGGCTATGAACATAATATTATAAGAACACATACTGGAACAGCACCCAAATAGTCGTCTGTACATTACTTCACAACAGTCACAACAAAATATTGTACTGCAGCATCCTCTAAAGAGCAAAACTTGGCATCAGACTATCTTTCTCTTGAAATAAGAAGAACCAAAATGCCACACATGACAGCCGGTTTCTTTTCAGGTAAATTGTGGTTTGCTGAATTCAGTAAAGATCTCTTAAGTACATAACTTCACAACATTCTTGGACAGAATCTCCTTTTTCTTCAATAAAACAGTAATTGTATCGATTAATTTCCACAAAAACAGGGGTACAAGAGCTCAGGGGGTTGTATCAACATGTTTTGAATACATTTGGGACTTATAATGAGAGGGGAAAATTGCCTATTCAATAGAAAGTTCATAACTTAACAAACCAGTTCATAACTTCACAACAGTCACAACTTGATATTGTACTACAATGTTCCTCTAAACAACGAAACACGGCATCAAACCATCTGTCAACTGAAATAATACAAACCAAACGTCCCACATGTTAATCACTTTTTTTGAGTGAATTGTGATGTCCTAAATTTAGTAAAGATTTTTTTAGTACATAAATTCACAACATTTTGAGAGAGACTCTACTTTTTCCTCAGAAAAACTGCATATACATTAATTTTTTTTATAAAAACAGGTAAAAAGAAGCTATAGGGGTTGTATCTGCATGTTTTGACTACATCTGGGATTAATAAAAAAGTTAGTTCAGAAAAAAGCATCCTGTTCTACAAAATGTTCACAACTTCATGTACAGTAAAAGACATCTTTTACAACATCGCATGCTAAAAAGCATAAGCCACTGTAGTAAATAGTATAGGTAAGATTTACTTAAAACTATACCAATAGGCTATTAACAAACTATAGAGTCAATAGCAGGTGTGTATTTGTAATAAAAGCATCCTCTAAAATTTCTTTCTTTGTTCGTAACATCATAACAGATGATTACGGAACATCTTTGTGTGAGGTTATGTATACCATGCAATGACTGATTTTCGCAGCTGTTATCAGTAGCTGTGGGAGAAAATGGACCCAGGCGCAAAGGTCATTACTTCTCTTTCACGTTACATTAATTTTTTTTGTATTTTTGAGGTATAGAGTATGTAAATTTAGCTCTGAAGTTCGGTAGTAGCGCGCACGGCCCAGTCGATGAAATTTCATAGCCATGACCATATACATATATGTACATACACACTCACACACTTTATGTAGTTGGATTTTACCGTTTTATTTCTTGTTCTTTGTTTCTGTCAGAACAGAAATCGATAAATGCTTTGACCACATATCTACCAGCCACCTAGTGACAAACTGTGCTTCCCACTAGCAGAAATATCACATTTTTTACACTTTTGTTGCTGTTCTTGTTCTTGTTATTTGTCTTCCTAAAATCTGTGTGTATGTATTCTTTCTTTATTTGTTTTTCTATCCGTACTCATACGAACACATGCACACACACACACACACACACACAATCTTTAAATAACAGTAAGATAAAAATGTATGCAAAACTTACCATTTCTCCATGAAGGCAGTGATTTGTGGTGAGTGATCAAAGCTGAAACATAACAATAATCGAAGAACCAACCAAATAGATATATAAAAAAACCCAAAAAATTAAGCAAAAAGAAAGATAGCTGAAATAGGCGGGGGAGGGGGGAGGGGGGCGGGGAGCTGAAAATGAGCAGAATGGGAGCAATAGCATTCAAGCGGTGTAGAAAAAGGGACTGTACAAAAACAGTTTGCTGTGATCCCTCATTTTAATAGCTGAAAACCTATGTTTTCTCTTTTTTTTTTTTTCATTTCTTCTTTCCCCTTTGATTTATGAAAAAAGATGATTATGAGCTTCTCAGAACTTCTATGGGGAACACTACATCAAATCTCTTGTTTATACCTAGAGCTGTAAGATAGGTGCTACAAAAGAGTACATTACTATTATCACCTGAAGCAATGAGGGGGGGGGGGGGGGCATGAACTTCACACTTTCATTTGTTGAACACAGATTATACTGGCAACTGTTGCAAATTATTCTCTATCAGTACCATTATCTTCACCACCAACACCATTTCATTATTACCAGGGAATGTTCTGCATGTGGCCTCCAGTGTACTGTGTTACAGATTTATTTTAACGTACAAAGAGACATTTTGTTGAGACTTGATGCAACCCCGCATGCGTTCAGCAATGGCTGAAAATAACTCAACAACAGCTACTGACCAGTCAGAAGGACAACCAAGTACCACCAGAGTTAATTTCACAAGCTATCACCCAATGCAATATATTAAATAAACAGATCCATTAGCTTCTGATCACCATTTTCGCAGCTTTCACCCCATATCATACATCTTAATAAACAGATTCATTAGCTTCTGATCACCAGAGTTCATTTCACAAGCTTTCACCCTTATGTCATACATTTTAATAAACACATTCACTAGCTTCTGTCACCAATTTCACAACCTTTCACCCTATGCCATACATTAAATAAACAGATTTATTAGCTTCTGATCACCAGAGTTCATTTCACAAGCTTTCGCTTTATGTCATACATTTTAATAAACAGATTCACTAGCTTCTGATCATCAATTTCACAAGCTTTTACCCTATGCCATATATTAAATAAACAGGTTCACTAGCTTCTGATCATCAATTTCACAAGCTTTTACCCTGTGTCATACATTAAATAAACAGATTCACTAGCTTCTGATCATCAATTTCACAAGCTTTTACCCTGTGTCATACATTAAATAAACAGGTTCACTAGCTTCTGATCATCAATTTCACAAGCTTTTACCCTGTGTCATACATTAAATAAACAGGTTTATTAGCTTCTGATCACCAGAGTTCATTTCACAAGCTTTCGCTTTATGTCATACATTTTAATAAACAGATTCATTAGCTTCTGATCATCAATTTCACAAGCTTTTACCCTATGCCATATATTAAATAAACAGGTTCACTAGCTTCTGATCATCAATTTCACAAGCTTTTACCCTATGTCATACATTAAATAAACAGATTCATTAGCTTCTGATCATCAATTTCACAAGCTTTTACCCTATGTCATACATTAAATAAACAGATTCATTAGCTTCTGATCATCAATTTCACAAGCTTTTACCCTACGCCATACATTAAATAAACAGATTCACTAGCTTCTGATCATCAATTTCACAAGCTTTTACCCTATGTCATACATTAAATAAACAGGTTCACTAGCTTCTGATCACCACAGTTAATTTCACAAGCTTTTACCCTATGTCATACATTAAATAAACAGGTTCACTAGCTTCTGATCATCAATTTCACAAGCTTTTACCCTATGTCATACATTAAATAAACAGATTCACTAGCTTCTGATCACCAGTCAATTTCACAAGCTTTCACCCTGTGTTATACATTAAATAAACAGATTCATTAGCTTCTGATCATCAATTTCACAAGCTTTTACCCTATGTCATACATTAAATAAACAGATTCACTAGCTTCTGATCATCAATTTCACAAGCTTTTACTCTATGTCTATGTCATACATTAAATAAACAGATTCACTAGCTTCTGATCACCACAGTTAATTTCACAAGCTTTCACCCTATGTCATACACTAAATAAACAGATTCACTAGCTTCTGATCACCAGTCAATTTCACAAGCTTTCACCCTATGTCATACACTAAATAAACAGATTCCTTAGCTTCTGCTCTATCAGACAAACTTGGGAGCCAGTAGCAGAAATGTGTTGTTAAGCTCACAGTATTACTATTGGCAAGGGTTTAAAAAAAACTGTACATATCAAAGCTTAAGTGTATACCAAGTGCATATGGGAGTTACAGCCCAAGACGATGACTATGACACAGGCCTGAAGAGTTAATCCTTCCACCCTTCACCCTAGGGCGAGGGAGTGAAAGAAAGAAGCATGCTCTGCACAACTGCTACAAGCTGGTGGATAGGGTAGGGGAGTGGAAGTGTTAGGCATGCTCAGTAGAGCAGGCATGACTTACTTCTCCATCAGGGCTTTCTTGATGGCCTCCGTCTGACCCTCGTGCATGTCGTAGACCACCTGTAGTACTGACAAGGGTACGTCCAGTTCATGGTGCAGCTCCTGTAAAAATGACTTTATTCACATAGGCCATAATGGGAGATTTTATTTCACATTCCCTTTTAATAAAGACACTTACCATATCTTACAAGCGCATTAGTTCAGCTCAGCTACAGCAAGAGAACAAACTAACTGCAAAATATCTGATCGCGTGGTATAGAAATCAGTGAACATCCACAGCCAGGTGACAGTGCTGAGCCCATCCCTATCCCAATACCCAGTTCCGGGCTGAGTGATGGTTGTCCTGTCAGTCTTTGTGTATCAGTCATTTTCCCCAGTTCTCTCAGTCTTAGCTCTCTCAGTTTTTTCCTCTGTTTCGATCAAGAGTATTTACCACTCATGTTTAACTCTTTGGAGACGCGCCCTAAAATAGCTGCTGAAACTCTCGAGACGCACAGTTTTTGGTACTTTTTAAAAAATTATGGAGAATATCCAACAACAATAAACCTATCCTATTACATACGTTTTAAAAGGTCATTATGTCTACTTTAATAATAATAATAATAATAATTACAATATTTATATAGCGCAAAATCTCGATAAAAATCAAATCTAAGCGCTGAACATATACTTACGCACGCGCGCACACACACGCACACACACACTTACACATGGCCATAAATGGGGAAAAAGAATAAAAGCAATGGAAAATTATAGAGAGCATATTATATACAAATATATATTACAATGTGATTCCCCTAAGAGTGGAGACAGACTACAGAGGGGGGATGAGTGAGGTCAGGATTTTATGCAGAGGAGAAAAGGTGAGTTTTGAGAGCGGACTTGAAGGAGACAAAAGTAGGTTGCTGACGGACAGAGAGAGGAAGTTTGTTCCAGGAAAGTGGACCAGAAACAGAGAAGGCTCGTGGACCATAGGTATTGAGCTTGGTGCGTGAAAAGCGAAAAGTCAGAGGATCGGAGGCAGAGTGGAGGGTACGTGAGGGAACATAGATATCAAGTAGGCTTGACAGGTAATCGGGGGCTGCGTTATTGAGGCTTTTGTAGCACATGGTGTCTAGTTTGTACTGTATGCGCTTTGATACAGGGAGCCAGTGAAGTTGTGCCAGGAGAGAAGATATGTGGTCAGCTTTTTTCTTTTTTTGAGTACAAGGCGTGCAGCATTGTTTTGAATGCGCTGTAGGATGTGAATGGTGGAGGCAGGAAGACCAGACAGGAGTGAATTGCAATAGTCAATGCGAGACATTATGAAGGAGAGAACGAGTTTTGCAGTTGTTTCCACAGAGAGATACTTCCTGATCAAGCTTATACGATGGAGGTGATAGTAGCAAGATCTGGCAGTTTGAGAAACAAAGTTGTTCATGGAGAGGGTAGAGTCAATGCAGACACCAAGGTTTTTAGCTGAATCAGAAATTGGGACTGATGTGTTACATAATGGGAGAGAAAGAGGAGGCAGCTGAGAAAGTTTCTGACGGGTGCCAATGAGGATAGCTTCTGTTTTGTCGTCATTAAGCTGAAGTTTGTTTAACGTCATCCAGTTCTTAATGTCCGAGTAACACTCAGTGGTGCGCGAGTCAAGAGGCGCTGTATATTGTTTGGTGTGTCACTGTCTAGAAGTTGGGTGTCATCAGCATAGAAGTGGTGTTTTATAGAGTGGGAGTTGATGATGGTGGACAGGGGGGAGGTGTAAAGAGTGAAAAGAACAGGGCCAAGGACAGATCCTTGTGGAACACCACAGGTCAGGCATGCAGGTTGAGAGTAAGTGCCATTAATGAGAACAGTTTGTTTTCTGTTTGACAGATATGAAGTGAAAAAGGAGAGAGCAATGTCAGAGATGCCAAAAGTATGATGAAGTCTAGAAAGGAGAATACCATGATCAATGGTATCAAAGGCTGCAGACAGATCAAGGAGTGTGAGGAGAGAGACTTTGCCAGTATCAGTTGCAAGGAGGAGATTGTTGAGAATGTGTAGTAGGGCAGTTTCAGTGCTATGGCACTGGCGGTAGGCTGACTGGAAAGGATTGAGAAGATTGTTCGCAGACAGGTGAGAGTTCAGCTGGTTGAGGACAACTTTTTCAAGCAGTTTTGACAAGAAAGAGAGATTAGAGATAGGCCGGTAATTTTTCAGTTCATTTGGGTCTAAATTGTATTTCTTGAGGAGAGGGTGAACAATAGCAGACTTGAAAGAATCTGGGACAGTTCCAGTTTGAAGAGAAGTGTTGATGATGTCAGTGATGAATGGGAGGAGAGTAGGGAGACAGTCAGAGTAGAGAGAACCTGGAAGAAGATCCAGTTCGCAGGTTTTGAACGACATGGATCTGATTGTGTTGAGAATTTCTTCTTGTGAGACTGGGGTAAAAGTAGTAAGAGGTGTGCCAGAGAAGAAAGGGTCAGGTGGGCATGGTTGACAGGGTGTCCTGTCAAGCCTGTCACGAAGAGTTTGTATTTTGTAACTGTGCAGACTGCTTGTTTATGCATGCTTTCATTTTTTTCTGGTTTACCATTGAAAAAGGCATGCAAATAGCAAAAAAAGAAAAGTTCTGGATGTACACACACATGACTTATCAAACTGCTGTTTGTAGTCCATTAAATATCCATGTCACAAAACTGCACTTAACATGTCACAGGATATACATTCTTCACTGGAAGTCACTATGAGTTCTGCTTTTATGAATATTTTGTCCCAAAAATGAGTCATTTGAATCTTCGAAATTCCTTTGTTTCGGGTACCACAAAAACAAGCCAAAAAATAGAGTTCCAACAGTCTCCTACGGTCAAAGGGAAAGAAATCTACTTAGAAAAATGGTTAAACTCTGTTGTCAGTATAATCTCCCTTATTATAGTATGCACGTAGTCTTGGTAAAAAAAACCATAACATCTCCGCAGCTATAGCTGCGGAACGTCGCCGTCGAGTTAACCTGCACTGTGCCCCCCTTTCTGTTTCTTTAAACAGATCTCCCTTTTTTCATGATCTTTCACTCCGCTTTGGATACGTCTTTCTCAACCTGTCACCAACTTCGGTAGGCAGACGGTAATACTCGACTGTTTGATTCTCAGTGGTTTTCCTCCACTTTTATTCTAGATTGGTTTGAAACTTCCACAAGCATCTTCTCCCATAACAGGAAAATATTTTTCTTTCAGCATCTATTATTTCTTCTTCTTCTCAAACGACCTGCGATGATTCAAACCTTCATTCACCGTCCCTCCAAAATTTCCCATCGAAGACAAAGACTGTAACACAGTCTATTCCAAATTCTTCTTTCGTTCCCCTCGACCTACTTTCATGGGGCCCTCATGACTTGTCAGTCCTCTGTGTTTCCCTTTAGAAACACTGTTCCCTGTTTTACTATTTTTTGTTTGCTTTGTGCCTGCTGCAGACCTCATTCAAAGGAGATATGCCACTGTATTACATGGGGCAAGGCGTCTTCTCCAGTCTGCCACCTCTGTGCTCTTGTTACCCTATGAGGATTTATGTTGTTGTGTGTTCACTGTGCTCTTTATCTTTGTTACCCTCTGAGGATTTACATCATTGCCTGTTCACTGTGCTCTGTGCTTCTGTTACCCTCTGAGGATTTTACGTCACTGTGTGTTCACTGTGCTCTCTGTCTTTCTTACCCTCTGAGGATTTACATTATTGCGTGTTCACTGTGCTCTGTGCTTCTGTTACCCTCTGAGGATTTTACATCGTTGTGTGACCTCTTCACTGGATTATTACTCCATGCTCTTGGATTACTCTTTCCTTGTGAGTCTTTTCACCAGTGCCTTGTGGATCAGCCTCACCTGTGTCGGAGCCATACACCTTGTTGTCTGGTTCCATGGCTCTCATTTTGGGTTGTGTCCTTGCCAGAAGCTAGACGCCTCTGCTCTTCTGTCAGATACCTCTTCCTCTCCTCACAGATTTTCCACAGGCCATGGACCACTTAGAGCATCCACTCCCAGCTGTCGTCCAGAGGGCCACTTCGTCAATGGAGATGGAGTATTCTGTGTTCATACAACCAACCGAAGCACCCCTCACTGGGCCCCTTGCTGGCCACCTTCTCCTATCAAGCCCTTCTGACAGCCAAACCGTAGCAGGATCATCTACTCTCAAGTGCATCCTCTGGAAGGAAATGCCAGAGTTTATCCTTCCCATCCCTTCTAGAGTACTCTTGTAGCAGGAATGCCAAAGCACTCTCTTCTGTGCAAGAACAAGAGGAGCCGGAGGTACCAGTGAGTCTCGTCCACTCGCCTCCTCCCATAGATGCCAAGGAGATCCCTTCTCACTTGTGCAGAGTAAGCCGAAGGAAATTTCTTCTCCCCTCCAACCAAGATTTTTGTTTTAGTGTTTAAAGCCCAGCCAACTGTGTAGAGCCACATCAGGGCTATAACCATTTCAAAGCATATACAAAACTTCAACACAGAAAAAAAAAAAAAAAAAAAAAAGAAAAGAAAAGAAAATTAAGTACACATATCAATGCATTCGTGCACATAATCTAAAGAGATGTCCCTAGCGTTGACCACTCTGTCCAATTTATCGCACAGGTGATTTAAAAACACACCTGAATACAAATTTAAACATGATAATGACACTAAAACCTACATAAAAACGGGCCCAAATTACCTAAAATCGCTTCCACATATCTCACTTCCCTAGAGCCAAAAATGCATTTAATACATGTACCCAATTATCAATCCTAAGAAAAAGTATGTAAGACTTTATCGAACACATACAGGTGAATGGACCAGCAAGGCAGAAAATGATAGGAAGAAATGACAGAAAGCAAAGGAATAAGGCAGAAACAAAGACAGAGACAGAAAAGAGTCCATTTTGAGCACAGAATTTTGAGAAGGTAGGGAAATTATTTATACTGAAAGAGCCCCCGGCTTGCCCGGACAGGGGCGTACAAAGGATGCCTGTGGTCTACCCAGCTGGTTGAGTAGAGCAGCAACTGAAGCTGGGCCGAAGAGACAGCCCACACGTAGGATGCAGTTATGTTACGTGCTATTAAACCGCAGTATGCTGAAGGAAATCAACATCATTCAAAACGATATTTCTGACTTAAATAATCAGATAAAAAGGTCTATTATCTGACAGATCTAAATCACCAATATATCTGACAGATCTGAATCACCAATAAGGTATCCACTAACTAAAACATGAAGAAAATCAAAACACATCCATGAATATAAATCTTGAACAAAGGGTTCAATTACTTTATCAGTGCATAGCATGTTGTATGGAGTTTGTTCAAGGATTCATTGCATAAGACAATTTCATATGCACTCCACCCGAATCTATCAGAAATTGTCTAGCAGACTCCACAAGCCTGTGCAAAACCCTACGCGCCGGCAAGGTCTTGAATGTCGTATGGATGAAATGCAAGTGTCATGTGAGAAATTTATGTTCTTTTCTCATGTAATCTCTCAGAACTATGGGAGATAATACTCTTTAACACAGAAGAATAATCGCTCCTCAAAGCATTTTTTCAAAGTACCGGAATTAATGAATTTCTGGGGATAGAATCAAATGCTTTTCAAAGTCAACAAAAACTATGTAAAGCCTATAATTTGATGCAAATTGTTTATGAAATAGCCGCTTAAAACTACGGTCTATCGTAGAATAATTCCTCCTACATCCTGTCTGGTATCCACCTGGTATGTTGTTCTACCCTGTCCATTCTTGTAACCTGCTGTTGACAATAGAACTGTACAGTTTGCTGCTAACATCAAAGATATATCTATGTATTTACTAGCAACATTAACATACGTTTTCTTAAACATAACCTGAAAGTCACAAGACATTGAGGAGGCAAAAATCTCACTACCCTCTAGTCGGCTTTTCTGAGGGCAAGATTTGCTCCTCTCACACACAGCTTTATCTTCCCCAACCTGGACAGGGTCAGGTACTCAACCACAGTACCATGGACTGGGAGATGCACACACAAAATTTCCTGGGCTAGGCTTGAACCCGTGCTGTCTGACTGGAGGGTAGGAGCTCTAAATTCCGGGCCTCATTCTTACTGATCAAACCCATCTCCATATACCTCAAATATGGCTTTCGTCCTGAGGTCTGCTTTGTCAAAGATGCCTTTGGTCTCCTCTTCGTCTTCCCACGATGAGGATGTCGATGACACGGCATCATCATCAAACACGTCATCATCATCATCATCATCGTCATCATTGTCATCATCATCTTCCCCAGTGTCACTGTCTTTACTGGTATCCTTCTCCGTTATCTTGGGCTCAGCTTCTTTTTTGGTCATGATTTTGGCTTTCTTGGCAGCAGGGGGCTGGTCTTCTGGAGTGTACAGGTTCAGAGACAGTACCTGCACAACATGTGTAAATGTTGCGTCACACACAATACACGAAACAGCCATTCTGTTTCATTAACAAGATTTGATAATTGCATGTTCACTAAAGGCAAAGATACATATTGTGTGAGTGTGTGTGTGTGAGTGTGTGTGTGTGTGTGTGTGTGTGTGTGTGTGTGTGTGTGTGTGTGTGTGTGTGTGTTTGTGTGTGTGTGTGTATGGTGTGGTGTAGAGTGTGTGTGTGGTGTGATGAGTGTGTGTGTGTGTGTGTGTGTGTGTGTGTGTGTGTGTGTGTGTGTGTGTGTGTGTGTGTGTGTGTGTATGAGTGAGTGAGAGTGTGTGAGTGTATGAGTGAGTGAGAGTGTGTGTGTGTTTGCATGCATGTATGTCTGCATGCGGTGTGTGTATGTGTGTGCGTGCGTGTGTGTTTACTGATACAAGTTAAGGGCACCGCCTGGATAAACATTTCATGATTGCCATGGGTTGGTCCTCTTATAACAAACATTTGTCCGAGGCATATTTTCACAAGAAACAAACAAGAAGAAGAACAAAAAAATTCTCTTTGGTTTCATATGTACCCCATGTCTTTACAAACACATATTTGAACTCATCAATATGTAGTGAAACTTCTCAAACCTTCTGACATAACCAAAGTCAATGACACGGAGCAAAAGTCAAATGAATGCATGAATAACCTCCAGGTCTTTAAGCAGCCATTACTGACTGCATAACAAACAAACAAAACAAATAAAACAAACACACAAACAACTAAACACATGATGACAACCTCCATGTCTCCAGACAACCATTACAGACTGCATAATAAATGAAACAGAAGAAATAAAACAAACAAATTATTAAAATACATGATGATAACCTCCAAGTCTCTCAGCAGAGACTGCATAACAAACACACAAAGCAAAACGAACAAACCAGCAAACAACTAAATACATGAAGACAACCTCCAAGTCTTTGAGCAGTCACTACAGGACTGCATAACAAACAAAGAAAATGCAACAAACAAATAACTAAATATATGATGACAACCTCCAAGTCTCAAAGCAAAGACTGTACAATAAACAAACAAAGCAAATAAACAAACATCTAAATACATAATGACAACCTCCACGTCTCCAAACAACCATTACAGACTGCATAATAAACAAACAGAAGAAATAAAACAAACAAATTATTAAATGCCTGATGACAACCTCCAAGTCTCTGAGCAAAGACTGCATAACAAACAAACAAAGCAAATAAAACAGACAGACAACTAAACACATGACAGCAACCTCCAAGTCTTTGAGCAGCCACTGCTGACTGCATAATAAACAAACAAAACAATAACACAAACAAACAAACAAACAAACAAATAACACAAACAAACAAACAAAACAAATAACACAAACAAACAAACAAAACAAATAACACAAACATGTGATGACAACCTCCAAGTCTTTGAGCAGCCACTACAGACTGCATAATAAACAAACAAAAACAAATAACACAAACAAACAAACAAAACAAATAACACAAACATGTGATGACAACCTCCAAGTCTCTGAGCAGCCACTGCTGACTGCAAACAAACAAAATAAAAACAAAATAAATAACACAAACAAACAAACTTGTGATGACAACCTCCAAGTCTCTGAGCAGCACTGCTGACTGCATAATAAACAAACAAAACAAATAACACAAACAAACAAACTTGTGATGACAACCTCCAAGTCTCTGAGCAGCCACTGCTGACTGCATAATAAACAAACAAAATAAATAACACAAACAAACAAACTTGTGATGACAACCTCCAAGTCTTTGAGCAGCCACTGCTGACTGAACCCTGTGCCCTTGCTGGCAATGAAGACAAGACATTGTATGAACTCTGCACGGAACACGTCGGAGGCGTTGAAGATGTTGTTGGACTTCAGCAGGTTGTGAAGCACCTTCAGCACCATGGCCAGCACCCACAGCCCTTCCACAGACACCTCTTCACCTGCCAACGCACAAAGCACTGTTCACACAAAAACAGCAAAAATGATAATGATCAATATTAACCCTAATCCGCCTAATATCCCTGTCTGAAAAAGCCCACAGGAGTAAAACAGCAACAACAGCGCTATAAATTTCATTTTTCTCATAAACTGACTGAAACCGTTAACCAAAGAATACATCATGTCAAAGTATTCACCACTGAACAAAAGCTGTTCTTTAATCTTGGTATGGAATGAGAAAATAAGAAAAACCAACAAAATGATCTTTTTCACGGCGCACAAATCCGAGATACTTTAGTTGGCCACTTTCTGCCGGCTATTAATAGCACGCCCCTTCCCTTCCACTCCCCACACCCTTTTCGCCCGTCCCTTTATCACTAGTGCGGGAGCACAAAGACGCGCTACACTGACGGACTTTGGTCGACCCTGCCTGGCTAAAAATAGCACACACAGGCGACGCCGGCTCGCAACTTAAGGGTGGCAGAATGGCTGAGAAAATGCAGCCGTGGGTGAATCCATGAAGAAATGCAAACAAGAGCTGAGCAAAGCAAACCATGTCAAGTCACCCAGAGACTTTTACAAAAACATCAAAGCCATGAGACTAAGAGATACCCAGCAGTCATCAGCAACAAAGATAAAAACACCTTCAGTGCCAAAAGCTGCATCAGAAATAGGAAGAGCACTTCTGCCTACTCTTCAACCTACCAGTCAAGGAAATGCCCAGCATCATTTCTATCCAACTTCCACAGGAGAAGAAAACATTGATCTTGAGACAATAATCCAAAACAAGTGTGACTGCCTGCGTTCATGCAAACAGGAACCAGAAAAAACTCGAAAAAAGAATGAGAACGCATATTTAATGAAATAAGAGCATGTCTTGTCAATGAGAACACGTATTTAATAAAATAAGAACCTGTCTTGTCTTGTTGTGCTGCGCTTGTCTTGTCTTGTCTTGTTGTATTAAATACGCCTGCTTATTCTTTTTTCATGTTTTTTTCTGGTTCTTGAGACAATAAGTTCAGCAGGCAATGAAGATCTTCACAGACCTAGAAAAAGCATTTGACAAGGCAAACAGAAAACTAAATCAAAGTGACTGCCAGCGTTCAAGCAAATATGAACCAGAAAACCACAAAAAATAGAATTAGAAGCAGAAAAAAAGAGATTTAGAATGCATATTTAATATAACAAAATGAGACAGGCACAAATCATCAGATAACTGGCCTTTTCAGGGTATGTAAGTATAAACAACAGGCAACAAAGACTAAATGCACAACACTTAGCACAAAAAAACAGTTAACAACTTCCCAATCATGGTGTCCTGCAGGAGAAAATGGCAGATGTGTCAACAGGAGAAAATGGCAGATGTGTCAACAGAGGTAAACAGAGACAAGCTGTGGCATGTGCTAGAGCTGTACAATGTCAAAAGCTAACTTTTAGACATCACAGCCATCTATACAAACAGCAAGAGTGCAATGCATACACCATAAAGACTCACTGACTGGTTTCAAGTTGCATCTGGAGTGAGACAAGGTTGTGTCTTATCACCACTACTGTTTATAGTTTTTTGTGGACAAGATCATGAGAAGCAAACCATGACATAGAATCTCTGACTGAGATGATTTTTGTAGATGATTTAAACCTAGCACACACACACAAAAAAGAAGAACCGCTACAGGAACACATAACCAATTTGAACACCACTTGTAAAAGCTACAATATGAAAATCAGCATCACAAAAACCAAGATAAATGAAGGTCAGCAGATCATCAGGCAGCTAAACTCTAACCAGTGACTGAATTCAAATATCTTGGCAGCATTTTCACAGAAGACAGGAATGTTCAACAGATTCTTATTCTTGTTGTTGCTTAAAGCCCAGCTGATGGGTACAGCCATGTCAGGGCTATAACCATTTCAATACACACAGTACTTCAACAGAAAAAAAAAAGAAACAGAAAATTAAGTATAAATATCAATGCATTCAACACACACAATCTAAGAGATGCCCTGGCATTGACCACTCCGTCCAATTCATCACACATAGGATTTTAAAAATACACCTGAATACAAATGTAAAATAACAAAAGACACAAAACATATATAAAAATGGGGTAATTTATTTAAAATTGCTTCCACATATCTCATTTCCCTAGAGCCAAAAATGCACTTAATACATGTACCCAATTATCAATATTAAGAGAAAGTATTAAGACTTTACTGAACACATAACAGGTGGATGGACCAGCAAGGCAAAAAATGATAGGAAGAGATGACAGAAAGCAAAGGAGCAAGGCCAAAACAAAGAGAATGACAGAAAAGAGGAAATTTCTAGCACAGAATTTCCAGAAGGTGGTGACACCATTTACAGTGGAAGAGCCCCTGGCAATCCCACAGGGTGGGGAGGGAGGGGGGATACTCAACAGAGAAGTTGAAACCAAAATCCATACAGCAAACAGCAAACAATGTCAGTTATCAATTTGACCAACTCTAAAAACACTCCATCATTCCTCCTGAAATAAGAGCCAAGCTAATCAGTTCCATTTTCATCTGCATCATGACATACCTATGCCAGACCTGGGGGGTTCTATCATGTGAGACGAGTTTATACAGAATAGTAGTTGTGTTGTGATTCAGACCTTTACTTATTTATTTATTTACTTTATATCTATGTTCCTTTTTTGAAGGTAAGATACACACATACACACATGGCATTTACATGTAACCAAGACTATTCCAGTGGTACGCTGATAAAATACCATACAAAATATAGACTACGTAAAACATAGTCTAGGTAGGGCCTCAGGACCTGGCCACCTCATGGGTTTATGTGCAGGCTTTGGGCATGTGCCACAGTCACCACACACGTGGCACCTCTGACATTATGCATATGTAATTCATTCCAAGTGCGGAGACGTCATCTTGAGAAACTGAAACTGAAACTGAAATTGCCAGACCTGGACCGGGACAAAGCCCCTGGAACACAACACTGCTTCTTGTGAAATGTGCTGCCTGAGATTAATACTTTTAGACAATCATGCTTGCTACTCTCTCTCTCTCCATAAAATCATAAAAAATAAAACAAAACAAAATCAGGTCTTACTTGCTCGTATCTTGGCCACAGTCTCCATGATCACAGCAGTGAACTCACTCATGTGGCTGTCTTCCCACAGTTCCATCACTTCATTGTGACAGGACACTTCTTGATCTTTTACCTGCGCAAAACATTGTACAGACACTATTATGTTTTGGGATGAGCTCATGATGGATGTGTGTGTGGTGTGTGTGTGTGTGTGTGTGTGTGTGTGTGTGTGTGTGTGGGTGTGTGAGTGTGGTGTGTGGTGTGAGTGTGTGTGTGTGTGTGTGTGTGTGTGTGTGTGTAAAGCACAGGTAAAGAAATCCAGGGACATGAAGCAAAATGGGACAAGCACAAAAACACAGGAAAACAACAAACACACAGACGCGCGCGCACACACACACACACACACACACACACACACACACACACACACACACACACACAACAACTCCAGAAACCACAAATTTAATACCCATACAAATATACCCATACACCAAGCCTCACACACACACATGTGCACACACACCATTCAAACTTCTGAAAGAGATCACTGCTTTGTACAAGACACCCACACACAAAACTTACTGTGTATCTTTTGCGGGAGTGGAGATCAACCACAAGAGTCTGATGCCTGTCAGTGAAGTGCTTGATGACCACACCCTTCTTGGTTTCAAGCGACGTGTGACAATACTCCACCAGAGTGCCAATGGACAAAACCTAGAGACAGTAACGTAGCAAGCCTATTAGATCTTCTGCCTCTCCTTAACATCTGGTATGATGTTGCTGTGACATCAAGCATAAGAATTACTGACTTTGCTGTTGCATCCAGATGTACAAGATATGTTTTGTGACATCAAGCATAAGAATTACTGTCTTTGCTGTTGTATTTGGATGTACAGCAAGACATTTTGTGACATCAAGCATAAGAATTACTGACTTTGCTGTTGCATTCAGACGTACAAGATATGTTTTGTGACATCAAACATAAGAATTACTGTCTTTGCTGTTGTATTTGGATGTACAGCAAGACATTTTGTGACATCAAGCATAAGAATTACTGTCTTTGCTGTTGCATTCAGATGTACAACAAGATGATTTGTGACATCAAACATAAGATTTATTGATTCTGCTGTTGCATTCAAATATACAACAATATATGTTTTGTGACAAGAAGCATAAAATTTACTGACTTTACTGTTGCATTCAGATTTATAACAAGATATATTCAAACCATTGAGACACTTGTCTGATTACGAGAAATTGAAGATTAAGAACAACACAATGCCATCCTACACTAAAATGTACAGTTGCAAAATGTATAAAATCCTTATGAGAAATTGAAGATTAAGATCAACGCAATGCCATCCTATACTAAAATGTTCAGTTGCAAAATGTATAAAATCCTTTTAGTAAAAAAATATACAAACATTACGCACATAATCATACAGAATATGTACTCCAAAACATGCGTTCAATAGTAGTTAACCTGACACTATTACAATCATGACAGGAACTTCTCATACCATAAATTAAAACACTTCCAAGATGTACACAATGACTTTAAAAAAAAAATTGAAGAGCACCAAAAGGAAAGAAAAAGCAGATAGTGAGTAGATTTGACAAATATACAACACAGCTGATATAGAAAGGAAACAACTGACAACCTTGAAATTACATCAGACAGGGGAAGACGAGAGAATATATCGCTAGTTCTTTATGATTCACAATGCAGACATCCAACCAATCCAGCCAACACAGGCGAAACAAAAGGAAGAGAAAGTTGGTCCAGTCATAGCTCTTTGACACTAAAAAGATAACCCCTAAGCAGCGCATGTCAATGTCCTGGTAATGTGCGTAAATAGGCAAGGCCATTCTGTGAATCTTTGTTTTGCTTTATTTTTGTTGTTTTTTCATTAGACAAAAACTGTGCAGCCATAGCGTTATGACAGGCCAAAAGGATGCTAAGGCACCGAGTTAAACATACAGCAAGCACTACTCACCTCAGGGAAGCCTGCCATGACGAACAACGAGAACAAGGAACACCGATCCGGTTTCTACAGGGGGAAACAAACCATGAGTTTAAATCAATGACTTGCAGAAATCAAAACAAATCATGACAGAACTTGCTTGAGGTAAAAATTGCACAATGAAATAAAACAAATGTACAATGAAATAACATATAAAAAACACAAACTTAAGTAAAATGGCCATACTGTACATGCTTATCTCTTTATATAAACAAACGTACAATGAAATAACCTATAATAAAACACAAACTTAAGTAAAATGGCCATACTGTACATGCTTATCTCTTTATATAAAACAAACGTACAATGAAATAACATATAATAAAACACAAACTTAAGTAAAATGGCATACTGTACATGCTTATCTCTTTATATAAAACAAATGTACAATGAAATAACATATAATGAAATGCAAACATAAATAAAATGGCCATACTGTACATGCTTATCTCTTTATATAAAACAAATGTATAATTAAATAACATATAATGAAATGCAAACATAAATAAAATGATCATGCTGTACATACTTATCTCTCTATATAAAACAAATGTATAATTAAATAACATATAACAATCCCTGGTCATGTTAATTAATGTCACCAACTTCCTCCACAATCAAACTTGGCAAATGAGTGCTTCTTCCTCATTTCTAAATAAGTGTGCGCATGTGTTCAGTATTTCTGTGACTGTGTATGCATGCATTTATGTTTTTGTCTAATCCATATTGTGGTGGTTTTTTTTTTTTTTCTTTTTCATTCTCCTTTGAACACATTTCTGACCAAGATATCCGCTGATCTGCTGCCCCTGGACCAAGTAATTCTAACTCTTGCAGTCAATGCTATATGTATAAAATTCTCAAAATGCTTGTTTCTGAATAGATTTGCTTAAATTTTGTAAAACTGTACATAAATGATTGCTTGATATATTGTTCAACTGTTCACCAATTCAACCTTTTAAATGACTAATTGATGTATTGTGCAGCTGAGCTGTCCATCAATTCAACCATGCCCATGTATACTGGCATTAAGAATAGTTGGTTTGGCGTTCACAATCAACAAGAATCACCATCAATGCCACTCAACACATCACAGTCACTATTTTGACGAAATTTTCTTCAGAATAGTCATCAAAATCACTGTCAGAATCATTACTCAAATCTTCATCATGCACAGCACTTAGTTCATCCATGAAGATTTTGTCAAGCATTCCTTGAGAAGTGTACAAATTTCACTTTGTCATAATTTCAAATGAATAAAAGACTATTACACATACAGGATGCTCAGAGGGTAATTTCCAAATGAAACCCAGTTGCCGTGGTGTAGTGGTTAATGCAACGGACAACAGACTGGAAGGTTGTGGGTTCAAATCCCCATCAGTACCTTCAAAAATCATTGTGGGATTTTTCGGCTCTAACTGGCTCCTACCCAGAGTTGGGCGTGCTATGGGCTCACTGGGAAGACTTGTACCACCCAGTCGAGTCTCATCCACTTTGCAGATGCGTCATTGACAGTGTTGCTCAAATCTTCTGACCAACACCGCAGATGTCTGTATCTCTCAGGCCTGGTTGACGCCAGGATATATTATGATAGTAAGCGTAGAATACAGCCCCGTCACGCAGTCTTAATCCTGGATGGAACTCCATAGCATCACGATTATCATCCACATCGACATCATCATCATCGCATAATAAAAACTGTTTCAGCTTCTGAGGCCATTAAAGTAGACAATGAGACGGAAAAAAAAATAGTGAGCACTAGGGTAACTTCCCTAAGTGCAATGATCCTTAAAAAAAAAAAAAAGAAAAGAAAAATTTCCAAATGAAACTCATGAGTAACCATCTTCTTCTGTTGTCCCTGGTTACATCCCTAACCAAAAATGGTCACAATCAGCAATTTGTTGGCTGCAATCCACACGCATTTTTTTGTGTAACTGATAAATCATTGACTGCTATCTGAAATGTGTGAAAAGGGAGATTTTTCAGGTGGACAAGAGAGAGGTGTTTGTCTGAGTGTGCATGAGATTATTTTACACTGATTGGAGAGGAAGTTGAGTCCGTCCGTCTGTCTGCCTATGTGTCTGTGAGAGTGTCTGTGACAAAAATGTGTGAACAACATTTTCTGTGGTCTTCAGTGGATCTTTACAAACTTTTGGTCAAAGTCGTGGACCATGAAGGAGTCACAAAAGCAGAAGTTTGAAAAATAAAGCTCTAAAGTCTAAATCACACAGACCAAAAATAGTGCCTAAAATCAGCACTTTTTGAAAAACATGTGTGAAGAACACTTTTTCAATAGCTGTAACATTGAGAAGTAACAAAAAAAATCTGGATTTTCTTTTTATGAGGGGGAGGGGACATTTAATTTTCTGATGTATTTGCCATTTCACTGTGTGTCACGCTCATTTCTTTGTGGCATAACACGACAACAACAAAAAAAGTTACATTTTGCCTGATAGTAGTGTAATATAGCAGCAGTATAGCAGTAGCAGAAGTAATAACAGTAGCAGTACCGTACTGCTGCACTGTACCATTGCCATTATCATTAACCCTTCGACTCCCACACCTATTCATCAACTGCAAAAACTTAACCCTATGACTCCCTCACCCTATCAACCAGCTTCCTGTATGAAGCCGGTGGATAGGGTGAGGCAGTCAAAGGATTAAGATTTTGCTTTGCTAGCTTGGTTGACAGCTAGAGAACAGACTTGATGTCCACTGTCCTCCAAGGTAAAGTGGAAGGAAAGAGAAACAGAGGACGGCCACCTGCATCACTTGCTAGAAACATCACAAACATCAGTGGCAAGAAACTCCAGGAGGTGGTCAGACTTAGCCAAGATCGAGAGTGCTGGAGGCAACTTGTGAGGACATCATGTGCAGCGGCCAACACTGTTCCCGGTGACGCCGACAGGTGAGACAGGTGAGAGCTTGGTTGACAGTGCAGGATGCTGGTGGTCAGGGTGTGGGAGTCAAAGGGTTAAAATTACTGTCACTGTTATTGCTTTTGTTATCATTACCGTTTTCATGCTTATCATTATCGTTAACATAATAAAGTAAATGCTCCAATTACTGTTTTCATGCTTACCATTATCGTTAACATAATAAAGTAAATGCTCCAATTACTGTTTTCATGCTTACCATTATCGTTACTATAATTAAGTAAACGCTCCGTGTCCTGCAAGAAATTCCGGTCTACCAAACAAGTCATAATTGTCAGATTTGAGAACTCACCTTTCTCAGCGAGTCGATGGAGTCAGCAATGTGCGTGTGAACAGCAGGGCACCACAAAGAAGACTTGCACAGTGTACCCAGCAGACGAGCCACTGAACTGGCCCACTCCACATTTCTGTCAATTTAAAAAAACAACAAAAAAAACACAGTCAAAACTGCCATAGAAAGAAAACAGCAGTGACAAAAATAATACCCCCTAAAAGCTAATTTTTGATAATGGATGAACGTCTTTGTGGTTGAATATTTCACTAAATGAGTTGTCTTATGTGTCAAAACTGTTTTTTCTGCACATTTATTGCATGATGCTCTGTACTCTTCTACAACTACATATAATAATAACAATAATGATAATAACAACAACTACAACAATAATAACAAATGATAACAACAATGACAACACAGAATAAAATAATGAAACTGATGCCACAATTCTCACAGTCCGAAATGGAATATTATATGAAGTGGTGTGTGTGTGTGTGTGTGTGTGTGTGTGTGTGTGTGTGTGTGTGTGTGTGTGTGTGTGTGTGTGTGTGTGTTTGTGTGGTTGTGTGTGTGTGTGTGTGTTGTGTGTGTGTGTGTGTGTGTGGTGTGTGTGTGTGTGTGGGTGTGTGTTGTGTGTGTGTGTGTGTGTGTGTGTTTGTTGTGTGTGTGTGTGTGTTGTGTGTGTGTGTGTGTGTGTGTGTGTGTGTGTGGTGTGGTGTGTGTGTGTGGTGTGTGTGTGGTGTGTGTTTTTGTGTGTGGGGTGTGTGTGTGTGTGTGTGTGTGTGTGTGTGTGTGTGTGTTGTGTGTGTGTGTGTGTGTGTGTGGTGTGTGGTGTGTGTTGTGTGTGTGTGTGTTGTTGTGTGTGTGTGTGTGTGTTGGGTTGTGTGTGTGTGTGTGTGTGTGTGTGTGTGTGTGTGTTGTGTGTGTGTGTGTGTGGTGTGTGTGTGTGTGTGTGTGTTTGGTGTGTGTGTGTGTGGTGTGTGTGTGTGTGTGTGTGTGTGTGTGGTGTGTGTGTGTGTGTGTGGTGTGTGTGTGTGGTGTGGTGTGTGTGTGTGTGTGTGTGTGTGTGTGGTGTGTGTGTGTGTGTGTGGTGTGTGTGTGTGTGTGTGTGTGTGTGTGTGTGTGTGTGTGTGTGTGTGTGTGTGTGTGTGTGTGTGTGTGTGTGTGTGTGTGTGTGTGTGTGTGTGTGTGTGTGTGTGTGTGTGTGTGTGTGTGTGTGTGTGTGTGTGTGGTGTTGGTGTGTGGTGTGTGTGTGTTGTGTGGTGTGTGTGTGTTGTGTGTGTGTGTGTGTGGTGAGTGTGTGTGTGGTGTGTGTGTGTGTTGTGCTGGTTGGTGTCGTTGTGCGTGTGTGAACTCCTACTGCTTTATTAAACGATAAGTGAGAACAATAAACATTAACATAATAAACATCTTCTTCCATAACAAACACTACAACAAGAAACAAAAACATTTAAACAACATACACACACACACACACACACACAACATACACACACACACACACATACACACACACACACACACACATTACACACACCAACATACTACACACACACACACATACATAACACATACACACTACAACATCATCAATACAACAAATCACATACAACATCACATACACACACACATTTGCACATACACACCAAATTAATGAATATGCACATACATAAACACATGCATAAACATACACACTCAAACTCTCGCTCATATGAACAAACCATGAACACAATCACAATCACACACACATCTAACTCACCCCACCCCCTCTCCCATGTCATTAACTATGCCAATGACCTGGATTCTATGATGTTATCGCACACACACACACACACACACACACACACACACACACACACACAGATTACACTTGAAAGAAGACAAGTTTGACAACCACATTTGAAGACAGTGACAGAGGTCAACCGTCTCTTTTACTGTATGACAAAACTATATCACAGAAGACTATCAAACAGCTACACTTACGAGTCAATAGCAGCAGCACCAGCAGTAAAGAAATGACGGATTGTTTCGTATCCAGCTGTCATGGCTCCCTTAGCACTTTCTTTCCCTTCTTCTCCACTGACCATCTACAAAAAGTAACAAAATTCATGGACATCATACATTAATAATTGCATGCAGGATTCCCTCTATACTGAAAACATGTTTCATTTCCCAGCTGTAAACTCAACAAAAATCATCTCTCTCTCTCTCTCTCTCTCTCTTTCCTCTAAACACACACAACACACACACACACACACACACACACACACACACACACACACACACACACACACACACACACACACACCACACACACACACACTCACACACACACACTCACACACACACACACTCACACACACACACACTCACACACACACTCTCAACACACACACACACACACACACACACACACACACACACACACACACACACACACACACACACACACAAAGAAAACATGTCTACTTTCAGCTTAATCCTTGTCAGAGCTTTAAGCCCTATGAAGCGACCAGTGTCCCTTATCTTATCCATTCTTGGATACTAAAAGCCATCACTTGTATCTCATTAGCAAAACAGGCAGCATTGGGTTCCAGAGAAAAAAATATATACAGATGGACTGACAAATTGCTGGACAGACAGACAGAGAGAGAGAGAGAGCGAGAGAGAGAGAGAGTGAGTGAGTGAGTGAGTGAGTGAGAGTGAGAGACAGACTGGCAGATAGATATAGACAGATAGGTAGATTATAGACAGACAGACAGATAGATAAATAGATAGATAGATAGATAGATAGACAGACAGACAGACAGACAGACAGACAGATAGATAGATAGATAGACAGACAGACAGACAGACAGACAGACAGACAGACAGACAGACAGACAGATACATAGATGGATAGATGGATAGATAGATAGATAGATACCTTGATGTCTGAGGTGGACAGAACTCGGGCCAGGAGTCCCATGGCCAGATGCTGGCAGTTGTTGTCATGGCCACTGTCTCCCCTGAAAATAACACCTCATTTTAGTACAAGATAAAGGATGTCCCATAACCCTGAGAACACAACATGGCAGACCTCAATTTTTCTCGGGATCCAGAAGTTGAGGACACTAACGTTGTATTCCCCTACAATCTTAACTTTATGTGATGGGAAAACTTTTAACTTTAAACTTTAATCAACAGCTGCATGATTTGATGGAAAACTTTTATTTTTAATCAATGAAGGCATGAATCAATGAATACGCAATGTAGAATACTGTTTACTAAGTACAAGGACAATAGTCAATACGAAAATCTTTCAAGCTGACAAAAAGAGTTTATTTAAAACACACTCAAATCGGAAGTGATACAAATCAGTCAGAATAAATGTGCATACCTCCACAACCTAAACAACCATCAGGCCATGGCCAACAGATCTGCCTTGAAGAAGAAGACGACGCACTAAAATATATGTCAACTTTAAGAGCACTATACTAGCCATTCTGGAACGGTGGATAATTCAAACCAATGTCATTGCCACGATTGACATTTGGGAACAGTGGTCACCTATTTCAATCTCATGAAAGTTCTTACCTTGTTCAGAATCATAAATCTGACAACTTTAGACCCATCAGCATACCTTTGAATGTGATGAAACTGGTAAACCCACTACAACAACCAGACATGTATTTCTTAAGCAATTTTACTGGCTGTCAGGAGAAAGAACAACTATGTAAAGCATGCAAAATGGTGACATCTCACACGAGTGAGAGTGTGAGCAGCACAAAATGCTTTTGACTTATGAATTTAGCTGAGGTACAGTGAAAATTTTAAGCAAGTGTTTGATAAAGGGAAGAGTGGCAGAATGGCTCAGACATTTGCCTGCCAATTGCTAAAACTCAAGGTTCCAGGATTCGTTTCCTATTGAGACCTCAACTTCTCTCCTCAGTTTGACCAGAAAATTGACCTGAACATCTAGTCCTTTGGAAAAAAGACAAAAAAACGAGTCAGACCTGTTTGCCTTCTGGCCTGCGCATGCTAAAGATCCCATGGCAGTTGAACAGCTACCCTGGTATAAAACATTGGAGAGATAGGATGATTTCCCAGGTCCCTCCCCTTGAAGGTCAATTAGCCTTCATGCTTCTGAAGTCTTGGTAAGAAAAAAAAATGGTGCTGCCCTGCGGCGACGCGCTCTCAAAGGGGAGAGCAGCCTATTTTTCACATGAGAAATCCACTAGGAGAAAAAGACATCAATAATAACAACAACAACAACAATAATGATAATAGTAACAATAATAATAATAATAATAATAAAAAAACACTGAAGTCTGATGATTCTTTGGAAGAGGAAGACAGGGAAGATAAGGAACCCTGTATCAGCCTCCAGCTCACATTCTTGCCCCAGACAGCTTAGCTGAGTACGACACTGTCATTAAATATTCTAGATTAAATTATGAACTAACATATATTTTGGAAAGGACAATGAATGGACAATCATTTTCATTTATGTTAATTCAAAATTTAATCCAGAATATTTTTTTCTCAACAATACCCACTTTTGGGGAGAAAATTACTCTGTGGCAGGCTAATAGTTAATAAAACACGAAACAATAGATATTCACACAGTCCGTTCGTTTTCTTCTGGTCAATAGTTTCATATTTTCTTTTTTTTTCTGATTGTTGTTCCACCTCCTGCACTACTGCAGTGTCAATGCATTTAACGTCATTCATTTCAGATCTGCACGAAAACAGAGGTCATCATGAAGGGCCACTCCGGCAAATTTCTGGCTCCTTCCCACCCCACCCATCCTTTTTGAAGCAGATTCTTGAGTGAACCGAGGTTGATTCTGTGAACATCTTTTGCCTCATCAACCATTACATAATTCAGTGAAAAAATGTCCTTGACACTTACTTGGACACCTTCAGCAGCAGGTTGATGAACCCCTCGTCTGTAAACACGAAAGAGCTCTCTGACGCTGAATCCTGCCATCAACAAACAGTTCACTTCAGGGATCAAATCATTAAACTTTTCTTATCCAATACCACTGCAACGGTTTTTATGTACACAAAATGATTCCTACGTTTTAATTATTCACGTAATGTAACACACCACAATACAGACTTTAGCAGGATGGCTCATGCATCTGAAAAAGCCTCAGAATCCAATATCTGATATCTCAAGTTTAATCCCAGTCTGGACTTAAAATCTGGCCCGTTCACTGCCCATCGTAATGCTTTAACCATGTTGGTGATGTCGGTGTTTTTACACGTCTCCCTGTACCCACCACCCTTCCCATTTCAAGACCTTGCTAGTACACAGGGTCTTTGCACAGGCGCAAGGAGTCTGCCAAGCAGCTGCTGGCAGATTTGAGTAGAGCACATGTGAAACTGTTCAAATGTAATGAATCCTTCCTGGACAAACTCCAAACTCCCTACAAACTCCTGTTAGAGAAATTAAGATAACAGAAAAAAAATCGCTTAAGATATTCAAGCAAATAAATACACACACAGACGCATGCACGCACGCACACACGCAACACACACACACGCACACACAAACACACACATATACATGCACTTATGCAAACGACACATGCACGCCCGCACACCCGCCCCCGCACACAAACACTCACACAACACAAAACACTCCCCGCCCCCACACACAAACACTCACACACCACAAAACACTCACACAAACACTCACACACACAAAACAGAAAATAATCCTTCACTTACTTTGTCTCTGGGCGGTATCATGGCACCAAGCAGACCCATGATCCTCTCCTGTGAGTGAGTGGCAAAAGCTTCATCCTGTCTTGTCTCAATAGGCAAAGTGCTCATGCGCAGATTTGGCGTACCATCCACAACCACATCTGCACAGCAAAACCAGTGAAAAACAGATCTGAATCATGTGTACAACTGAAAATCATTCCAAAACGAAGCTAAAATTCACCTCTCAAAACCTCATCTCTTTATATGTTTGTTTTTTTTTCCGGTCATAACATCATCATCAACCCATTTTGTTTATCAGCTCTCAACCCTTTAGTCTTGCTAATCTCCCCTCCGCCCCCTTACTCTTTCCTCTATTGTTCTACATCTTCCTTTCTTTCTTTTCTTTATTTTTATCTCATTACTGGTCTCTCTTTTTCTTTAGTTCCAATTGCAATACTAATACTTAACAGTACACACACAACAGGTCATTTAATACAAGTGCATGAATAACTTTACATAAGACAGATGATGATTCATACCACGTTCAAGAATCAGGTATCTTGGACTAAAACAAGAAAAAAAGAAGAGGACCTACAGATAGTTTCATGCCATTAAATGTAGATGCACTGCTATATTGAGTAGGCATTATATGTCACGTAAAATAATACAATGGCTGTGGGTGATGCGGTGGGGGATGAAGAGTGTGTGTGGTGGTGTGTGTGTGCGTGCGTGGTGCGTGCGTGCGTGGTGGTGCGTGGTGCGTGCGTGTGTGTGTGTGTGTAAGGAATCAACATAATATGTACAGTGGGATGCAACTTATATTGTGGAAAGTCAATATCACAATTACGGGTATACATATCTGTAATAATATTTTATTATTACTACGAAGCTGTTACTTATAGCATCATTAGTATGTACCTGTGCATGAATCTCAATCTTAAGGTTGAGGTAACAAACAGGAGGGAAAATGGGGATGGAGAGAGAGAATATGCCTGTGTTATTTAGTCTCAAAGCATGAAATCTACTGCAGTGAGAGTAAAGATATTTTTCTCTTTATAAAAAAAATAACTGTATTGTTTTGCTTGCCATTCCTCTATTTCATAATACCCTCAAAGGAAAGAAATTAATTTTTTTCACAAGCTGCAAAGATATTCACACTGAGCAACACACTATTTAGTAGCACACTGCGAAAATATGCCCAGTAAATGATCTGTCAACTCCCTGACTCCCTCACCCCATCCACAAGCATCATGCATTAACAACCATGCTAGCAAAGCAAAAACTTAACCCTCAGACTCCTTCATCCTACCCATCAGCTTCCTGCACACACACACACACACACATACATACAAACACACACACACACACATGCATGCACGCATGCACGCATGCACACACACACGCACACACATACACACACACACACACACACACACACATACAAACATACACACACACACACATACACAAACACACACCCATACATGCACACACACACACACATGCACACACACACACACAAACATACAAACAAACACACACATACACACACACACACACACATACACACACACACAAAACACACACACAAACACACACACGCACACACAAACACACACACACACACAAACACACACACACACACACACACACACACACACATACACTCTCAAGACAAGACAAACAACAACAAACAAACCACACACACACACACTCAAGACAAGACAAACAACAACAAACAAACCACCGTAAGGAAACCGAAGAAGAGCTCACCATCCGCATCCTGAGGCACAGACTCCAGACAGTGAGCGACAATGGAGATACAGCGGTGCTGCAGTTCAGAGGCCAGCTTGATGTAGCTGGAATCCATAAACTGGGCGCAGTTGTTGGTGTTATACACTATATCACTCAGCCCCAGGGACAGCGAGGCGAACAGAAGCCATATGTGCTGGTGGATGTACGCCTTGATCAGGGAGTCATTTGACTGGGAGTTACGCACTGGAAGAGTAACACATCATTCATCAAGTTCCTGTCTCCATTCTGGTCTGCTTTACAGCGCGAAATGGACCGATGACTTTCTTCCCCTCAGTGTGTTAACTCACTTATCCCCATATGCACATGTGCAGACACTGGCATCAGCAAATCAGCACACCGATGTTGGCACTTGCAGATCGTAACTTTTAAAAGTCATGCTGTTATGGTAATGTATCCCTTTGAAAATTACGATACAGTGATGTTATATCATTCTGAAAATTACCATGCACTGATGATATATCGCTTTGAAAATTACCATGCAGTGATGATATATTTTATGGTAATGTATCCCTTTGAAAATTACGAAACAGTGATGTTATATCATTCTGAAAATTACCATGCACTGATGATATATCGCTTTGAAAATTACCATGCAGTGATGATATATTTTATGGTAATGTATCCCTTTGAAAATTACGAAACAGTGAGGTTATATCATTTTGAAAATTACCATGCACTGATGATATATCGCTTTGAAAATTACCATGCAGTGATGATATATCGCTTTGAAAATTACCATGCAGCGATGATATATCACTTTGAAAATTACCATGAAGCCAAGATACCACAGTTTATCTATAGCCTACTTGCAAGTCACTGGCGTGCTGTGTATATACTCTCTCTGTTGTACATACAGAAAGTTCCAAAGTAACTTGGCTTTGCTTCTTTCATAAACAAGACAAAAATAGTGACATGTGAGGGCTTGTGTACCACTCCAGGCAAGACAAGCTGTTGCTCAACATTTACAATGCAATCAAAATGCTTAGAACCAAGGGCTCAGATGTTAACAGTAACGACAATGACTTTTATTTTTTTTATCATTGTTTAAAGCCCAGCCGACTGCGCAGAGCCATATCAGGGCTATAACCATTTCAAAACACACAAAACTTCAACAGGAAAAAAAAGAAAAAGAAAAGAAAATTAAGTACACATATCAATGCATTCGCGCACATAATCTAAGGACATGCCCCCGGCGTAGCATCATTCCATCTGATTTATCGCACAAGGGAAATTTAAAAAACACACCTGAATACAAATATAAGCATACATAAGGACACCAAAACATATATAAAAACAGGCATAAATTACCTAAAATTGCTTCCGCATATCTCACCTCCTTAGAGCCAAAAATGCACTTAATACATGTACCCAATTATCAATCCAAAGAAAAAGTATGTAAGACTTTATATCGAAAAAATACAGGTGAATGCACCAGTACAGCAGAAAATAAGTAGAAATGACAGAAAGCAAGGCAACAAGGCAGAAACAAAGAGAGTGACAGAAAAGAGGAAATTTCTAGCATAGAATTTCCAGAAGGTGGGGATACTATTTATACTGAAAGAGCCCCCGGCAACCCAACGGGGGATGACAATGGCTACGCTTGGCCTGATTCTGTGACGCATAATGCATGGCCAGACAATCCACTAAAGGTAAATGTAACAACGTAAATAGGGGCTCCTATGGAACACCTTCATCCGGTAGGGACCGTCATGCTGAGCAGGTGACGTCAGATCATCAGCAATTACTGCGTCCAACCTCAACCTCAGGAAGAATATCAAAATCGCAACATAGAACATAAGAACATTGTTGCAAAAAGGTAAATTAGACAATATCAAAATGGAAATGGAAAGGCTTAACATTAGTATTTTAGGACTAGGGGAAGTGAGATGGAAAGGGGCAGGAATGATAACATCAGGAGAGCATACAGTAATATATTCTGGTGGAAACTCACATGAAAGAGTAAGTATCATAATGGACAGGGACAAATCAAAAGCAGTTAGGGGGTACTGGGCTGTGTCCGACAGAGTTTTGCTGGTTAACTTGGGTGGCAGGCCACTTGATATCAACATCATTCAGGTATATGCACCAACATCCACAAGTACTCAGGAAGACATTGAGGTATTAGAGATGGCCAAGGCCCAAAGTAAATCACAAGAAGTTACAATAATAATGGGACATTTTAATGCTTAAGTGGGACAAGATAGGATGGAGGATATAGTCGGACCTCATGGCCTTGGTACACAAAATGAAAGAGGAGGGAAACTTGTAGAATGGGCACAGAAGAATGAGTTCATAGTAGGAAACACCTGGTTTGAGCAGCCTAACAGAAGAAAATGGACTTGGATGACTCCAGGAGATAATACCAAAAATCAGATTGACTACATCCTGATCAATACAAGATTTAGCAATTCTTTACTGTCAGCAAAAACATTACCAGGCACAGACTGCAACAGTGACCACAATCCTGTAGTGGGAAGATTTAGGCTGAAATTACGGAAAAGGAAACAGACCAAAAGCAACATCAAATTAAATCTTGGACTCTTAAAGACAGATGAAATAATTCATAAAGAATCTAACGTACATGTTCAAAATAAATTCAGTGCTCTGGAAGACGTTGGTGACAGTGAGGAACAATGGACAAAGTTGAGAAATTCGATAAATGAAGCTTGTGAAGAAATCCCTAAAATAGATAGAAAAGCAAAAAAGAACTGGATAACAAAAGAAATTTTATGCTTGATGGAGGAAAGGAGGAAGGCAAAGAGAAACGAGGAGATATACAGGAAGATAAACAAAGAAATCAGGAAAAGGTGCAATGAAGCTGAGGAAGCTTGGTTGAAAACAAAATGCAAAGAAATAGAAGACCGACACAAAACGGATCCTCAAGGTATGTACAGACGAATTGAAGAAATTGTCCACAGGAAAAATACATGCACATCAACTAGTTGCTTAAAATCGAAAGATGGTATGCTTGTCATGGAAAAAGACAAGATGGGAAGCATACATTAAAGACCTTTTTGAAGATGGCAGAAACGAAGAACACATTATAAGAAAGAACACTGAAGGACCACAAATAATGAAAGATGAAGTTAGAGTAACACTGAAAAAGATGAAACCAGGAAAAGCCCCAGGACCAGACAACATTACTACAGAGATGATTGAAGCCCTGGAGGAATTTGGCATAGAAAAAATAACAATCCTAAATGAAATTATGACACTGGAAAAATCCCCAAAGGCATGTCAAAATCAATTTTCACTGCACTTCCAAAGGAGACTGGGGCTATAGAATGCGAACTCCATCGCATAATCAGCCTGATGAGTCATGTAACAAAAATCCTATTAAGAATAATCATGATGAGGACAAGGAATAGAATCAAAAGAGAAATAGCAGAAGAACAGTGTGGATTTGTCGAAGAGAAAGGAAGTACTAATGCCATATACATCCTAAGAACTATCACAGAGAGGTAATCGAGATGAATAAGGATTTATATTTATGCTTTGCTGATTATACCAAGGCTTTTGATTGGGTATGATATGAAGAATTGATCAACCAACTAGAAAGACTCAATATTGATGGAAAAGATCTACGAATAATCAGAAATATGTATTGGGAACAAACACCTGCAATGAGAATAGAAATCGATATTGTGTTTTGTCACCAGATCTGTTTTCACTTTACAGTGAAAACATCATGACAAACCTTGAGAAAGACCTGGATTAAAGGTTGGACAAAAAATGATAAACAACATTCGATACGCAGATGACACCATGCTAATTGCAGAAAATGAAAAGGACCTACAAAACCTTGTGAATATACAAGAAATAGAAAGCAAAGGTAAGG
>CM060306.1:18976225-19026225 GCA_030674185.1 Monoplex corrugatus | reverse complement strand
CTCCTCTCTCCAACCTTGTTCAACATCTTCCTTGAGCGCATTATGACGGATGCCCTTGAAAACCATCACGGCTCAGTCAGTATTGGAGGAAGGACAATCACCAACTTGAGATTTGCCGACGACATCAATGGGTTGGCTGGAAATGAAGACGAACTTGCCAACCTGGTGAAACACCTGGACGAGACATCATCCAGATATGGCATGGAGATCAGTGCCGAAAAGACAAAGTTGATGACAAACAGCACAAAACCAATAGAAAAGAAGATTACAGTCAGCGGGAGTGAGCTGGAAACCGTGGCTCAGTTCAAATATCTCGGAGCCATTATCAGTGAACAGGGATCGAAAACCGAAGTTCTTGCAAGAGCAGCACAGACAACAGCAGCACTAGCCAAGCTGAAGCCCATCTGGAGGGACAAAAACATCGCCCTCACTTCCAAACTGAAGCTAATGCACGCATTGGTCCTGTCAATCTTTCTCTACGCGTGCGAGTCATGGACACTAACAGCAGAACTGCAAAAGAAGATCCTGGCAGTAGAAATGAGATGCTTTAGAAGAGTGCTTGGCATCTCATACAAAGACCACATTACCAATGAGGAAGTACGAAGAACAATTTCACAGCATGTCAAAAACTATGAAAACCTTCTGACAACAGTAAGAAAAAGGAAACTTCGGTGGTATGGTCACGTGACAAGAACTAACGGACTATCAAAAACAATACTCCAAGGAACAGTTCAGGGGGGAAGAAAAAGAGGCAGACAGAGAAAAAGGTGGATGGACAATATTGACGAATGGACAGGAAAAAGCTTTGCCACGACCCAGACCCTTGCTCATGACAGACAGAGGTGGAGACAGACGGTGCGACGTTCATCCATGTGGAGCCCCCACGACCCTGGATAGGGTTAAGGGACAGGAAGGAAGGAAGGAAGGAAGGTGGTGTATAATAATCATAAATGTGCATATTGTATCAGTTTTCCACACAGACAATTACATACCTTCCTTTTACCTATATTTTATGACACTGATTCTGGGCAAAAACAGAGGTAATTATGCAAGCATCTTCCATGATTCATAATACAAACGATACATAGTATCAAGTGGGCTTCTTCTCACATTGCCCCCTCTGTTCTCCAGGCCCTAAAAAATCACAAGCCCCCCCATCTGACCAACACTTTCCTGCAAGTCATATGAACCAGAAGAACAATCATCCAATGGATACCCACTCACTGTGGGATGTCAGGAAACAAGACAGTAGATGAGCCGGTAGAAAAAGGAGCCCAGGAAGACCAACCACACTGCAAAGTCAACTACAGCAAGAAGAGGAGCATCTTCAGACTCCCTAAGCCAATGGCAGAAAGAGACGACTATCAACTTCTATCCAGAAAGCAGCAAGTGGTCTTGATGAAGCTCCCTCACTGGCCACAGCAAGTTCAAACTGACACCTTGACACCTTCACAACCTAACCCTGCAATGAAGAGGACCAGACAGCTGACAAGAGAAGACTAAAATACATATAGAATACATTGGCCATGTCTCAAGTAGCGAGCACACAGATCTCCTGGCAACCATTTTTCAAGGAAAAACAGAGGCAAAAAGGAAGAATGGCAGAACTCTGATCTCATACATAGAGAACATAACCAACATCAGTGGCCTAAATATTCAAGAAATTGTCCACAAAAGTCAAGACAGTGCCGTTGGAAGAGGGAAGCGGTGGGAAAGAGTGCAGCCGCCAACACTGAACCCGGTGATGCCAACAGGTAAGACAGGTGAGAATGTTACCCCTGTCAAGTGAAGCAACAGGAGGCATGGCCGACTACAACTCCTCTAAACACTTAACTGGCCAGCTCATGGGTTTATGGACAGGCTTAAGGCTTGTGCCATGATCACCATACACGTGGCACCTGAAACGTTAGTGCATATGGAATTCATTCCGAGCGTGGAGACGTCATCTTGAGAAACTGAAACTGAAACTAAACACTTAAGTCCATGGCAGCTGGCAGGAACTGGAAAAAATCCACATTCATCACCTTCTTGTGGCTGGCCATGTAAACAATGAACAAAAAAAAGTAGTTTTGTCAATACAGAATGTTTAGTCTGAAATTTGAGCTATGTCCATACAGAAGATGCAAGATGAGTTTTCCCCCTGTATGCATGCATATTGCCCGACCTAGCCTGTGAATGTTTTCTTCCTTTGATGCATGTATTTTCCTTTATGTGTCAGGTGACTTTTTCCCTGGATGCAAATACTTTGGGTTCCTATTAACTGGACTTTTCCCCTGAATGCTTGTATTTTGGGTTACCTATCAACTGGATATTTTTTCCTGGATGCATGCATTTTGGGTTACCTATAAATTGGATGGGTTTTCTCCAATGATGTTTTGGGTACCTTCAGGTGATATTTTTTCCTGTGCATGTATTGTTACTACAATGAATTTCCCTGGATGCAGATTTGGTTACTTAAGTGGATTTTCTGGATGCATGTTTTGGTACCTATCAATGAATTTCCTGGATGCTGTATTTTGGTTCTATAAAGTGGATTTCCCGATGCATGTATTTTGGGTTACCTATCAAGTGGATTTTCCCCTGGATGCTTGTATTTTGGGTTACCTATCAAGTGGATTTTCCCCTGGATGCTTGTATTTTGGTTACCTATCAAGTGGAATTTTCCCCTGGATGCATGTATTTTGGTTACCTATCAATGATTTTCCCCTGGATGCTTGTATTTTGGGTTACCTATCAAGTGGATTTTCCCCTGGATGCTGTATTTTGGAGTTACCTATCAAATGAATTTTTCCCTGGATGCATGTATTTTGGTTACCTATCAACTGGGTATTTTTTCCTGGATGCATGCATTTTGGGTTACCAATCAAGTGGATGTTTTCACCCATATGAATGCATTTTGGGTTACTTATCAGGATATGCATCAGGATCAGGATAGGCTTGACAGCAACACCTGACGGTGGATGTCTTTTCACCAATATCTCAACCACCCGGTCGAGTATCTCACAGAGAGTATGGCGTCTTGCAGTATCTGAGCTTATGCACTTGTAGGATATGGTTAAGTTATGTGCTATTAAAAGCTATGTTAAACAACAAGTCACTCTGAAAGCCACAGACCTGAGTAACAAGTGGTGCACAGGTCCATGTCCACACACTGGAAACATCGGTAGCGCCGCCCCGGTAGCGTAACCCCGCATCCATCACACGTGATTTCCACATCCAGCAGATCACAAAATCGTGCTACAAACATCTGTATGGCCTGTAACACAGAAGCCTGGTAAGCAACTGGGAACAGCTAAAATGAGACATGATTGGAATTCTTTACAAACTGTTGCCACCAAAAGAAGCATTATCGCCTGTCTCGGAAATTAACTATCAAGATCAAAATAACTTTAAAATAAAAAAGTAAAAGTTGTCTTATAACCCTGAGGTTGTAAAGGAATGAGGTTGTAGAGAAGTGAGATGCAGCAGACATCACCTATTCTCATGGCTAGTGTTATGAGGCTGGGTCCCTCACAGCTTTACCTTCTTAAATTTTGCAGGTGGTCAGGTACCCATTCACAGTTACATAACAGTTACCACTTGGTTAATCAAAAAAGAAAAGAATAGCCAAGATGACATGCTTCTCGTGATAAAACAACTGTTATGGAATGTATCAAAGATATGCAGTAGAAATGTTATCACAACAGAAATGAATAGTGAAGTAAATGTCCAAAAAATAACTGAAAAAGAAACTTGCGCTCCATCCAATCCTCCTGAACGCTCTTTTTTTTTCCCTTACACACCAGAACTAGTTTTCTATTTAATACCAAAACATTATTTTCCAGTTTATTAAGAATACCTGTCAATTACTGTATCATTTATATGGTTTTTAATAAACCGCTACACCACCTGACTCAGCAGGGAAAGATCAAGGTCATTCATCTATATGTGTTTTTGTTACTGGAAACAATGCAGTTCTCTATTTAAGACACTCAACTTCATGAAATTTGACAAAGTTTCCTTCTTTCACAGATTTTTACCAGCTTCTCAATATTTTAACAGATTTTCTTTTATAAATGTAAAAATAACAAAACGCAATTTCATTATGACAAATGGCAGGCTGATTAATTATTTCACAATGTGACCGACAGCAGTGAACTGGTCTATTGTCACCACCACACACAACACACACACACACACACTCAGGAGTTTGGTCTATCCATCTGTCAGTCCATAAATTCACCGTCTCTCTGTCTCTAACTGTTACTACTCTGTACATCTGTGTATGTATGCTGCAATGCATCATAAATACATCATTATACATCATCTGATATAGTGCTATTTCCAAAGTCATTCAGATTTACTGTGCATTACTTATAACCAGACTTTCAGTGGAGTACAGAGAACTCAAGCTTGGCAAGCTGTGGACTACACTCCACTGTGTTGTTGCACTGTCTGCATTTTCAGTGAGTAAGCGTGCAGGGAGATTTCAAGTTTCCATAAGCCACTGACATGATTTACAGGATCTTTCATGTGCATTTTTAGTATTCATGTAGGCATGCATGCATAAACAAACAAGAAGGGTCTAGGCACTGGCAGGTCTGCACATGCTGACCTGGGTGATGGGAGAAAAATCTCTACCCTTTACCTACCAGGCAAAGGTATCCAAGCAGAATTGTACTCAGGATCTTCTAACTGGAAGTAACAACATTTACCACTTGCCCACCACACCCAAAGTCAGCAGATATTGAAGAATATCTGCTGACTTAGGGTGTGGTATTCATGGTGATCTGAAGACACTTAATGGTAATACACACATAAAAACTGGCCAAACAATGCAAATGTGCTTCTTATCGTATGTTACAGATTGACATACATAGCACATTACATCAAGCTAAATCACCATTTTTTTATTTGATTTTCATCACGCACCTTCCTCTCTTCTTTGGCAGCGTCCTCTTTCTGGGAGTACCAGCTGCTGAATCCACACACTCCTTTGGAGCACTCATCGAACCACTTCATGCATTCGTCATACTCCTTCAGCTCCTCCTCATGCTCTCCACTCCCAACCGTCACATCTCGCATTTTCACTGTGTCTGTATACAAAGCCGATCTCACATCACTGTAATTTTTCCCACAAACTTCTTTTTAATATATTTCTGACAAAGTGCAAATACAAATGCACAGACAAACACATGACAAAAACAACAAAGCATAGCTGCAATTATGACACACATTTTGAAATTTCACATTCCTGCTAAAAGAAATTACATACTTACACTGAAATAAAAGATAATTAATATCTACAAAGCACTTCACACTATTGTATCAATAACATCCACATTCATTCCTGCATGCTCCCCTATCCATCCTTATCTTATCCAATTATTCAAATCAAATACCAGAGGACTGATTTAAACTTCATCTTGTGATAAAAACAACAATTTACCCATCTGTAGATTTTGTAGTTCAGCTGCTTTTTCTTTTTCTTTCAAAATGGCATTATTCTGTAATAAGACGAAATGCGTCCCAGACTTTCTTCTTTCATCCGTCTGCTTGTACCATTGGGGGCATCATGGCATGAAGGAGCCTTCTGTCTGTTGGAAAGTCTTCTTGGTGTGATGCTATGGGACCTCAGTTTCCTTGATGCCACTGATCCATGTCTTTCATGGTTTGCCTCTGGCATTGTATCCCGTCATTTGCATGTTGTATGCACGATGAGCCGGGTGGGAGATTGGCATTTGGGTGAGGTATCCAAACCATTTTACCTTTTGCTGCTCTGTGTGATGAAGGATAGGTGTTGTCCCCACCATTTCTCTGACTGTTGTATTCCTGATCACGTCTTGTCTGGTCTTGTTGTGGCTCTTTGTAAGCAGTACATCTTGCAGGTTGTGATCTTGCTTTCAAACAGTTTGGTGAGGGTCCAGGTTTGACATTGGCAGGTGAGTGAGAGGGCGAAGATAGAATTTTTCAGATTTGGTGTCCATTTGGATGTTTTAGCAGTGGGGCAAGCTGGTAGCTGACATTGCTGGCCTTTTGTACTCAGGTCTCAATTTCTCTGTTCAGCCTTCCATCTTCAGTGAAGATGCTTCCAAGGTATTTAAACTTGTTTTTTTTTATTTCAGTTTTGCCCCTTCTATATTCATGTTGAAGTCACCTGGTCTTCTGCAAACCGTCATCACCTCAAGTTTGCTAATACTGATCCTCATGCCATAATGTTCACATGCAGAGTTAAGCAGTTGATGTGCTCTTGGAGTTGTTCGCTTTCATGGGCAAGGGACTGGTCATCATCATCATCATCATAATAATAATAATAATAATTACAATATTTATATAGCGCAAAATCTTGATAAAATCAAATCTAAGCGCTGAAGCAGACACACACGCAAGCACGCACGCACGCACGCACGCACACACACGCACGCACCACACACACACACACACACACACACACACACACACACACACACCCACACACACGCATGGCTATAAATGGGGAGAAAGAATAAAAGCAATAAAAGCAAGAATAAAAGCAATGGAAAATTATAGAGAGCATAGCATATACAATTATATATTATAACCATGTGATTCCCTCCGAGCGGAGACAGGCTGCAGAGGGGGGGGGGGGGGGGGGGGGGTTGAGTGAGGTTAGGATTTTATGCGGAGGAGAAAAGGTGAGTTTTGAGAGCGGACTTGAAGGAGACAAAAGTAGGTTGCTGACGGACTGAGAGAGGAAGTTTGTTCCAGGAGAGTGGACCAGAAACAGAGAAGGCTCGTGGACCATAGGTATTGAGCTTAGTGCGTGGAAAGCGAAAAGTCAGAGGATCAGAGGCAGAGCGGAGGGTACGTGAGGGAACATAGATCTCAAGTAGGCTTGACAGGTAATCGGGGGCTGCGTTATTGAGGCTTTTGTAGCACATGGTGTCTAGTTTGTACTGTATGCGCTTTGATACAGGGAGCCAGTGAAGTTGTGCCAGGAGAGGAGATATGTGGTCAGCTTTTTTCTTTTTGAGTACAAGGCGTGCAGCATTGTTTTGAATGCGCTGTAGGATGTGAATGGTGGAGGCAGGAAGACCAGACAGGAGTGAATTGCAATAGTCAATGCGAGACATTATGAAGGAGAGAACGAGTTTTGCAGTTGTTTCGACAGAGAGATACTTCCTGATCAGCTTTATACGATGGAGATGATAGTAGCAGGATCTGGCAGTTTGAGAAACAAAGTTGTTCATGGAGAGGGTAGAGTCAATGCAGACACCAAGGTTTTTAGCTGAATCAGAAATTGGGACTGATGTGTTACATAATGGGAGAGAAAGAGGAGGCAGCTGAGAAAGTTTCTGACGGGTGCCAATGAGGATAGCTTCTGTTTTGTCGTCATTAAGCTGAAGTCTATTGTGTGTCATCCAGTTCTTAATGTCCGAGTAACACTCAGTGGTGCGAGTCAACAGGCGCTGTATATTATCAGGTGAGTCACTGTCTTGAAGTTGGGTGTCATCAGCATAGAAGTGGTGTTTTATAGAATGGGAGTTGATGATGGTGGACAGGGGGGAGGTGTAAAGAGTGAAAAGAACAGGGCCAAGGACAGATCCTTGTGGAACACCACAGGTCAGGTATGCAGGTTGAGAGTAAGTGCCATTGATGAGAACGGTTTGTTTTCTGTTTAATAGGTATGAAGTGAACCAAGACAGAGCAATGTCAGAGATGCCAAAAGTATGATGAAGTCTAGAAAGGAGAATACCATGATCAATGGTATCAAAGGCTGCAGACAGATCAAGGAGTGTGAGGAGAGAGACTTTGCCAGTATCAGTTGCAAGGAGGAGATTGTTGAGAATGTGTAGTAGGGCAGTTTCAGTGCTATGGCACTGGCGGTAGGCTGACTGGAAAGGATTGAGGAGATTGTTGGCAGACAGGTGAGAGTTCAGCTGGTTGAGGACGACTTTTTCAAGGAGTTTTGACAAGAAAGAGAGATTAGAGATAGGCCAGTAATTTTTCAGTTCATTTGGATCTAAATTGTGTTTCTTGAGGAGAGGGTGAACAATAGCAGACTTGAAAGAATCTGGGACAGTTCCAGTTTGAAGAGAAGTGTTGATGATGTCAGTGATGAATGGGAGGAGAGTAGGGAGACAGTCGGCGTAGAGAGAACCTGGAAGAGGATCCAGTTCGCAGGTTTTGAACGACATGGATCTGATTGTGTTGAGAATTTCTTCTTGTGAGACTGGGGTAAAAGTAGTAAGAGGTGTGCCAGAGAAGGAAGGGTCAGGTGGGCATGGTTGACAGGGTGTCCTGTCAAGCCTGTCATGAAGAGTTTGTATTTTGGTGGTGAAATAGTTGGAGAATACAGATGGGAGTTCTTCATTTGTATGTTTTGTTGGGAGAGGTAAATCTTTTCGTGTGCCAAGGAGATGATTCATGGTTGTAAAGAGTTCTTTTGAAGAAGAGGCATTCAGGATTTTGGTTTGGAAATAGCTTGTTTTTGCTGATGCAATGAGGGTGGATACTTTTGTTTTAGAGGCTTGGAAAAGTTGCCTGTGTACAGTGAGTTTGGATTTGCGCCAGCGGCGCTCTGCTCTGCGGCGGGCACGTTTTGCACATGCGATCTCATGAGTGAGCCAGGGGTAGGGGGGCGGTCAGGTAAAAGACGGGTTGGGGCTGGAGCATGAGTGTCCAGAAGATGGTGGAGAGTAGTATAGAATTCATCGGCAAGGTTATGTGACTTTTCAGAAAGGAGACGGGAGGCATCAGATGAAAATGTGGAGAGGTCGATAGATTTGAGATTGCGTCGAGTCACTGTGCGCATGGTACGGGAAGGAGGAGAAATGTCGAGAGAACAGAGAATTGCAGAGTGGTCAGATGGAAGGGCTGAAGTTAGATGGGTAGAAAGAACTAAGCAGTTGTCAGTAGCGGAATTGTGGTGATCACGAGAAATGATCCAGTCAAGAATGTGACCTTTTTGATGAGTTGGTTCAGAAATGTGTTGAGTCATATTGTGATTGGACAGAGAGTTGATGATATGTCTTGTGTCATAACGGTGAGTGTTGTCATAGTGGACATTGATGTCACCTAGAATGATGAGATTTCCAGGTAAGAGGCAGTAGTGGTCGAGCAATTGGTCAAAGTCAGAGAGAAACGTGGATGTGGTGAGTTTGTTGGCAGAGCTAGGTGGGGGTCGATAGACACAGGAGAAGGTGATGGGGTGAGGGATGGATTGGAAGGATACTTCAACGTGCTCGAAAGAAGGATGGGAGAAAGGCAGAGACTGCGAGAAAGATAGGCGGGAATGGAGTGAGTCGTTGTAGAGGATGGCGATACCGCCACCTCGGGATGAGCGATGGAAAGAAGCAAGCCTGTAACCACTCGGAGTGAGGCTAGCATGTATAGGTTCGTGACCAAGGGGGTTAAGCCATGTCTCTGTGATAAAAGCAATGTCAACATGCTCATCTGCGATAAAATCAGCAATGACTTCGGCTTTGCCATCAGTGCATGTTGACTGAGCATTAAAAAGGCATAGTTTCAGCCTATCACAGTCATATGGTGGCAGCCGAGGTGGCGACGAAGGCGGCACCAACGGGACAGAAGGCGAAAGCGGCACCGGCGGACAGAAGGCGAAGGCGGCACCATCAGGACAGAAGGCGAAGGCGAAGACGGCAGAGGAGGAGACAAAGCTTGCATCTTTGTCATCATGTACTCTACTGCATGGAGTTGTCGCTGCAAGTACATCTCCCACCCTTTCTGTCCTCATCTACTCTGCAAATCCGTCCAATATTTTCTCCCTGGGTCTACCTGAAGCTCTTTTTCCCTCCAGCTTTCCTGTTGTGACTAAGTGCCCAAATTTCTCTAGCCTCATAAAATGTCCTGCAAATGTAGCTTGTCTTTTCGTAATCTCTTTCATTAATGTTATTTTTGTGTTTGCCTCTTTCAGGACTGTTTCGTTTGTTTTTTCTGCTGTCTATAGAACTCTTAACAGTCTTCTTAGAAACCACATTTTGGCTGCCTCAATCTTGTTCTGACTTTCAGTGTAGACTGTCCATGCTTCACACCCATTATTGTTGTTGTATGGTCATTAGCAAATAGTAATTCATTCATTTAGTGTTTCTGGATCTGGGATTGCTTTTTTTTTTTGTGATGATATCATTATGAACAATGAACAAAAGAGGTGACAAGAGTCATCCTTGTCTCACTCCAGATGTAATCTCAAACCAGTCTGAGAGTCCTTCTTGCATTCGGACAGTGCTCATGCTGTATGTGTAGATGGGCAGGATACTGTCCATAAGTTGGCCTCAAACATTGTAGAACTTAGTACTCTCCATAGTAGATCTCTGTTCACTCTATCAAGAGCTTTCTTTTGATCTATAAAGGTGAGGATCATTTCTCTATCATATTCAATGGTTCTCTCGCTCAGCTGCCTCAGCATAAAGGTTGATCGTCCTTTCCTAAATCCCATCTATGCCTCGCCCATTTTGAATGACTTCCTCCACATACGGTGGGCATCTCTCCCATCTGTGCTTTCCTGACAAGTTCTCAAAACTACTAGTTTTTCTTCTGCCCCACTCTTGATCCTATGCATGATTCATTTCGAGGGTTGACAGCCAGAACCCAGTATCTCACTTTTTTGTCAATTTTCACTTTTTATACTGAACTGTTGCTTTTGATGTGATCTTTGACTTGGTGGACTTTGTTTTTGCCATGATATTGATTTTTGATCAGTTATCGATAAAGCCAAAAACCAGTGTCTCAAAATGTAGATAAAGCCTGTCCCCGAAAACCCAGTTAAAATCGTCTCATGTAGACTATCAGAAAATTGAGATACTTGGTTCTGGTTGTCAACCCTCGAAAATTTGTATACATCAAGTCAATTTCTGTATATGATGGAACACAAACACTTCCAATAAAAACAGGTCTCCATCAAAGAGTCCTCATTGCTGTCCGCAGACTACATGCTGTTTTATCAGAACACACCATATGGGAATGATCTGCATCACATCTGTAACAACTGAATCAAGGTGTACCACAATCACACATTGATTACATAGCATGCAAAAAGGTTACATGGCTAACACAACTTACCTTTTGCCAAGGTGAAGAAAAAGTCAGGCAGTTTGATGTCTTTGACAAATGACAGGTCGTTAGGCTGTGAACAGTCAATGAAAAACTCACAATAAAACATGTGATAATCTAATAATGTATGATAAACAGACCTTATCAGTACAAAAAAAATTCACCAGTATACATGATAATCATAAACAGTAGCAACTACTACCAGTTATGATATGGTTCATTATAATCAATGGGATCATGGATTCTTGAGTATGTACTGGGTCTCTCTCTCTCTCTCTCTCTCTCTCTCTCTCTCTCTCTCTCTCTCTCTCTCTCTCTCTCTCTCTCTCTCTCTCTCTCCCCTTCTCTCTCTCTCTCCACATGCGCACACATATACACATACACACACACACACGTATGCACACACATACACATACACCACACCACACACACACACACACACACACACACACATCACACACACAAAACACGCACCGACACACATGCACAACCACACACCACACAGCACACACACACACAATCACGCACACACACACACACAACACACGCACACACACACACACAACACGCACCACACACATGCACACGCACGCACGCACCGTGAACGCACACATGCACACACACACACACGCACAGCAAGCACGACGAACGCACACACATGCGCAGCACACACACAGCGCACCACAGCAACACGCGCACACACACACGCACACAAACACACGCACACACCCACATGTATGCACGCATGCACTACAGTGATATACCACAGCAATAAATGTCATCTCCAATACCGACAAAAACATATACACTCATGTACAACATTCTCAAACTCACATGCAATCATCTGGACGTGACAGACCTTAGAAGTATACGAAAATAATCACTTCAATCATGGAACTGTAGTACGAAATTACCTGCCACTGCGTGTCCAGCAGATGCAGAAGACAGGCCTGGACGAAGTCATACGCCGGCAGAACCTTGGCGTCCACACTGTGTGGACGCAGTTTCTCAAAGGGCTCAATCAGGCGGCGGATCAGCATGTAGTATGCTGTGCGCACCCGATTCTCAAGCCCCAAGCCACAGCCATCCAGACCATCAGCGTAGTGCTTGGCAAACTTCTGCTGGTAACCCAACATTGACTGCAGAAAGAGTACTACTGGGATCTGAAACAGAACACAACACTACAAAGAGTACTACTGGGATCTGAAACAGAACACAACACTACAAAGAGTACTACTGGGATCTGAAACAGAATACAACACTACAAAGAGTACTACTGGGATCTGAAACAGAACACAACACTACAAAGAGTACTACTGGGATCTGAAACAGAATACAACACTACAAAGAGTACTACTGGGATCTGAAACAGAACACAATACTACAAAGAGTACTACTGGGATCTGAAACAGAATACAATACTACAAAGAGTACTACTGGGATCTAAAACAGAATACAATACTACAAAGAGTACTACTGGGATCTAAAACAGAATACAATACTACAAAGAGTACTACTGGGATCTAAAACAGAATACAATACTACAAAGAGTACTACTGGGATCTAAAACAGAATACAATACTACAAAGAGTACTACTGGGATCTGAAACACAACACTACACAAAGATACTACTGGGATCTGAAACAGAATACAATACTACAAAGAGTACTACTGGGATCTGAAACAGAACACAATACTACAAAGAGTACTACTGGGATCTGAAACAAAACACTACAAAGAGTACTACTGGGATCTGAAAACACAATACTACAAAGAGTACTACTGGGATCTGAAACAGAACACAATACTACAAAGAGTACTACTGGGATCTGAAACAGAATACAATACTACAAAGAGTACTACTGGGATCTGAAACAGAATACAATACTACAAAGAGTACTACTGGGATCTGAAACAGAATACAATACTACAAAGAGTACTACTGGGATCTGAAACAGAAACAATACTACAAAGAGTACTACTGGGATCTGAAACAGAATACAATACTACAAAGAGTACTACTGGGATCTGAAACAGAATACAATACTACAAAGAGAACTACTGGGATCTGAAACAGAAACAACACTACAAAGAGAACTACTGGGATCTGAAACACAACACTAAAAAAGAGTACTACTGGATCTGAAACACTACAACACTACAAAGAGTACTACTGGGATCTGAAAACACAACACTACAAAGAGACTACTGGGATCTGAAACAAAACAACACAAAAGAACTACTGGGATCTGAAACACAACACTAAAAGAAACTACTGGGATCTGAAAACACAACACTACAAAGAGAACTACTGGGATCTGAAACAGAATACAACACTACAAAGAGAACTACTGGGATCTGAAACAGAACACAACACTACAAAGAGAACTACTGGGATCTGAAACAGAATACAACACTACAAAGAGAACTACTGGGATCTGAAACACAACACTACAAAGAGAACTACTGGGATCTGAAACAGAATACAACACTACAAAGAGAACTACTGGGATCTGAAACAGAACACAACACTACAAAGAGAACTACAGGGATCTGAAACAGAATACAACACTACAAAGAGAACTACTGGGATCTGAAACACAACACTACAAAGAGAACTACTGGGATCTGAAACACAACACAACACTACAAAGAGAACTACTGGGATCTGAAACACAACACTACAAAGAGTACTACTGGGATCTGAAACAGAACACAACATTACAAAGAGAACTACTGGGATCTGAAACACAACACTACAAAGAGAACTACTGGGATCTGAAACACAACACAACACTACAAAGAGAACTACTGGGATCTGAAACAGAATACAACACTACAAAGAGAACTACTGGGATCTGAAACAGAATACAACACTACAAAGAGAACTACTGGGATCTGAAACAGAATACAACACTACAAAGAGTACTACTGGGATCTGAAACACAACACTACAAAGAGTACTACTGGGATCTGAAACAGAACACAACACTACAAAGAGAACTACAGGTCTCTAAACAAAACACAACACTACTGCTGGGATCTGAAACAGAATACAATACTACAAAGAGTACTACAGGGAACTGAAACAGAATACAATACTACAAAGAGTACTACAGGGATCTGAAACAGAATACAACACTACAAAGACTACTACAGGGATCTGCAACATAATACAATACTACAAAGAGTACTAAAGGGATCTGAAACAAAATACAATACTACAAAGACTACTACAGGGATCTGCAATATAATACAATACTACAAAGAGTATACAGGGATCTGAAACAGAATACAATACTACAAAGAGTACTACAGGGATCTGAAACAGAATACAATACTACAAAGAGTGCTACAGGGCTCTAAAACAAAATACAACACTACAAAGAGTACTACAGGGATCTGCAACATAATACAATACTACAAAGAGTATACTGGGATCCGAAATAGAATACAACACTACAAAGATTACAAGAGGGATCTGAAACAGAATACAACACTACAAAGACTATAACAGGGAAAAGAAATAGAATACAACACTACAAAGAGCACTACAGAGATATGAAGAAAGACCACAACACTAGAAAGAGCACTGCAGTAATCTGAAACAGAATTCAATGAACACTGAAGGTATCTATAAACAAAACACAAGGACATCACAGTAACCTGATACAGAATAACAGAAGCAATTCCATACTCAAAGGCTCCATGTAGTATTCTAGGTAACAGAACACTTCATTTGCAGCACACATGGAATCACTTGTGTCAAGACCATTTAACATTAAAACAAAACCAAGAGAGTGATTAGTTCCAAGGGTGAACCATGATAAAATAGAATGGTATCTGAGAAAGAAAGAGAGAGAGAGAGTGGTGTGTGTGTGTGTGTGTGTGTGTGTGTGTGTGTGTGTGTGTGTGTGTGTGTGTGTGTGTGTGTGTGTGTGTGTGTGTGTGTGTGTGTGTGTGTGTGTGTGTGTGTGTGTGTGTGTGTGTGTGTGTGATAATGCAATACACAAATTACCAAACATCTTTCCACCTGCTTCCACCTCCACAGATTTTTCACCTATCTGTGAATTTATACTGCTGATCTGTTTTCTGTGTCACATGATACGGTATTCTGAACAGCGCACTAATCTATCAGTAGAAAATTAAACCTTCTTTGAGCTTTTTTCCAATTAAATAAAATCTGAGACTAGATGCACCTGAATTGTCATTCAGCTCTTGGGTAATCACCACAATGAAAAAATAATGCGAACAACTTTTTGCATGATTCAATATGACTTCAGAATCTAACCTTTTAATAACAATTTCATTGTCTGCAGACCTTTGAATTTTTTTCAAGTTCTTTTAGCGCACTCCCACCCACCCATGTGGATTGTGCAGCAGCACACCACCTGCACAGTGTGGGGTAAACAGCATGCATACACACATTAACAGGAGCAGACAAAAACACACAAAAAAAGACAACACAAATAAAAGAAAAGTAAAACAAGTAATATCTACCTGAAACATGTCTTCCTTGCTCACGACACGGATGAACTCAGCACAAAATGTGTACACATCACACAACGATGAGGCAAACTTTGTACGTTCTTGCAACATCTGATGAACTCTGTGAACAAAGACACAAAAAGAATATGCCTTTATGAAGAACATGCCACACATATGACGTGTTTGCTTTTACATGTCAGAATCTCACCAGATGTGTTTTCCAATAAATGCTGCATTACAGTCCTGAAATTATTAAAGTTTTTTTAAATGACTTTCTGTCTTCCTTTCATTCCTGTAATCAAGTTATCTTTTTATGAAAATATGTCTGTACACACACAAAAAATCAAGCCTGAATTTATTTTTCTGTATTCTCACCATTAAACTTTAAAGAAAACATTGATTCCTAATTACTGGAAACACACAAAATATCAGTACATTTCGAGTCAACATTTCTGATTTCCTACAATATGTACCACCACTGTATGGGACCCTACCATAACTGAGATATTCATTGTCTTGAAAAAGTTCACAATATGACAGCACAATTTATAATTGGTGACTACAATTCCAGAGACAGCACCTACATCACCAAAATGTTTCAAGACCTCCAAATGCCAAAATTACAAGACCAAACATTCCACCTATACCAGATTTTTATGAATAAAGCGGTTAACCCTACCAGACCGAGTTCCCGCTAAATGACGAAAATGACTATATACCGAGTTCCCGCTATAGTGGGAATAGCACACTCACATGATCGTCACTTTATCAAGAGCTAAAAATAGCTACCGAACCGTTGCTAAGCGTCGCGTGAGCGTGTGTTCAGCCTATTGCAAATGTCTGCCTTTGTGTTGATGGTATTTTGAGGTGATTTGGGTGCAAAATTGACCATGAAGCGAGCTAGTGATGAACCAAGCACTTCAACAGGTAAACGGGCGAGGCCAACTCGCTTCACAGTTCAACAAGTGGTGGACATTTTGCAGATTGGAGAATTTGATCAGGAATACGTTTCCGATTCAAGTGACGATGATTGCGTTGATGAAGCATTGAGTGAAAGTGATGATTGTGACAATGAAAGAAGTAGGTCGAGACAGAGTGTTGGAAGAAGGGGGCGTGCCCGTACCCCCCAACCAAGTGATAGGGGAGATGCTTGTGTGATTGAGGGTTGGACTGGCGTTAGATGAAAGGTAGGCCTATTTTCTACAATCTCTCCACGTTTCATATAATTCTAACCATTGGTGTGCATGATATGAACAGTTTTCTAACGTATATACATTTTTTTCAAAATTTTGCTCAGGAGGCCAGGCAGGGGGCACAATTTCGCTCAGGGGCTAAGGTCTGGTAGGGTTAAGGGGCTTGTGCTGGCTATTCCTGCCCACCAAGAGTCAGGAACAAAAGAAGAGTATAACAAAAATATTTGCATCAGTACAATCGAAAACTTCCATTACCAACCTGTCAATTAACAACAACAAAGCATGAAAGATCATAATACTTGTAATAAACAATACAAATATTTGCATTACTACAATCAAAAACTTCCATTACCAACCTGTCAGTTAACAACAACAAAGCATTAAAGATCATAAAAGTCACACTGAACAATCAAGAAATTCATTTTTCATAAAAACAGTAACAAGACTGGAACCATCAACAGACAGCTAATACACCAGGAAAAAACACCCATTTCCATCACATTTGTGCCAACCAAGGATTCTGTGACATATACGTCAAAATCAAGCAGAAGGTACTTGGGACAGACTTTACCTGTAGATTAATCAAAGATTTTTCTTTTCACCACAAAGACATTGAGCTTAAAGTTCCACAGACTGAAACTGACCTGTCTGTAGTCCAGGCTGGGTCTTGGACAAATTCCATGACCAAACGAAATGATGGAAACTTCTCTGCAATGTCCATCTGCAAAATATATCAAAAGCACTTTAACATCATAGAACATTCAAAGCTGTCATTCCATTGTCATACCAATGCACTGAGTTCTTATGATGTGGCATTGAATTTGCTCAGGCTTATATGTTACGAATATCTGACAATCTGTGCAACTGTGTTGTTGTAAGATAAGTAACTAATGAAAACATAATTCACTAACCATTTATTCAGAAAACATGGCCATGTCTGCATACAAATCTACCCAGAAGTCATAGCACATACATTTAGATGGTTTTGGTACAGATTTGCTTAAAATGATGTTCAGAATCTCATAAGAATTTATTACACAAAATTTGCTTAAAATGACTTTCAGAATCTCATAAGAATTTATTACAAAAGATTAAGTTAGTCTCAATGAATACAACAAAATTCATTTATCTTGAACTTATGTAAAGCGCCAAATAGTAACGTCCTGCCCACAAACATCGTAAGCACCAAAAAGTCAGTAATATCCTGACCACAAATACTTTAAGCACCAACAAGTCAGTAATATCCTGACCACAAATACTTTAAGCACCAAAAAGTCAGTAATATCCTGACCACAAATACTTTAAGCACCAAAAAGTCAGTAATGTCCAGCCCACGAATGCTAAACAAAACCCCTGCACCTTTCCATCTAAGTCATTTTGTATCCTGAAGGAAAATAGCTTCATGTTACACAGGATCAAATGAATATTTCTAGCAGTAGGGAACTATAAACTTTTTCAATGAAAGAAGTGTACATATCAGGACAAAACATGTTAACTTGAAACTGCCGGACCGTTTGCTTGCACCACAGTTTGACAATCGAGAAGCGTGATATGTACTAGTATCTAACTACTACCTGGCAATAGCAGAAACGGTTACTGTTTTATTCAACTATTGCCTGGTAATAGCACAAAAGCTTACTGTTTTATCTAACTACTACCTGGCAATAGCAGAAAGGCTTACTGTTTTATTCAACTATTGCCTGGTAATAGCACAAAAGCTTACTGTTTTATCTGACTACCACCTGGCAATAGCAGAAAAGCTTACTGTTTTATCTGACCACCACCTGGCAATAGCACAAAAGCTTACTGTTTTATCTGACCACCACCTGGCAATAGCACAAAAGCTTACTGTTTTAGCTGACTACCACCTAGCAATAGCAGAAAGGCTTACTGTTTTATCTGACCACCACCTGGCAATAGCACAAAGCTTACTGTTTTAGCTGACTACCACCTGGCAATAGCAGAAAGGTTTACTGTTTTATCTGACCACCACCTGGCAATAGCACAAAGCTTACTGTTCTATCTGACTACCACCTGGCAATAGCAGAAAGGCTTACTGTTTTATCTGACCACCACCTGGCAATAGCAGAAAGGCTTACTGTTTTATCTGACCACCACCTGGCAATAGCAGAAAGGTTTACTGTTTTATCTGACTACCACCTGGCAATAGCACAAAAGCTTACTGTTTTAGCTGACCACCACCTGGCAATAGCAGAAAGGCTTACTGTTTTATCTGACCACCACCTGGCAATAGCAGAAAGGCTTACTGTTTTATCTGACTACCACCTGGCAATAGCAGAAAAGCTTACTGTTTTATCTGACCACCACCTGGCAATAGCACAAAAGCTTACTGTTCTATCTGACTACCACCTGGCAATAGCAGAAAGGCTTACTGTTTTATCTGACCACCACCTGGCAATAGCACAAAAGCTTACTGTTTTATCTGACTACCACCTGGCAATAGCAGAAAGGCTTACTGTTTTATCTGACCACCACCTGGCAATAGCAGAAAGGTTTACTGTTTTATCTGACTACCACCTGGCAATAGCAGAAAGGCTTACTGTTTTATCTACCACCTGGCAATAGCAGAAAGGCTTACTGTTTTATCTATTGCCTGGTAATAGCAGAAAGGCTTACTGTTTTATCTGACTACCACCTGGCAATAGCAGAAAGGCTTACTGTTTTATCTGACTACCACCTGGCAATAGCAGAAAGGCTTACTGTTTTATCTATTGCCTGGCAATACCAGAAAGGCTTACTGTTTTATCTGACTACCACCTGGCAATAGCAGAAAGGCTTACTGTTTTATCTATTGCCTGGCAATACCAGAAAGGCTTACTGTTTTATCTGACTACCACCTGGCAATAGCAGAAAGGCTTACTGTTTTATCTATTGCCTGGCAATAGCAGAAAGGCTTACTGTTTTATCTAACTATTGCCTGGCAATAGCAGAAAGGCTTACTGTTTTATCTAACTATTGCCTGGCAATAGCAGAAAGTCCTACTGTTTTATCTTACTATTGCCTGGCAATAGCAGAAAATCCTACTGTTTTATCTTACTATTGCCTGGCAATAGCAGAAAGGATTACTGTTTGTGCAACATGTTCTGTACAATTCTTACCCTGACTCCTTGCTTCTCAAACTTTTTGTTGCCAGTTTTCTTCAAGGACATCTTGTTGGACTTGGCCCGCAGCTGGTGAAAAGAAAACATATCACAAATGTTTAGTGATATATCAAATGCTATGTACAGATTTTTAACAGTATAAGAATAAATTTTCAAAAAGATAAGAATGTGAACACAGTGTATCATATGCACTTGCTCGACAGCATGAAGTTCAGTTTGCAACAAGTGAAGGTTGTCATCTGACCTGAACAACCCCAGAAAAAAACGCTATCTTGTTTAATGATATAATTTGCAATTTCATGAAGTTCTTTCAAAAAGATCAGGAAAAGCATGCAGTGTCATTTTCAACTGAAAGTATAAACTCACTGCCACAATGCCACAATGTTTTAAACTATCAAGAAAAAGAGTAACTAACACTGCACACGTATGCATGTATCAATGAATTCACTACACCTGGTATTATTGAAATAATATTCTAGAAAAATGTGCACAGGAAGAAAATACATGCTGATACAAAAAAAATTCTGTTTTTGTATATGAATAGACTGTTTTACTTACATATTATGTTTACATGTGTTTATGTCATGATGTTACATTTTCTGAGCTTCCAAGACGTCTTTTAAAAACTTACACTGAAACTGAAAAGCTGTATAACTTTATTCATCACCTCATTCTTAAGCTGCACTCGGGTAAGGCCCCCAAACTTGAGAAGATAGACTGCTTTCTCTTTGCAGGCCAGCACAGGGTTGTTGTCTGGTGTCAGCTCTTCATGGGCTGCCAGCTTCTGGCGCTGACTGGCCTGATACCACAATAGAAATCAAATATACACCATGAAATATACTGTGCAAGTAATCTTGTAGAATCATATGGGGTGACTTTATATTTTTCAATAACTGCACCTAAATAAGTAGAATTTTGAGACAGATGGAATAAAAGACTCCAACACAGATGTTTCCATACAAGTGAAGGAAAGTAAACGATACAAATTGACTACACAGAGTGCCAAACCCATCTCTTTGGTCTTCCACAAGAAAACTCTGACATTATCTTTAAAGCGAGCAATGGCAGTTTCAATCTGCACCAAACTTATCAGCACTGCCGCTTCTGGATGCCAGCTGGGGAGAACTAACTCACATACAAGATATAACTACCCAAAGAATGGACAGTTCCATTTCAAATGTTTAAGATACGTTTTTACTTCAATAAAAAATCCATCCTAGCAGTCACTCTGTTTCAGCTACACAACCTATTAACTCGATATGCAATTCACCATCACAAGCACAGTATTTGTGTTTGACTAATCATCAGTTATGCCCTGCAATTTACGTAGTTGATTAAGAAAACAACAAGGATCTTCAGCCAGGCAGAAGTCACAATTATGCCGAGTGTAATCATAAATCAACAGTCTTTTATATTAAAACTCAACTGTCTTTCATCATTTAAACTTTACATTTCACACAGACATATAAGCACTATTTTTCATACTCCAAACACTGAAAAAAAAAGCCATATAAATCTGCATATCACTTCCGATTTATCTTTTCCAAGCAACACGTATTAATTCATAACCTACCAGTCCCATGCGAAGTGATTCTGCAGTGGTGTAGGCCTGCAACATGCCTTCCGTCACCACACCCGTCTTTGGGTTTTTGGCTGAAACAACAGTGTGCATACATTACAAAGGTGGTTGGTAAAGGTTGTCCCATAACCCTAAGGCTGAAGGGGGGATGGCAAACAGCTCAACTTTTCTAAGGGTTAGCATCTCTTTTACCTTTTGGTTTACTTTCTCTAGCCCTGATAATGATCAGGTTCATCCACCAGGGATGGACGATAAACCAGAGGAGTTTCGATATCATAATAATAATTTCACTTATATAGCACAAACACTCCATGTCAAACGCATGCTCACTGCACTTTACAGGAATAGAACAAACAATGTGCATGCACACACACACACACACACATACATATACACTCATACACACATGTACACACACACACACATGCACACACATACACACACACTCACACACTGAATGTTGAGCTAGGGTACACTCAACCTGTTGGGCATGTGACCCATGACCTAAGTTGTCACCCTGTATCTCTCTAACACACACACACACACACACACACACACACACACACACATACACTCAAACACACACAAACACTCATATACCCAAACATACAAACACATTTATCCGTACACTCACACATCACACACTGATCTGCACATTACATCATTTCAGAAACAAAACAGAGAAAAAGACACAGCCCTCACTGAATTTGTCCACATCTTGACGTAACGCCTGCGTATGCCAGACAAGCGCAGAAAACACTGCCCAGATGGCCTCGTCAACCTCCTCCCCCCCAACAGCTGCTTTTGGCTTGTGCTCCTGACACCTAATCAAACAATAATTGGAGAGACATTGACAATGACAATGATCGTTCATTTTCCAACAGTATAAATTATTACCGAAAAAACATTTTCAGACATGCCATTTTAAGTCTTCCTAGCTGCTTAGAACCGAGACATATTTGAAAAAGAAAGACACTGATTATTAAGGAAATGAATTCATTACTTGAAAATAAAAATCGTGTAATTCTTTAACACATTCCGTACTGCGTCACAAGATCCTCATGACTCAGCTTTCTCTCTCCGTGGACCGCGTCATGAGGATTTCGTGCCCTGAACCGTAGTTTCAGTTTCAAGTATATAAATAGAAAATGACTGCACTGCTGACGTAAATCCTTTTCCGGCAAAGGGAGTATACTCTTGTCATTTCCTTTCTGCGTTTACACGACGTTTGAAGCGGCAAAAATGTCAAAAAACAGGCGTAATTTGAATGTTTCTGCAGTCTCTCTCCTAACATTACTTGGTCAATAGTTAGTACAGTGACCTATTTTCTTGGTAGGAAAACGGTTAAACTACAGATTTCTAATACACTGATTTATGTTTCTGAAAGCAACAGGTAATGTATTATGATTTTTGCACTGCACCATATTGTGCTGACCTGCATTTATACTTTGCGAAAGTGGGAACACTCTGTCTCTGTCTCTCTCCTTCCTTCCTTTCATGTCTTGGGCCATTATCCCCAATTATACATCCAGGCTGACATGTAATGTCTCCTTTTTCTACCCTGCATGATTATTTGTTTTTTCTACCCTACACCTAATCAAGTACTTCAAGTAGTTCTGCATCCAAAGTGGAATTACTCTCTCTCTCTCTCTCTGGAAGTGCTCTCTCTTTCTCTCTCTCTCTGGAAGTGCTCTCTCTGGAAGTGCTCTCTCTCTCTCTGGAAGTGCTCTCTCTCTCTCTGGAAGTGCTCTCTCTCTCTGGAAGTGCTCTCTCTCTCTCTGGAAGTGCTCTCTCTCTGGAAGTGCTCTCTCTGGAAGTGCTCTCTCTCTCTCTCTCTCTGGAAGTGCTCTCTCTCTCTCTCTCTCTCTCTCTCTCTCTCTCTCTCTCTCTCTCTCTCTCTCTCTCTCTCTCTCTCCTCTCTCTCTCTCACTCTCACATAGGCTAGTTGATTCCTATAACAGATCCATCAATTCACAATCTTATGCACTGAGTTCAATTGCTGCATAAACTAGAAAACTGGCCTATTTACTGCCCATCCTAGTGCTTCAATCATTCTGGTGATATCAGAGTTTCATAGGTCCCTTCACCCCCTGTCCCATCTGAGGCAACAAGAGCACATAAGGTTTTGCCCTGGCTCGAGGATCTAGCAGATAAATGTTGGCAGATTAGGGTGGGTAAACATACAGAATTGTTCAAGTGTCATTATCCCCACAGAACAAACTCCAAACTCTCTCTCTCTCAGGTCACTTCAGCCACACAGGGTGGAGGTGGTGGTGGTGGTGGTGATGGTGGTGGTGATGGTGGTGGTAGTGGTAGTGGTGGTGGTAGTGGTGTGTGTGTGTGTGTGTGTGTGTGTGTGTTCGTTCGTTCGTTCCTTGATTTAACGTCTTTTCACTATAAGTGTGTGTGTGTGCGCGTGTGTGCGTGTGCGTGTGCGTGTGCATGCGTGCGTGTGTGCGTGTGTGCGCATTTGTATATGTGTGTGTGTGAGTGTGTGTGTGTGTGTGTGTGTGTGTGTGTGTGTGTGTGTGTGTGTGTGTGTGTGTGTGTGTGTGTGCACATTTGTATGTGTGTGTGCGTGCACATTTGTATGTGTGTGTGCACATTTGTGTGTGTGTGTGTGTGTGTGTGTGTGTGTGTGTGTGTGTGTGTGTGTGTGTGTATGTGTACACCTGCATCTGTGTGCGTGTGGTGTGGTGTGGTATGTTACGCTGTGATAAGGTGGTATTGCGATTTTTTTGTGGAGTCTCTACAATCCTACTCATCAAACTGTGTTTTGCTTTGCAAGATAGCATTTACTTTTCTTCAGCTTCACCGCCAGAGCCTTCATGTCTTCACCAGTCTCTGCTTCCGGTTTACTGATCAGCTCATTCAGCAACAGCAGTGCTGACGTACACTCATCAGTAACCTGGAAACAAGCAGCAACTTTATTAGCACACAGATTGTTTTCTGACTCTGCCATAGGAAAAGAAATCCAATGAAGAAACGCTCACACCAGTCACAGTAACAAAGTGGTTATGCAACGGACTACTCACTGGAAGGTTGTGAGTTCAAAGCCCCACCAGTCCAAAACATTAACCAGAAAAAACTACGAAAGAAGAATACGAACACGTATTTAATGCAACAAGACAAGACAGGCGCAAATTTTCGAGTTGGCCTTTGTCAAGTGTAAGATTACAAATACACAAACACCAGATACAAAAATTATGAGAAAAAGACTGAAACTTCCCTGCTGCTATGTCCAATCCAATGAAAAAATGTTCACACCAGTCACAGTAACAAAGAGGAAGAAGTTGGTCAAGGCCAACAACTCAACAATATTTTGGACTCCAAAACAAGTGTCAACTTTTCTCACACTGGACACAGCAGCAGGAAAGTTTCAGTCCTTTTCTCATAATTTTTTAATCTGGTGTTTGTTTGTTTGTAATCTTACGCTTGACAAAGTCCAGTTGGCCGAAAATCAGCGCCCGTCTTGTCTTGTTGTATTAAATACGCGTTCATATTCTTCTTTCGTGTTTTCTCTGGTTCCTGTTTGCTTGAACGCTGGCAGTCACTTGTTTTGGAGTCCAAAATATTGCTCAGTTTTTGGCCTTGACCAACTCCTACCCAAAGTTAAGCATGCTACAGGTTAACTGGAAACAATGGGACCACAGCCAAGTTTCATCCACTTAATGTGTCAAGGAATGTAGCTCACATTTTCTGACCAACACTGCAGGTGTCTGTGTGCCTCAGGCTTGGCTTATGTCAGGATATAGTATGATAGTAAGCACAGAGTACAGCCCTGTCACGCAGTCTAAATCCTAAATGAAAACTTTAACATTACGGTCATGGACCCCATTATCATGAAACACTATCACTACAGCATTGTGACAATTGTCCTGTATGCCCTCATCTCCTGGTGACACATTTTGTGGAGCACCATGGTAATATCTATTGTCAAAGAATATTGCTGACCCTGACAAATACCATGATGAAGACACAACTCTACATTCTGTCTGTACCAAGATAACGACTCACATTTCTATATATCTATGTCTATCTTCTACTCTCTCTACAAGCCTTCAATAGGTACCAAGATAATGATTCACATTTCTATACCTATCTGTATATATAATCTTCCATCCTCTCTCTCCAGGCTTTCAACAGGTAACAAAACAGTGACTTACGTTTCTATATCTATCTGTATCCCATATCTTCTATACCTTCTCTCCAACATATCAACAGGAAAAAAAGATGATTATCTTCAATCCTTTCTTTCCCAGCTTTGAACAGGAACAAAGATAATGGCGCATATTTCTGCACTCTGTATCTTTATCTTAAATTCTTCTTCTCCAAGCTTTCAACAGGTACGAAGATAATTTTACACCTGTCTGTATCTTTATCTTATATCTCTTCTTACCAAGCTTGCAACAGTCAACACAGTGACTATATCTGTAGCCTTAAATACTATCCTTTTTCTCCATGTTTTCAGTCAGTACCAATACAATGACTCACATTCCTATTTTAATCTGTATCTTCCACCCTTTTTCTCCAAGCTTTCAAAGGACACTAAGAAAATGACTTGACCTAACATTTCTATATCTGCTGTATTCTTATCTTCCTTTCTTTCTTTCCCAGCTACTCACAAACTTTCCAGACAGGGATCTCTGAAGTTTGCCCATCATGTATCCACCCCGGAACAGTGTTGTCCACAGCTCACTCCGCAGCACATCTTGCTCTGCCGTGTCATCCAGCAACTGCAGATTGTAACCTGGCATTACTGAAACAAGAGGGTAAACAAACAAAAACTAAGCACTGCTGAAAACTTGTCATCCACAAACAAGGTAGACCTTGCAGGTATGACATTTTGATCACTCTTGGCAAAAAGTCAAAAGACAACATGCATGAGTGAGATAAACAGATTCTTTTTACAGAAAAAAATGAAGCATGAAACCAGTGAGATAAACAGATTCTTTTTACAGAAAAAAATGAAGCATGAAACCAGTGAGATAAACAGATTCTTTTTACAGAAAAAAATGAAGCATGAAATCAGTGAGATAAACACTCTTTTTACAGAAAAAAATGAAGCATGAAACCAGTGAGATAAACAGATTCTTTTTACAGAAAAAAATGAAGCATGAAATCAGTGAGATAAATTGTTTTTACAGAAAAAAATGAAGAATGAAACCAGTGAGATAAACATGTTTTCACAGAAAAAAATGAAACATGAAATCAGTGAGATAAACAAATTGTTTTTACAGAAAAAAATGAAGAATGAAACCAGTGATATAAACATGTTGTTTTTACAGAAAAAAAAATGAATATGATACCAGTGAGATAAACAGATTCTTTTTACAGAAAAAAATGAAGCATGAAACCAGTGAGATAAACAAATTCTTTTTACAGAAAAAATGAAGCATGAAACAGTGAGATAAACAGATTCTTTTTACAGAAAAAATGAAACATAAAACCAGTGAGATAAACACTCTTTTTACAGAAAAAAATGAAGCATGAAACCAGTGAGATAAACACTCTTTTTACAGAAAAAAATGAAGCATGAAACAGTGAGATAAACACTCTTTTTACAGAAAAAAATGAAGCATGAAACAGTGAGATAAACACTCTTTTTACAGAAAAAAATGAAGCATGAAACCAGTGAGATAAACAGATTCTTTTTACAGAAAAAAATGAAGCATGAAACAGTGAGATAAACAGATTCTTTTTACAGAAAAAAATGAAGCATGAAACCAGTGAGATAACAGATTCTTTTTACAGAAAAAAATGAAGCATGAAACAGTGAGATAAACACTCTTTTTACAGAAAAAAATGAAGCATGAAACCAGTGAGACAAATTGTTTTTACAGAAAAAAATGAAGAATGAAATCAGTGAGATAAATTGTTTTTACAGAAAAAAATGAAGAATGAAATCAGTGAGATAAACTGATTTTACATTAAAAAAAAATGAAGTATGAAACCAGCGAGATAAACAATTTCTTTTTACAGGAAAAATGAAGCATGAAAGCATCTCAGTGTTTTTTTGTTTTTGTTTTTGTTTTGTTTTTTTCAGTCTGTTCACAAGAGATCTGTCACATTCGGACGATTTCATACATGATTCTCTCTCAATCTGCCAGTAATCATCTGGCAGATTCCTCACGCTATGCGAAACCCTGTGCATTCAGGCCTTGAAACTGGGAGGGAAGGGTGGAATGGGTCCTAAATAACACTAAGCTGACACCATCAAAATGATTCAGTACTGGGATTATAGTATTAAGTTCTGAGATGGGCAACAGACAGTCCAGCTTCTATGTTGCTGATTGGAACTAAACTCAAGACGTCAGATCTTGAGTCCATGATTTCAGAAACTGAGGCAGTCAACCTGCGAAAAACCTTGATGTTACTAAGGATGACCAACATTCATGAGCTATGGAAGTAATTGGCAGGCTGAAACAACACAAGTCTGCATTATATGAATGCAAAAAAATTCAGACAAAAGTGTGTGCCTGTGGTGGACATGTCGCCATAACCAGTTAAAATTAACTGAAACTGAAAACTATTAAGAAGCATGATCTCATGACAAAGTATGCTGAGAGGAACACCTATCACAGTATCAAGACAGAGGGAACTCTTGATTATAAATTATATATGCTTGAGAGTAGAAACCTAATCAACCTTTACCAATAGGATGCTTACCAGGGTTGGAAGCGAGTGTAGCCCCACAAAGACTTCCAAATAGTCGAGTCAGCCCCAACTGCAAGTCATATGCCCAGGACAGTGGAACATCAGGACTACCTTTTGCTGTCACCTGTTTAGTAAAATAAACCATCATCATGTGACAAGATTATCAAGCTTCCCTTCCACTCCTCCACCCCCTTTTTTTCAGTCTGATTGAAAAATGTACTTTCTCTTTTTCCATCAAAACAACACACACATGCACACAGGCACACAATCTTCACCAGCCTCCTTGAAAAATGCAGATTTTCTCTTGCACACTTTCGACTCCCCCCCCCACCCCTTTTACCATTTCACCCTCTTCTTATCTTCTAGACCCATTAGGACAATGCTTTTTTCCCTTTATTTATATAGACCTGTGTTCATTTTGACAGCCAACACTTCATATCTGCAACTGATATTAAATCCTGTGCCTTCTCACCGCACACATCTAAGTCTTATTGGAAATGGAATTCAAACGACCGCCTTCAAAAGCATGTAGGAAGCATTCTTTCGACAGAATTAGGCAACTGGTTTATGTGTACCAAACCACTCCACAGGAAGCTAAAACTTTGTCCTTGGATGTTTCAAGCACTATTTTCACTGCATCTTCCTTTTAACTCTTCTTTGCATGATCACAAGCACTGAATATTTGGCTGAAATCTGGCTAAATATTTGACAAAATGGAAGTTCCCAAACTGCATGAATTTTAACATGGTAAACAAAGACTAAATTGGTTTGTGAGTTTTAAAAGCATATTCTAATTTCATGCCTGTTTTTTTTTTAGATTTCACAAACAACATTGACAGTAGGGCAGAGTAAAGTTTACAAGTTATGTAAATGAATCTGTATGGAGGAGTACAGTGTGTGATATAGAATATAAAAGGGTGTCAAAAAGTTTCGTTTTCTGATCCATGGAAATCATTTTGGACTAGATATATTAACTCAACTATCATGTCCAATGACATGAGTAAGAGAATTTTTTAAACATGTTTCTTCTTCTACTCACCGATGTCTGGTTCCCACATGTGCACCAAATATCTGAATTTCTGTAATTTTCTAAATGTAAGTCAACATTGTGTGACACATTCAGCACTTGCCTTGAACTTGTATCCCCACTCTGTGTTGCTGCTGTCAGAGCGGAAGATGAAGTGCAGATGGGGTCCAGTGAAGTGAACTTGCTTTGGCCACTTGTTGGTGCCCACTTTCTGGTCGTATCGCACCTTCACTCCTTTGGCATCCGTGAATTCCAGGTAGTCATACCTGAACGAAAGAACACTGTTTCATCAAATTCATTCTACACAGGAGTGTCTGACCAGCAATTTATTTACAAACTGTAGTCAATGTAAGAAATGCAATATGCGCTGACCCAAGGCTGCTAGCATGCTGTTGGTGAGCAGTAAAATACAGAACCACATTTTTAACCTGTGCTTTGGAGCAACATGATGGGGCAGAAATGTCTGAAAAATCTTTCACTTTATTTTTAATAAAATAAAGCATAAAGTTACTTTGGGCTGCGTGTTAAATGATACAGGTACCAATGAATTTCTTTTTCTTATTAAACATTGTTTCACTACATGAGGTCCAAAAAAGCTTTATCACATTCCAATGATTCTGTTTAACACATTGTAACTATTCACACAGACACAATTATCTTTCTTTTGTGCATCTGTGGAGTGGAGATAATTTTTCTAAACTGATGTCTTAACTTCTGCACTGCCACAGTGGCACAGATTTCATGCAGCTCATTCTGGCTCCTTAATAGGGGATTTTACCTCAATTCCCTTCGAATAAACATACTTACCATACCTTTCAGGTGCATAACCTCAACTAATGACAGAGACCATATCAACTGCAAAATACTTGACTGAGTGGTCAAGAAATCAGTGAAAATACACCATCAGGTTCTGCTTTCCCAATGCCTTTTCAGCCTGAATATCTATCTTCCTCTTTGACAAAGTAGGTTAGAACAGAAATATCTGTTGCCATCCAACAGGTTGAGAAGAGCAGGGTAGGTGGGCAGGTATTAGTTGTAAGACATGGTGTTTACTAACAGAATATTTCAAATAAAATCCTCCGTTCAATAGCACATAACCATATCTTACAAGCGCAGAGTGGCAATGCCTGGAAGGTGGGTGATGATACCTGTTATTGGTTTGAAACAGAGACAATATGCTGGGTGTGATGTCGTGGGACCCATCTTCACATGTTCATGAGATGTCCCTGAGGCAGAAGGAGATGAATGTTCCAGGGAGCGCTAGTAAGCAATGTCTAAGATGTCTGGAAGGGACAAGTTGTGATGAAAAGCTGTGGAAGAGGTGCAGGCCCGTAGCTTGTAGGAGCTGGACCTGATGGAATTGAGCTGCTGTCTCTGAACCCTGTAAGTCTTGCTAATGATACTCGAAAGTTACCAAGTTAGAGAGGAGTGTATAATGTCAACTGAGAAATCAGGGTTAAAAGAGATGAAGAGGCAGCACTGTTGAGAGTGCCTTAGAGGAGTAGGATGCTGAAAACAGTGGTGGAGCATTTTGACAGGGCAAAGGTTGTGATCCAGATAGTCCAGATAATTGAGAAAAGGAGAGAGGAGTTTAATGTGAATCACAAGGAAGGGTATCCATGGCTGTTGATCTTTGGATAGGAATTCCTGTAGGAAACAGCAAAGGAGTTGTTGTGTTGGAAATGTCCTTAGGGTGCCCACTAAGGCCATGTATTTCACTTTAGCACCTGCCTGAGGCATGCACAATGAGAAAAACAATTTTTCTACAAAGGTCTAGCGGTGACTGTTTTTTCATCAATTTCTCAACCACCCAGTTGAGTATTTTTTTCATTTTTCATTAAGTATGGTCTCTCGCATTAGCTGAGCTTATGCATCTGTAAGATATTGTTAAGTTATGTGCTATTAAAACATCATTAATCCTTTGACTCCCATACACTGTCCACCAGCGTCGGGTATTGTCAACCATGCTAGCAAAGCAAAACCTTTACCCTTTGATTTCCTCACCCTATCCACCAGCTTCCTGCAAGAAGGGAGTCAAAGGGTTAAGTGTTTGCAGTTGGGGATAGGGTGTGGGAGTCAAAGGGTTAACACATTATCAACCTCTAGTTTATTCAGTCAAGAGTCCCAGAGTCAAGAACCTCATGGAAGTCAGTAATGTCAAGCCGCCATGAGGCCCCCCATCAAAGGAGACTGCACTGTGCCAGGTCACTTCAGATTAGTTCAACACTGCCTGTTCTAATCCATCTTGCTAAGAACCCGTCTCAAGCCCCCTTACTAATGACAGTGACAACTTGGTTGAAGACCCAGACTGTGTGAGACCTCCAGTAAGGAGATCACCATCCCAGCCCTCCAAAAACAGCCCCCCACCCCCACCCCTCCACCCTCCATGAACTACTGACTGAGACCTAATTTAAAACTAAATGTTTAAATCATTTCTATTTTTTTACAATAAACAGACAAGCAATGTAGTAACACAAAATACTAATTCAAACACAAAGGAAAAAATATCACTGTTGACATAACAACAACATACAACAAACAAAACTTATATAAAAACATATCAAACAGTGTCCAATTTGAATTTATTTCAGGCACAAGAGCAGTAGTGGAAACCAAAACTTAAGTCATCAAGAGATCAGGGCATGAGGGACCACAGAATCTGCAATAATTTTCACAATAATTGATGGATCCATGAGACTATGGATGATGATCATAATGATGCATAGTTCCATCTAGGATGGAGACTGCGTGACAAGGTTGTACTCTATGCTTACTAACCCGGTGTCCATCAGGCTTGTGAGGCTGCTGTCCAGCTGAGACATATCATTTGTTAACAAATTACAAAATAATTCTGCAGACAAATTAAAAGCAAGAGAAAATGAAAACCCAACATTATGTCAGATATTAAGACAGAGAGAAATAAAACTGATGAAGACAGGGAGAAATAAACCTGATGAAGACCCATACCTTCTTTCTGTTTCACACCTCGGGTCAAAGTCCAGAATAAATTTGGTAGCACCAGGACAGGAGAACACCTGCACATTAAGATATATGATTTTTTTCTATCTTATATTTACATAATGAACCTTGTTGTTATTAGTTTTTTTTTAAATTGATAAGTGATTCACTTGTCCTCCTTCATTGGTCCATTTTTTTCCTTTCGTTTGATTTCTTTTCTTTCTTTTCTTTTTTTTAACATAGGAGAAAGATATAAGTTGACACTCTAATGTATACCAATCAAATGGACTCTATTACAAATCAGCTAATTATTCTAAATTAATATGGCATAGGAGAGACATTACAGAGTTGACATTCTAATGTATATCAATTAAATGGACTCTATTACAAATAAGCTGATCATTCTCAATTAACATGGCATATCTATTTCTTCTTATGACCTAGCATGTATAAACACATGTATGTTTGGTCTACCTGTGTTTCAATTTTTTTGTAATCTTGTACACAGAAACCCAGATATCTGTCTGTCTGTTTATCAAATGGACAATTTTACATTTATGTTAATGCTTTAAGACAGTAATGGGCTGCATTAATTTGTCCACAATTTACTGTGACCTATCTGTATCTAAGTGCTCGATTTGCTACAGCCGTAACATGATACACAGTGTCTGTCTGAATATTCATGTCAATCATTCTTTCCCCTCACCTCAAGCCATCCTCTCTCTCCATCCCACCTGTCTCTCTCCTCCTCCCCCTCTTCTTCCACTTCCATTCCTCCCTTCCTCTCATATTTCTCCATCTCATCAATTCACTGCAACAGACCTGTTTTACTTATCATTAACCAACGCTCAAGTGAATGTGACGGCACACAAACCTGTGTGATGGAGGAGTTGTTGTCGTAGTTGTGAGGGGACTCCACCTCCCACGTGCGCAGCACAATGTCCTCATTCTTTATGTCAAACCAACTGTCACTGGTCATCTGGTGAACATACACAGCAAAGCAAAGGCATTGCATTTACTTGGTCAGAATCCGTAACTTTTCACTTCCTCGCCCCTATCCACCAGCTTATCTTACATTCCCTCATCCTATCCACCAGCTTTCTTTTCACTCCCTCCTGCAATCCGATAGCTTCCCTTTTACTCACTCATCCTATTCACCAGCTTCCCTTTCACTCTCCCCCAGTCTATCCAACAGCTTCACTTTCTCTCCCATGTTCTATCCACCAGTGTGTTTCACTCCCATGTTCCATCCACCACTGTCTGTTTCACTCCCTTGCTCCATCCACCAGTGTCTGTTTCACTCCCATGCTCCATCTACCAGTGTCTGTTTCACTCCCATGTTCCATCCACCAGTGTCTGTTTCACTCCCTTGCTCCATCCACCAGTGTCTGTTTCACTCCCATGCTCCATCTACCAGTGTCTGTTTCACTCCATGCTCCATCCACCAGTGTCTGTTTCACTCCCATGTTCCATCCACCAGTGTCTGTTTCACTCCCATGTTCCATCCACCAGTGTCTGTTTCACTCCCATGTTCCATCCACCAGTGTCTGTTTCACTCCCATGTTCCATCCACCAGTGTCTGTTTCACTCCCTTGTTCCATCCACCAGTGGCTGTTTCACTCCCTTGTTCCATCCACCAGTGGCTGTTTCACTCCCTTGTTCCATCCACAAGTGTCAGGTTCACTCCCATGCTCCATCCACCACTGTCTGTTTCACTCCCACGTTCCATCCACCAGTGTCTGTTTCACTCCCACGTTCCATCCACCAGTGTCTGTTTCACTCCCACGTTCCATCCACCAGTGTCTGTTTCACTCCCATGTTCCATCCACCAGTGTCTGTTTCACTCTCATGTTCCATCCACCAGTGGCTGTTTCACTCCCTTGTTCCATCCACCAGTGTCTGTTTCACTCCCATGTTCCATCCACCAGTGTCTGTTTCACTCCCACGTTCCATCCACCAGTGTCTGTTTCACTCCCATGTTCCATCCACCAGTGTCTGTTTCACTCCCATGTTCCATCCACCAGTGTCTGTTTCACTCCCATGTTCCATCCACCAGTGTCTGTTTCACTCCCTTGTTCCATCCACCAGTGTCTGTTTCACTCTCATGTTCCATCCACCAGTGTCTGTTTCACTCCCTTGTTCCATCCACCAGTGTCTGTTTCACTCCCATGTTCCATCCACCAGTGTCAGGTTCACTCCCTTGCTCCATCCACCAGTGTCTGTTTCACTCCATGCTCCATCCACCAGTGTCTGTTTCACTCCCACGTTCCATCCACCAGTGTCTGTTTCACTCCCTTGTTCCATCTATCAGTGTCTGTTTCACTCCATGCTCCATCCACCAGTGTCTGTTTCACTCCCATGTTCCATCCACCAGTGTCTGTTTCACTCTCATGTTCCATCCACCAGTGTCTGTTTCACTCCCTTGTTCCATCCACCAGTGTCTGTTTCACTCCATGCTCCATCCACCAGTGTCTGTTTCACTCCCACGTTCCATCCACCAGTGTCTGTTTCACTCCCTTGTTCCATCTATCAGTGTCTGTTTCACTCCATGCTCCATCCACCAGTGTCTGTTTCACTCCCATGTTCCATCCACCAGTGTCTGTTTCACTCTCATGTTCCATCCACCAGTGTCTGTTTCACTCCCATGTTCCATCCACCAGTGTCTGTTTCACTCCCATGTTCCATCCACCAGTGTCTGTTTCACTCCCATGTTCCATCCACCAGTGTCTGTTTCACTCCCTTGTTCCATCCACCAGTGTCTGTTTCACTCCCTTGTTCCATCCACCAGTGTCAGGTTCACTCCCTTGCTCCATCCACCAGTGTCTGTTTCACTTCCATGTTCCATCCACCAGTGTCTGTTTCACTCCCATGCTCCATCCACCAGTGTCTGTTTCACTTCCACGTTCCATCCACCAGTGTCTGTTTCACTCCCATGCTCCATCCACCAGTGTCTGTTTCACTTCCACGTTCCATCCACCAGTATCTGTTTCACTCCATGCTCCATCCACCAGTGTCTGTTTCACTCCATGCTCCATCCACCAGTGTCTGTTTCACTCCCATGTTCCATCCACCAGTGTCTGTTTCACTCCCACGTTCCATCCACCAGTGTCTGTTTCACTCCTATGCTCCATCCACCAGTGTCCATTTCACTCCCATGTTCCATCCACCAGTGTCTGTTTCACTCCCTTGCTCCATCCACCAGTGTCTGTTTCACTCCCACGTTCCATCCACCAGTGTCTGTTTCACTCCCTTGCTCCATCCACCAGTGTCTGTTTCACTCCCATGTTCCATCCACCAGTGTTTCACTCCCATGTTCCATCCACCAGTGTCCGGTTCACTCCCATGTTCCATCCACCAGTGTCCGGTTCATTCCCATGTTCCATCCACCAGTGTGTTTCACTCCCACGTTCCATCCACCAGTGTCTGTTTCACTCCCACATTCCATCCACCAGTGTCTGTTTCACTCCCATGTTCCATCCACTAGTGTCTGTTTCACTCCCATGTTCCATCCACCAGTGTCTGTTTCACTCCCATGTTCCATCCACCAGTGTCTGTTTCACTCCCATGTTCCATCCACCAGTCTGTTTCACTCCCATGTTCCATCCACCAGTGTCTGTTTCATTCCCATGCTCCATCCACCAGTGTCTGTTTCACTCCCATATACCAGTCTTAACCCTTTGATTCCCCCACCCTATCCACCAGCTTCCTGCATTGTCAACCATGCTAGCAAAGCAAAAACTTAACCCTTCGACTCCCTCACCCTATCCACCAGCTTCCTGCAGGAAGCTGGTGGATAGGGTGAGAGGGTTAAATGGATGTTTTTGCAGTTGGTGGATAGGGTGTAGGAGTCAAAGGGTTAACTGTATCTGTTTTCTCAGTGTCTGTTTCACTCCCACGTTCCATCCACCAATGTCTGTTTCACTCCCACGGCCACACCTTGTGGCAAACCACGCCTGCTGTCGCTCCACTTGATAGAGATGACATCGCTTGCTTATTTCCTTGTTTACTTACTTACTTACTTACTTACTTACTTACTTACTTACTTACCTATCTATGATTAACAAAATATTGGCTTCACCTAGTTGATAGACAGCTAAGCATTTGGGTATTGTGTGTCGTGTGAGACGAGTTAATACAGAATAGCTAGTTGTGTTGTAATTCAGACCTTTTATTATTTATTTATTTATTTATTTACTTTATACATATGTTCCTTTTTTAAGGTAAGATACACACATACACATGTCATTTACATGTAACCAAGATTATTCCAGTGGTAGGCTGATAAAATACCAGTATGAAATACAGACTAGGTAAAACATAGTCTAGGTAGGGCCTCAGGACCTGGCCAGCCCATGGGTTTATGTGCCACGGTCACCATACACGTGGCACCTGTGACGTTAGTGCATGTGGAAATCGTTCCGAGCGCGGTGACGTCATCTTGAGAAACTGAAACTGAAGACATCACTGCAATGCATGTCTGTGTCCAGCTGCGTGGTCGTTTTGATCACAGGGACAGTTTGGCAAAGGCTTCAGTTTGAATTCGCGATTTTTGCATGCGTTGAGCCAGTTATTATCAGTGTGGGACCTTACTGGGACCATTTACTGCTCTCTAGGCAGAAGGTGGAAATTGTCATCATGTGCCCTGCCGCATGGCGTTGGTGATCACGGCTCTCCATACGAATCTCTTCTTTGTCACTTCAAGTACATCTCCCACCCTCTCTGTCCACAGCCCCACTGCAAGTCCGTCCAAAATTTTCTCCCTAGGTCTACCAGGTGGTACTCCCTCCCAGAGTCTTTAAGACAAAGCAGTTGTCTACTTACTTTAAAAAAAAACGCCTCAAACCATGTCTCAGAAATATCTACAAAACTGCATAGATTGAAGCTTCTGTTTTTTCTAGATCCAGTCGCCTGTGTGTGTGTGTGTGTGTGTGTGTGTGTGTGTGTGTGTGTGTGTGTGTGTGTGTGTGTGTGTGTGTGTGTGTGTGTGTGTGTGTGTGTGTGTGTGTGTGTTTGTGTTGTGTGTGTGTGTGTGTGTGTATGTATGTGTTGTGTTGTGTTGTGTTGTGTTGTGTTGTGTTGTGTTGTGTTGTGTTGTGTTGTGTTGTGTGTTGTGTGTTGTGTGATGTGTTGTGTGTTGTGTGTGTGTGTGTGTGTGTGTGTGTGTGTGTGTCAGTGGGTTTTTGTGCGTGTATGTCTGTATGTGTGTCTGTCTGTGTGGGTGTGTGTCAGTGTGTGTGTGTGTGTGTCCATGTATCTGTCTCATGTGTGCAAGAGCGTGTGTGTGTGTCAGTGTGTCTTGTGTACTTGTGTGTCTCTGTGTGTGGGTATGTGTGCGTCTGTGTGAGCATGTGTATATGCATGCGTGTGCATGTGTGTGAGATTTCATGTGTGAATGTGTATACATGAAAGACTTGCATTTAGCAAGTGATGCACATTTCACATATTTTTCTTCGTCATATACTCTTTGTAGTGGTAGTATTATTATTACTGTAAAATCCCAGTAATCCCCTTCCCCATACCACCAGTGTATGTATGTGTATGCACATGTATATATAAGTATATTTGTATGTATGAGTACCTGCTTTCATGGAGCTATGTAATAATAATAAAAGTAATAGTAGTAGTAATAATAATAATAATAATAATGATAATGATGATGATGATGATGATGATGATGATGATGATGATGATGATGATGACGATGACATTTAGCAAGTGCCAATTCTTGATACAAGAATCAAACCAAAGCGTGCGCTCTCAAAATTCACCAAAGCAATTACCCAACAACTACCAAAACTCGAAGGCACAAAACACAAACTTGAGGGGGAACAGAGGAGGGCAGTTTCAAAGACTGTATCTGTCAGGTGATCTATACATTTTTCTTCCATACGTATATTCTGTGAGCTAGTATCTTTACCAGCTATTTCTAAACTCATGTTATGATCTGTGATTATTTTTGATTACTTACATTTATTGGTATGTGAGTCTGATTATGTTTATACCGCATTAATGCGTTGACATGGCAACCCCATCCCACCCCAACCTCTGTTTGGTTTTTGTCTTCTGTTTCTTTTTTCTTTCTTTCTTTATTTGTTTCTATGTTCTGTGCTATGTAAAGAGCAACGAGTATTTCTATTTTTGCCTTTTTTTATACGTAAAATGCAACAAGCATGTTTCTTTGTCTAGAACACTTATATAAATGTGACCTCCCACCACCAATTCAGTCTTAACTCGCAGTCAGTCAAACAGCACTAGGAGCTGAAAAGGTGACTGGGGGTCTACCTGGGGTGTTTTGACTTTTTCTCAAAATTGATTTTTGTGGACAATAATCTATCACCCACAGAATGTTTTTTCTTGAAAAAATATCATTAATCAATTTAAAATGGTATTTCAATGCATTGTTTGCAGCAGAAAGAACGCAATTTCTTACCAAAAGTACCTATCTTTGTCTCTTATTGCGAACCGTAACCTGTACAGAACCCCCACATGTAACATACTGACAGAAAGCTCTTTGGTGCATCTTTCAGATAATGACAGCTAAAATTAGAAACAACCGGGTCAAAGCCACCAAAAAAAGAAATATAAGGAAAATGTTTAGGAGAGTACATAAAAACTTTAGAGGACGTTTTCTCAAAATTCCGTCATACAACTTAATGACTTTAAACATACATAACTTCTGCATTTTTTTTCAGTACAAGCTTTATTCAGGTACCAAAATAATCAGCAGAATGTACACTTTCCAGTGATATGTATATCTCAAAATACCCAAAATGCTTGTTAAGACTGATTTCGTGCTGGGAGGTCACAAATAGTCATTAACAGAAATAACAAGCAAACATACTTTGACATGGATGGATTGGTGCTACACAGATGTAATTCTCATCACTCTGAATGCCCTAAACACAGACCTCAGGGAAAAGAGAGGGGGCAGTCTTCTCCAGAGAAGTCAGCTCCTGGAAGAGAGTGTAGAAACTCTGCAGCACCGTGACACGAGAGTTGGAATCCAAGCTGTCCACCAGGTACATCATGATCAGCACCTGAAACACACAAGTATGCATGTTCACACACACGCACATGTGCGCACACACGCACATGCACGCACGCACGCACGCACGCACACACACACACACACACGCACACACACAAACACACACACACACAAACACGCACACACACACAAACACGCACGCACACACACACACACACACACACACACACACACACACACACACACACACACACACACACACACACACACACACACACACACACACACACACACACACACACACACATGCAAAACCATGCACAGACTGAGCTACCACTGTCTTTCCACACAACATATTCAAAGACTGAAATGAAATCAGCAAAACATGTCTGCATTCAACGAACAAAGCACAGTTCCATTAACTGAACAGAAGCATAACTAACATGCCTTCCCAAAAATGTAGAAAACATACGGTGACCCACTAATACAAAGATGAAGTATAGCATAAGCATAGCTGAATCACTAATAATAATTGACTTTTATTTACATGTAATCAATTTAAAAGACAAAACAATCTGAAAAGAGAAAAATCATCTGCAGCATACAGTAAAATGACCTGTGTGTATGTGAGTTTATGAGTGCATATGCATGTGAGTGTCCATGAATGGATGAATGAATGAATGAATGAATGAATGAATGAATGAATGAATGAATGAATGAATGAATGAATGAATGAATGGATGAATGACTGCATGCATGTGTGCATGTGTGCATATGTGTGTAACACAGTATGTGTGTGTGTGTGTGCATGCATACATGCATATATTTGTGTGTTGTGTGTGTGTGTGTGTGTGTGTGTGTGTGTGTGTGTGTGTGTGTGTGTGTGTGTGTGTGTGTGTGTGTGCATGTGCGCGCATGCATGTGTCTGTCTGTCTGTCTGTGGACGTGTGTCTGTGCCTGTGCCTGTGTCTGTGTTTGTGAGAGTGTGTATGTGTGTGTGTGTGTCTGTGTGTGTGTGTGTCTGTTGTGTGTGTGTGTGTGTATGTGTGTGTATGTATGTGTGTGTGTTTAAATGAAGAGTGTTTAAGTATATATGTTCATGCATATATTCATGAGCACATGCATTTCTTTGGAGTAAGTGCAAACGTGTGTGTGCATGCGCATGTGTGTGCATGCATGTGTTGCGTGTGTGTGCACATAAGTGCATGTGTGTGTACGTGTCTGTTCGTGTATGTCTGTGTGCACACACACGTGTGTGTTTGAGTATGTGTGTGTCTATGTGTGTGTGTGTGTGTGTGTGTGCATGTGTCCGCATGTGTGCGTATGTGTATGTGTTTGTATGTCAGTATCTGTGTCTGTGAGGGAGAGAAAGTGATAGAGAAACAGAGAATAGTATTCACTGCTTTTGTACTTTTTCTCTTATCATTGTCACTGCATGGCTGATAGGCAGGTGGAAGTAGATATTGAATCATAATTCATTTTTTGTTATCATTGTCACTGCATGGCTGATAGGCAGATGGAATTAGATACTGAATCATAATTCATTTCTACTGCTTCTTTACTATTGTCTGTTTTACAGTTCATCTGTTTCATCATGGCGGTAGGGGTTGACAGCTATCTGTTTCATTCACATTCATTTGTGCTGCTTTTAACCCAACCAAACAAATTGCATGTGTCTGCCTCTGGCACTCATACTTTTGTGAAGTGATATGAGAGTTTATGCAAGAAGTCATTATCTTAAAATTAATATTATCATTATTTCCATCTTTACTGTCATTGATGATGATGATGATGATGATGATGATGATGATGATGATGATGATGATGATGTTGCTGTTGTTCTTATTATTATACATACTACTTAAACAAGGAAAAAGAAAAAGAAAAGAAAATTAAAAGCACATATTAATGCACTTGCGCACATAATCTAAGGAGATGCCCCTGGCGTGTGCCACTCTATTCAATTCATTGCACAGGGGATTTAAAAAACATACCTGAATACGAATTTAAACACAACTTAGGACACAAAAACAAGCCTAAATTACTTAAAATTGCTTTCACATATTTCATTTCCATAGAGCCAAAAATGCACTCAATACATGTATCCAATTATCAATCCTAAGAGAAAGTAAGACTTTATCGAACACATACAGGCAGAAAATGATAGGAAGAAATGATGGAAAGCAAAGGAACAAGGCAGAAAAAAAGAGAGTGACAGAAAAGTTTAAATTTCTAGCACATAATTTCTAGAAGGCGGGGATACTATTTATACTCAAAGAGCCCCCGGCATCCTCACAGGGGGTGATGATGACGATGAGCAGTAGTAGTAGTGGTAGTAGTAGAAGTAGTAATGGTAGTAGTGGTAGTAGTAGCAGCAGTAGTATATTGCTATCATCATCATCATCATCATCATCATCATTATCATCATCATCATCATCATCATCACCATCATCATCATCATCACCATCATCATCACCACCACCACCATTATTATTACCAAATGACATGGCTACTCACCATCTGTCTGACAATGGAGGAGAGGAAAGCAGGACTCATGTTCTTCACATACTCTTCTAGTTTGCTTTTCTCTTTCTTCCTGAGAAGCTGGCAGGCTTCCACCGCTTTCCCCGACACATGAGTAGAGTCTAAAAGATGTTCAACCAAAAACAATTTGTTTGAATATTTGCGAGAAAAAAAAAAAAAAAGAAAACAACCAAAGCATACTTCAAAACTGACGGCACATGATATACATACAACTTTTTTCAATCCACTATGAGGGTACTTTCAATCAAAATAAGTTATATGTATAAAATATGACATTAAAATCCAAAAGAATTGTATACAAGTCCACATAAATAAAAAGAAAATATCCATCATTTACTCAAGTTAAATTCCCTTCCCCATGTTAACACGAATGGTGTTATTCTTTAATCATGAAGTTGTCATTGAATATTGGAAGAAATATCCTCAATTACTACTGGGCCTTATCCTTTCTTCTCTGCTGACACATACCGACATACTGGGCAGAGGCCTTATCTGCTGAAAAAGTACTGTATATGATACCATAATGGCAGTAACTTTAAAATCTGTATTCAATTTCTGATGTGTGCAGATGATTTCAGTGCAAGAACTTAGTAAGAAAACTTTGTTCACAGGGTTCACATGACGCATACTTTCACATGAATCACAGAATCAGAAGGGTTGGGGTTTTTTCATATTCATTGTACCACCATATAATTAGATAAATTAATTTATTTTACTGCCTCTCCTTTATCAATCATTTATTAAATAGTCAGAAAATTTCGAAAGTCTAGTTCTTTTCATGATTTTTTTCAAAAACCTATACAATCAGCCAGTTTCAGGGAGAAGTAAGAGACGTAATAAGCCAATAAAGACAGAGTGAACCCAAAGAAAGAAGTATGCACCCCACAAATTACAAAAACAACTCACAAGTGACCAGCATGTGGCTAGCTGTGGCCTTGAGTTTCTCTGAGGACTCATTGTCAGTGAGCTGTTGCCAACACCAGACAAGCAGGGAGGTCTGCAGAGCGCTGATGAGACGGATGAGGTGGGTGATCTGGATGTTGTCTTCATCACGAGACATGGCCACTGCCAGCTCCTGGCCTGCCACCACCACCAGCGTTCTCATCACCTCCAGCACTCGTCCAGGCTCAAAGGACTGAAATGAAGCAAGAAAGTGGAGAGTTTATGGATCTGAAGATACAAACTTTGACACACATACAAGATATGAAACGAAGCAAGAAAGTGGAGAGTTTATGGATCTGAAGATACAAACTTTGACACACATACAAGATATGAAACGAAGCAAGAAAGTGGAGAGTTTATGGATCTGAAGATACAAACTTTGACACACATACAAGATAAAGGCTGACTCATTACCAAGATATTGTAAGTGGGGGGAGGGGGGCAGTGATAGAGACCTCAACATTTCCTGGGAGATGGCACCCCATCTCCCCTGCCGCTCTATCTTCCCCAGCCCAAAATAGAGAAAGGTACGTATTCACAGCTGGATGAACCTGACGCTGAATGCAGTCTACGCTTACCACAGATACATGTAATCCAAAGGTATGCTGGAAGAAAATTTAGGAAATTCGCTCCAACAAAATGAAAGGAATTAAGGTCTATGGGCCTTGGCTAGTGCAGCAAATCTTCAGTGCTAAGGAAAGATAAAAAAAAAAGAAAAAGGAATAGCTAAAGAAGAACAGACAAAAAAGTGAGAAAGCATGGTGGAACAGCTTTGAAGCAAAGAAAGGAAAGTGAGACAAAAACCATACGATAAATGATTACAAAATGTGGGCAATTAATGTTCAGAGCCTGAGAGGTCTTCAATTCATGTTGGTGCACAAAAATCTTATGAGATAAACAGGAGATACTGCTGCTGTAACTTTCTATAAAAACTGAGCACCTGAAGAGCATTACATTCATTTCAGGAACAAATTCAAATGCCAAACAATGAACAATTTTCACCCTTGCAACACATCACACACCTTAACCCTATCCCATTCACTCCAGCTGCATCCGGCCAAACACAGCTCTCCCGCATCTGTTCACACCGGCTGCGGCCGGCCGCATGTATGCATACATGGCCAGTACTTTTCCATCACGCTGTAATCATGAGCTAGTTCACTCTGAATGGATGAAATTTGGCAGGTAGGTCCACGAAGGACCAATGAACTGTTAACACTAAATTAAGACGCCACCACTGCATCATTCACAAGAGAGAAGAAGGAAATGACCGCATTCCATTCTTGTCTTTGTGCGAACAAGAAAGATGACCAATACTAGGGGAAGTTTCACTGCGAGCTATGCAAATGGGAGAGGGTTAACACAAAGACATCCAGACACATGTGCACGCAAGCACCCACGCACTTATGCAGGCAAGTACACACACATGCACATGCACATACACACATACAAACAAGCACACACATACACATGGGCTGGAAAAGACCTACCTCAGTGGGGACTTTGGGCAGGTCCAGCAAGCCATGGGGATCCACAGAACTGAAGTACTGACAGAGAGACTGGAACACCAAGGTCACTGAGGGGGCTGTGGCCAATTTCTGTCGCAACACAAGAAAACCCTTCATTCCATATCAACATTCAATTTGCCAGAAGTACTGAGTGGGAAAGAACAACTAATTAAAAACTCAACAAGTCTATTACAAACACACCAATACTCTCTCTATCTCCAATCACCACTACCACCATCACCACCACCAACAACAACAAAACCATCCAACAACAGAAAACAACAGCCTTGATTTCAAATACAACCATATGTTTATATCATTTATCTAATTGCATTATTTATTTGATTATTTATTTATTCTACTTTTCATTATTTATTGTCAATAATTCATTTCAAAATTTTGCATCTAGTTTTCATTATATTCTATGTGTATCAAATGTACAGAAAACAGACTTACATCCACATTATTCATCATGGAGAAAAGACGCTGCCGTTTCGACTCCTTGCATGGGAAGAACAGGGATGCTCCTGCACAATTCCACATAAATCATGTTAATATTTAGAGTCACTGCCATGGAAGTACTCTTAAGTCTCTGTGGCAAATCCTTTACTTTAAAGACACTAATCCCCTCCCCCCCTCCCCCAACAACACAAACACCATCACTACCATCCTTACATCTGATTTTTCTTGTTATCAATCCACTGAACAAAAAACCTTTCAGTCTGTTTTTCTTTTAATTCATGATGTAAATATCCGGGATACTAATACTTCGAAGAACTTGATACCACCAGAAAACCACTAGCAGACATCAACAAGAGAAGACTAAAATACATTGACCATGTGTCATGCAGCAAGAACATGGACCTCATGGTAACTATCTTTCAAGGAAAAACAGTGGCAAAAAGGAAGACAGGCAGACCTCCTATCTCATGCATCAAGAACATAACCAACAGCAATGGCCTAAATAGCAAGAAATTGTCCACAAAAGTAAAGACAGAGCGGCATGGAGGGAGATGGTGGAGTCTAAATGTACAATGGCCAACACTGAACCCCGGTAACATCGACAGATTAGACAGGTGAGACTAATACCTCATCATACTTTACAAGTTTTTTTATCATTTGATTGTCACTGCCTTAGAAGTCAATAATATTTGGCTGAACAGCTTCAGTCACCTGTTTATGATAGTATTTTTGTTTCCTCTCATCCTGAAATCTTGCCTTTTGAAATTTCCACTCTTTCTGTCCCCTTCCACCTCCTTATGGGTTGGGAGCAAGTTTTTTACAGAACTTAAGTTTAGAAGCAAGTTTTCTACAGAATTTAAGTTTTGAAATTGTCATTACAGTTGATGATTCTACTGGGGAAATATTACATATTCAAATGTAAACAAAAAGGACACATACCTACTGTGATAATTTTTGTAGCTTTCTTAAATAATAATACACTATAAAAATGTATGGGTTTATGCCAACACAGAACCCATTCCCTTAACCACAAATGGTACCCTTATTTAATCACTGGTTTAAAAGATGAAAGTAACCGCCACATATCACTGTATCTCCAAATGAACATACATTGCTCAGAGTATACAATAATATTCTGAAGTTTTATACAATGTATAAATGTACACATTTTGAAGGGAGATATAATGTCGTAAATTATGAACGGTCCAGCATTTTTTATCTTTTGGCAGTCTCCTGTGGGGATGCCTGGGGCTCCTTCAGTACAAATAGTATCCCCACCCCATGGAAATTCTATGCTAGAAATGTCCTCTTTTCTGTTTCTCTCTTTGTTTCTCCCTTGCTCCTTTGTTTTTTTGCCATTTCTTCCTATCATTTTCCGCCTTACTGGTCCATTCATTTGTATGTGTTCTATAAAGTCTTACACAGTTTCTTTTTGGATTGATAATTCAGCACATGTACAAAGTGCATTTGGGCTATAATGAAATGTGAGTGTGCAGAATGAATTACAGTTAATTTATGCCTGTTTTCATATCCCTTTTAGGGTGTTCGTAGCTATATTTAAGTTTGTTATTAGGTTGTTTTTTTTTAAACCCCCAGGTGATAAATTGGACAAAGTGGTCAACACCAGGGGCATAACTCCAGACTATGTGTGCAAATGCATTAACACATTCCGTACCGCGTCACGAGATCCTCATGACTCAGCTTTCTCTCTCCGTGGACCACGTCATGAGGATTTCGTGCCCTGAACTGTACTTTCAGTTTCGAGTATATAAACAGAAAATGACCGCACTGCTGACGTGAATCCTTTTCTGGCAAAGGGAGTATACTCTTGCCATTTCCTTTTTCATTTACACAACGTTTGAAGTGGCAAAAATGTCAAAAAAAGGGCGTAATTTGAATGTTTCTGAAGTCTCTCTCCTAACATTACTTGGTCAATAATTAGTGCAGTGACCTATTTTCTTGGTAGGAAAAGGGTTAATATGTGTCCAACCAATAACGGGTATCATCACCTACTTTCCAGGTAGTGCCACTCTGCACTTGTAAGATACGAATAAATTATGTGCTATTAAACTGGAGATTTTAATTCAAATCCCTTTTTAATAAGTATACTTATCATATCTTACAACTAACTCCTGTCCACCTACCTATCTCTGTTTTAACTAGTGACTGGCGACAGATATTCCTGTTCTAACTAACTTCACCAAAGAGGAGAATGGTCACTCAGGCAGGAACCTGGTATTGGGATAGGGGTGGGCACGACAGCAGCACCTGGAGGTGAACACCTTTTCACCAATTTCTCAACCATCCAGTCGAGTATCTGGCAATTAAATGGCTCGGTGTCCCACCTGGTCTCACTGATGTTGCATTCTACTGTCGTCAAGCAATGCTGAAGCTACCTCTCAAATCCATAGTGGAGGAATACAAAGTTGGAAAAGCAAGACTGTTGAGCATGCTGGAGGAATCGGAAGACAATATCGTGAGATCAGTTCATCCAAAGCTGAGAACTGGCAGAAAGTGGAAAGTCCAAGAGGCTGTAAACAATGCCAAGAGAAACCTCAGCATCAAAGAAATAATTGGACACACGCAAACCAACAGACAGGGACTGGGAGCAACAAAAATGCAGTGGTGGTCCAAAGCCAAAGGGAAGGAAAAAAGAGACATGATCATACAGGAGTTGAAGGAAGAAGAAGATGTCAAAAGAGTGCAGAAGGCAGTCCAGCAAGGTCAACAGGGGCAATGGACAACATGGGACAGTGCACTCCAAAGAAGTCTCAGCTGGAACGATATGTGGCACATGGCTCCTCTAAGGATAAGCTTCCTCCTCAGATCTGTATATGACCTGCTCCCCTCGAATGCAAACTTAGTGAAATGGGGAAATCAGACGACCCAGCATGTCCGCTCTGTCAGAAGAAACAAACAGTGGAACATGTCCTAAGCTCTTGCAAAGTAGCGCTAGCCCAAGGAAGGTATACATGGAGGCACAACCAAGTTCTGAAAGTGATCACAGACGTGGTTAGCGAAAAAACTATGACCCCAAACGCACCAATTGCTATGACAACGTTCTACAAAGCAGGAGGGAAACAGGTCTGGCCCGAAAGTGCTATGACAACCAGCACATTGCCAAAGGGTCTTCTGGATGGAGCAGTCGACTGGGAGTGTACAGCAGACCTCCCAGAGTGGAGAAATTATCCAGATGTCATCAGCAAGACAGGCATGAGACCAGACATCGCTCTCCACTCTGACTCCTCGAAACAAGTGATTCTGATAGAACTCACTGTGCCATATGAAAGCAGAATGGAAGAAGCACATATCTACAAGACCGAAAAATACGCCGGTCTTGCCAGCACCCTGAAGAAAGCAGGTCTGCGGGTCAAAATCTTTGCCATAGAGGTCGGGGCAAGAGGGTTTGTGGGCACCTCCGCTTATGATCTCATGAAACAACTCGCCATTTCTGGGAAGAAGAGGACTAGAGCCCTTAAAGCGATGGCAGAGGCAGCAGAAAGGAGCTCAAGCTGGATCTGGGCAAGGAGGAACCAAAAGTGAACTTCATAAGGATTAAATTCCCTACAGATGATGTGTGCCCCGTTAGCACATTGGTAAAACCGCGTACCGCAGTTCTGAAGCGCAGAATCGCCCAGGTTCGCTCCCCAGCGTGGGAAAAAAAAAAAAAAAATAGACAACAGCAGAAGGGCATCCAGGAGTCATGACCTGGATGTGGCCCAGCCCCCCGAGAGTGTAAGGAATTCAGGGCCGAAACACTTGTCTAAAGGGGGTTACTTCTCTGAAGAAGCTTCTGTTGTCTAGCTCTCCCTAGAGTTTCTTTCTACCTGCACATGGTCAATCCATTGACTTCCGGGAATAGTTCGGTGGATATTCGGGAAAGACCGAAGGACACTGGGAAAGACTAGATCTGCGGGTTTTGTGGGTTGGCTTCCCACCTTGCCTTTGATAACATGCCACGAGTTCTTTAAATGAAAGATGCTCCCAGGATTCACCGAAAGGGGGAGAGAATGATGAATCCATCGGCATTGACTCATCACGACTGGAAACGCACAACGGATCATGATTAATGACCAGATGGAATTTCCGTGTGCGTGTGGAAGGAGATTCACCACCAAACACGGCATGAAGATCCACAGGACAAAAATGGGCTGTTTGAAGACACATACGAACCAGCAGCAGCGCACTGCGATAGCAGGTGAGACGTTGGATGAACAAGGCCAGGATTTAAACCATAGTGCCAAGGACATCCACGCTGACGGTTCTGATGCGGATTTTGCACAAGCTCTTAACGCCAAACGTGGAAAACTCAATTTGCCGCCTGCCGGTGCAAAAGAACAATGGGAGAAATTAGATGAGGAACTTGTCCTTAAGCTGAATGCCAAGGACATCCACGCTGACGGTTCTGATGCGGATTTTGCACAAGCTCTTAACGCCAAACGTGGAAAACTCAATTTGCCGCCTGCCGGTGCAAAAGAACAATGGGAGAAATTAGATGAGGAACTTGTCCTTAAGCTGAATGCGCTAATAGGGAACAGTACGCTGGAACACAAACTTGACACATACGGAGACATCATATACTCTATCTGCAGGGACACTTATGGAGTGAAGCAGCCAAAGACAAAAACGCCTCCCCAGAAATCCAGAAGACAGCAACAGATGGAGAGCATCCGGAGGGAGAAAAGGAAGCTTAAAAAGCGAATGAAAACTGCCTCAGAATTCGAGAAGCAAGGGCTCCTGGAACTCTGGAAAGATCTGAAGGCCAAACACAATGCTCTCAGCAAAGTGGAATCAGCAAGGCAAAGAAAGAGCAAAAAGAAGAAGACTCAAGATCGTTTCTTCAAAGATCCCTTTGACTTTGCAAGAAAGCTGTTTGAACAACCCAAATCAGGGACTCTCACAGTGGGCAAGGAAACCCTAGAGCAGCATCTCAGGGAAACATATTCCGATTCTCAGCGCGAGGCACCACTTGAAATCCAGAATCTGGTTTGGCCTGCAGCGCCAGAAGGAAAATTCAATAACAAACCACCAACACTGGATGAAGTGAAGAACGTAGTAAAGAAAGCCAGAGCCAAGTCAGCACCTGGACCAAACGGAATACCATACCTGCTCTACAAGAAATGCCCAAAAGTGCTCGAGTGGCTCCACAAGATTTAAAAAAAAAAAAAAAATAGACAGCAGAAGGGCATCCAGGAGTCATGACCTGGATGTGGCCCGGCCCCCCGAGAGTGTAAGGAATTCAGGGCCGAAACACTTGTCTAAAGGGGGTTACTTCTCTGAAGACCTTCTGTTGTCTAGCTCTCCCTAGAGTTTCTTTCTACCCCAATTAGTATGATCTTCTGCATAAGCTGAGCTAATGCACTTGTAAGATATGTAAGTATGTCTTTATTAAAAGAGGATTTGAATTAAAACCACCCAATATTTAAATCCCCTGATTAATACTAACAAAGTTATCACCACAAACTCAACAAAAGTCAGACAGAATCACTTATCTAATGAA
>CM060306.1:18923725-18971225 GCA_030674185.1 Monoplex corrugatus | reverse complement strand
AACAGCATCTCCGCAGTTTCCTGTCAACACATAGTATGACATGCTCTTATCTCTATACAATTACCAGTTTTGATTCTATTTTCATGTTTTCCTGGTAACAATTACCAGTGTCCAGTTTTGGTGGTGGTTGTTTTTTATCATCCCAACTGATGCACCACCTCAGGGAAGTTGACCCCACACCAATCATTAAGGCTCCACAACACACCACTAACCTCAAATTCATTCAGTCGAAGCCACAGTGCCAAAGATATCAAGCCACCACTGGACCACACACCAAAGGAGACACTGCACTGCTGCTGGGTAACTTCACAGAGTTCACAGTGCCAGTTCTGATCCAACTTACTAAGGACACTGCCTACTACACCCCCTACTGACAACAGTAACCACTCAGTCACAAAGCCACACTGAAAGAGAGACCCCTAGTAAGGAGACCACTGCAACAGCCCATCAATGACAGCCCTCTAGAACCACTGACACCAGAAGACCCCAACTTGAATTCAACACAGATACATAAGCACTATAGGGATCCAAAACTGATGTCAACATGAGATCAGGGTATCAAGGGCCACAAAACTTTCACAATGCTATAATGACTGACGATTTTGTGATAATGTGAACGATTATTATGTTGTATGGAGTTCCATCCAAGATTCACATTGTGTGATAATCTGTAACATTTGCTTACTATTATAATATATTCAATACCCATGCGCCAACCAGGCTCGAAAGAAGCACATCCAAACTTAACTTGTTAAAACAAAAACAAAAAAAATGATAAACCGCAAAATGAATTTTATTTTCAAGTCTTAACAACAGCTGTAACTTCAAGCTTCAACACAAGCACACACATACATCAACACAAGCACACACATACACACACTCACAAATATACACATATAAGCACATGTGCACACACAGACACTGATACACACACAAACACACAAAGACACAGACACAGACACACACACACACACACACACACACACACAAACACACACACACACAAACACACACACAGTGTGTCTGTGTGTGCACATGTGCTTATATGTGTATATTTGTGAGTGTGTGTATGTGTGTGCTTGTGTTGATGTATGTGTGTGCTTGTGTTGAAGCTTGAAGTTACAGCTGTTGTTAAGACTTGAAAATAAAATTCATTTTGCGGTTTATCATTTTTTTTGTTTTTGTTTTAACAAGTTAAGTTTGGATGTGCTTCTTTCGAGCCTGGTTGGCGCATGGGTATTGAATATATTATAATAGTAAGCAAATGTTACAGATTATCACACAATGTGAATCTTGGATGGAACTCCATACAACATAATAATCGTTCACATTATCACAAAATCTGTACTTCAAGCTCTTGAATTATCAAAATTACAAACAAGATCTGAAATGATATTGGAAATTACTCACTTGATTAATAGTTTATCCTTAAGAGGCACTGATATTACTTTCTGCTGGATACCATCTCATAGTTCTTTTCATTACAATGATATGGTTGATAGGGCTGCCAAACGGGGGCAAAGAGCTCACCAGATTCAAATCATATACAACTTTCCCTCTCATTGCATGAGTGTTATACCTTAGTGGACGCCTACGTATGGAAGCAGTTTCAAGATAAACAGAAAAAGTATGAAAAATGTTACATGAATTTTGAAATTAGCAAAACACCTAAGCGGTTCCTTGCCAGCAGAAGTATACAATCCCTTATGTATAGGTGGAAACTTGATGCATTCAAAACAAAATACACCAGGAATGTAGTGTGCCTGTGTGGAAAGAAGATAACACATAGTCATATTCTTTCATGCGTTCGGGTAAAACAACATATACCTACATTATCAACGAAGACAGTTTCTGACATATTTGCCTCACCATCCTTAACATATGAATTTTTTGTTAGCCTGTCAAAAAGTCCGATAGCGAAATATATTTAACGTGCCGTTACTTCTCATGTTCAGTGTTATGGTTAGCTAATTTTACTGTTTCAATCGTTAATTATGATAACGTCATTTGTGAATTTTTCTTTCTTGTCTTGTTTTTCTGGTTCATTTTTTTTTTCCTGAAGATTAACCTTTTGCAAGTTTGTTTGTTGTTGGTTTTTTTTTTGTTTTTTTTTGTTTTTGTTTTTTGTCTAAAATCACTTTAGTGAATAGACATTAAATCAAAGACCACCACCACACACACACACACACACACACACACACACACACACACACACACACACACACACACACACACACACACACACACACACACACACACACACACACACAAAATTTCATGTTAATCTGGATCAAACAGAAACAAGGAAGATCGTACACACGGACCAAGAGCGAAAATCTTTCACAAGTAAATATAAAGAGGCACTCTTACTTTACACGATGCATTCTGCAGAGAGAGATGAGGGATGAGCCTGTGCAGAAGCTCCAGTAGATACAGGCTGCATGTCTTCCATGGTTCCTCAGAACTATAGAAACACAACACCAGTCAATCGATCAGCACTGTAGTCCTAATCTCATGTGTGTGTGTGTGTGTGTGTGTGTGTGTGTGTGTGTATATATGTGTGTGTGTGTGTGTGAGTGTGTGTGCCTCTGTGTGTGTGTGTGTGTGTGTGCCTCTGTGTGTGTGTATGTGTGTGTGTGTGTGTATGTGTGTGTGTGTGTGTGTGTGTGTGTGTGTGTGTGTGTGTGTGTGTGTGTGTGTGTGTGTGTGTGTGTGTGTGTGTGTGTGTGTGTGTGTGTGTGTGTGTGTGTGTGTGTGTCTGAGTGTGTATCTATGTGTGAGCGTGTCTGTCTGTCTCTCTCTCTGATTACGTACGTATGAGTATATGTGTGCATTTGAGTGTGATGTGAGTGTGCGTGTCGTCTGTGTGTCTGTCAGCTGTCTGTCTGTCTATGCATGGTGACCTCTTCCCCTAATAAGCAAACCACATGTAGCGGTGTAGACAGTGTGCAGAAGGTTATCTGATGATGATGGTGGTGATGGTGGTGATGATGATGATGATGATGACGATGACGATATGTTACACTTTTGCAGAAGGCGATGACCTCTACCCCTAGCAAGCAAACCACATGCAGCAGTGTAGACATTGTGCAGAAGGTTATCTGCTTCCTTGCAGACCTGTCGCTGGACCAGGTATGGGGGATGAATGTTCTGTTGTGTGTGTGTGTGTGTATGTGTGTGCACGTGCGTGCATGCATGTGTGTATGTGTGTGTCTCTGTGTGTGCACACACATAAGAGCAGATGTGAGACTTCCCCGCTGCTTCATCCAGTGGAAGAAGAGTCCTTTTCTCCCACTGGGCAAAGCAGCAGGGAAGTTTCAGTCTTTTTCTCCTAATTTTTGTGTTTGATGTTTGTTTGTTTGTGATCTTACATTTACGCCTGACAAAGGTCTGGTTGAAAATTTGCACCCTGTCTTGTCTGGTTGTACTAAATACGCATTCTGATTCTATTTTCATGTTTTCCTGGTTCTGGTTTGCTTGAACACGGGCAATCTTACTTGTTTGGATTATGTACATCCTTAACTTGCAACTCCCCATGACAGGGTCATTAAACCATCTGTTCCTGTTAAAAAAGATCAAATGGCAAAACAAAAAACACACAACAACAAACACACAACAACAAAAATCACTCAGACTGAAATGCAAAACAAACACATAAGAACAAACACACAACAACAAAAAACACTCAGACTGAAATGCAAAACAAACACATAAGAACAAGCCAATAAAGGAACAAACACACGACAACAAAAAACACTCAGATCAAAAGGCAAAACAAACACATAATAATAATAATAATAATTACAATATTTATATAGCACAAAATCTTGATAAAATCAAATCTAAGCGCTGAAGCAGACACACACGCACGCGCACGCGCGCGCGCGCACGCACGCACACACGCACACACACACACACACACACACACACACACACACACACACACACACACACACACGCATGGCTATAAATGGGGAGAAAGAATAAAAGCAATAAAAGCAAGAATAAAAGCAATGGAAAATTATAGAGAGCATAGCATATACAATTATATATTATAACCATGTGATTCCCCTCCGAGCAGAGACAGGCTGCAGAGAGGGGGGGGGGGGGGGTTGAGTGAGGATAGGATTTTATGCGGAGGAGAAAAGGTGAGTTTTGAGAGCGGACTTGAAGGAGACAAAAGTAGGTTGCTGACGGACTGAGAGAGGAAGTTTGTTCCAGGAGAGTGGACCAGAAACAGAGAAGGCTCGTGGACCATAGGTATTGAGCTTAGTGCGTGGAAAGCGAAAAGTCAGAGGATCGGAGGCAGAGCGGAGGGTACGTGAGGGAACATAGATCTCAAGTAGGCTTGACAGGTAATCGGGGGCTGCGTTATTGAGGCTTTTGTAGCACATGGTGTCTAGTTTGTACTGTATGCGCTTTGATACAGGGAGCCAGTGAAGTTGTGCCAGGAGAGGAGATATGTGGTCAGCTTTTTTCTTTTTGAGTACAAGGCGTACAGCATTGTTTTGAATGCGCTGTAGGATGTGAATGGTGGAGGCAGGAAGACCAGACAGGAGTGAATTGCAATAGTCAATGCGAGACATTATGAAGGAGAGAACGAGTTTTGCAGTTGTTTCGACAGAGAGATACTTCCTGATCAGCCTTATTAGTTATACGATGGAGATGATAGTAGCAAGATCTGGCAGTTTGAGAAACAAAGTTGTTCATGGACAGGGTAGAGTCAATGCAGACACCAAGGTTTTTAGCTGAATCAGAAATTGGGACTGATGTGTTACATAATGGGAGAGAAAGAGGAGGCATCTGAGAAAGTTTCTGACGGGTGCCAATGAGGATAGCTTCTGTCTTGTCGTCATTAAGCTGAAGTTTGTTGAACGTCATCCAGTTCTTAATGTCCGAGTAACACTCAGTGGTGTGAGTCAACAGGCGCTGTATATTATCAGGTGAGTCACTGTCTTGAAGTTGGGTGTCATCAGCATAGAAGTGGTGTTTTATAGAGTGGGAGTTGATGATGGTGGACAGGGGGGAGGTGTAAAGAGTGAAAAGAACAGGGCCAAGGACAGATCCTTGTGGAACACCACAGGTCAGGTATGCAGGTTGAGAGTAAGTGCCATTGATGAAAACAGTTTGTTTTCTGTTTGATAGGTATGAAGTGAACCAGGACAGAGCAATGTCAGAGATGCCAAAAGTATGATGAAGTCTAGAAAGGAGAATACCATGATCAATGGTATCAAAGGCTGCAGACAGATCAAGGAGTGTGAGGAGAGAGACTTTGCCAGTATCAGTTGCAAGGAGGAGATTGTTGAGAATGTGTAGTAGGGCAGTTTCAGTGCTATGGCACTGGCACTGGCTGACTGGAAAGGATTGAGGAGATTGTTGGCAGACAGGTGAGAGTTCAGCTGGTTGAGGACGACTTTTTCAAGGAGTTTTGACAAGAAAGAGAGATTAGAGATAGGCCGGTAATTTTTCAGTTCATTTGGGTCTAAATTGTGTTTCTTGAGGAGAGGGTGAACAATATCAGACTTGAAAGAATCTGGGACAGTTCCAGTTTGAAGAGAAGTGTTGATGATGTCAGTGATGAATGGGAGGAGAGTAGGGAGACAGTCGGAGTAGAGAGAACCTGGAAGAGGATCCAGTTCGCAGGTTTTGAACGACATGGATCTGATTGTGTTGAAAATTTCTTCTTGTGAGACTGGGGTAAAAGTAGTAAGAGGTGTGCCAGAGAAGGAAGGGTCAGGTGGGCATGGTTGACAGGGTGTCCTGTCAAGCCTGTCACGAAGAGTTTGTATTTTGGTGGTGAAATAGTTGGAGAATACAGATGGGAGTTCTTCATTTGTATGTTTTGTTGGGAGAGGTAAATCTTTTCGTGTGCCAAGGAGATGATTCATGGTTGTAAAGAGTTCTTTTGAAGAAGTGGCATTCAGGATTTTGGTTTGGAAATAGCTTGTTTTTGCTGATGCAATGAGGGTGGATACTTTTGTTTTAGAGGCTTGGAAAAGTTGCCTGTGTACAGTGAGTTTGGATTTGCGCCAACGGCGCTCTGCTCTGCGGCGGGCACGTTTTGCACAGGCAATCTCATGAGTGAGCCAGGGGGTAGGGGGGCGGTCAGGTAAAAGACGGGTTGTGGCTGGAGCATGAGTGTCCAGAAGATGATGGAGAGTAGTATAGAATTCATCGGCAAGGTTATGTGACTTTTCAGAAAGGAGACGGGAGGCATCAGATGAAAATGTGGAGAGGTCGATAGATTTGAGATTGCGTCGAGTCACTGTGCAAGGAGGAGAAATGTCGAGAGAACAGATAATTGCAGAGTGGTCAGATGGAAGGGCTGAAGTTAGACGGGTAGAAAGAACTAAGCAGTTGTCAGTAGCGGAATTGTGGTGATCACGAGAAATGATCCAGTCAAGAATGTGACCTTTTTGATGGGTTGGTTCAGAAATGTGTTGAGTCATATTGTGATTGGACAGAGTTGATGATATGTCTTGTGTCATAACGGTGAGTGTTGTCATAGTGGACATTGATGTCACCTAGAATGATGAGATTTCCAGGTAAGAGGCAGTAGTGGTCAAGCAATTGGACATAAGAACAATCACACAAAAACAAACAAAAAAAAACCACCCAGATCAAAAGGCAAAAGAAACACATAAGAACAAACACAACAACAACAACGACAACAAAAAAATGAGACCTCAAAAAAAAAAAAAATGAAAATAAACAACAGGAAAGAAACAGAAAGTAAATTAAAAAAAAATTTAAAAAAGGAAACCAAAAGAAAAAGAACAGTGCACAGGATCCAAACCTGTCATGAAAGCTGATGTACAGTTTACACAATGCTTCCAGCTCCAAACCACTGTAGTCCAGGAAATCCTGTCTGCTGAACTTCCCTCTCTTTTTACCCTGCAACAGCCAACCGGTGGTATAAATACATGCACATATATGCAAATGCACATGCACACACATAAAACATACACACACACGAAAACACACACACATTTGTACCTAATCACTAAGGCATCTGTTTAAATATAATTATGTACAAACATACATATTTGCATATACTCTAGTACACATCTGTTTATGTATATGTAGATACACACATACAGACAAAACACAGAGACAGAGACAGACAGAAACAGACTGAAATACAAACACACATACAGACATACAGAGAGAAAGACAGACAGAGAGAGAGAAAGAGAGAGAGAGAGAAAGAGAGAGAGAGAGAACTACAAACACATATATGGATACAAAAACATGCATGCACGTATATGCACATACACCTGTGCAGATTACATGTATGCAAACAAACGCATGCAAGTGCGCACGCACACACACACACGCACGCGCACGCACACACACGCACGCACGCACACACACACATGAACACAAGCAAGCACGCACGCACGCACATACACATACACACACTCACACACACACACTCACTCACTCACACACACACACACACACACACACACACGCACACACACACACACATACAGCATTTATCCCCATACCTGGTCCAGCGACAGGTCTGCAAGGAAGCAGATAACCTTCTGCACAATGTCTACACTGCTACATGTGGTTTGCTTGCTTGGGGTAGAGTTCATCGCCTTCTGCAAAAGCGTAACATATCATCATCATCATCATCATCATCATCATCATCATCATCATCAGATAACCTTCTGCACACTGTCTACACTGCTACATGTGGTTTGCTTATTAGGGGAAGAGGTCATCACCTTCTGCAAAAGCACAGCACATTGCAATCATCATCATCGTCATCATCATCATCGTCATCTTCAGATAACCTTCTGCACAATGTCTACACTGCTGCATGTGGTTTGCTTACCAGGGGTAGAGGTCATCACCTTCTGCAAAAGCATAGCACATTGTAATCATCATCATCACTACCACCACCATCATCATCACCACCACCATCATCACCATCATCATCATCACCACCACCATCATCATCAGATCATCCTCTGCCCTGGGGGAAGAGGTTACTGCTTTCTGCAAAAGTATGAAACAATGTTGTTATCACTATCATCATCATCAGATAATCCTCTGCACAATGTCTTTACTGTTACTCATTATAACAACACTACTCTAATGCAAAAGAATCATCATTATATTGTCATCCTTGAGTACAAATTCAAACGTAAGTAAGGGCACTAAAGTAAACATAAAAATGGGCATAAATTACCTAAAATCGCTTCCACATATCTCACTTCCCCAGAGCCAAAAATGCACTGAATACATGTACCCAATTATCAATCCTAAGAGAAAGTATGTAAGATTTTATCAAACACATACAGGTGAATGGACCAGCAAGATAGAAAACAAGAGGAAGAAATGACAGAAAGCAAAGGAAGAAGAAAGAAACAAAAAGAGTGACAGAAAAGAGGAAAGGAAGAAATGACAGAAAGCAAAGGAAGAAGAAAGAAACAAAAGAGTGACAGAAAAGAGGAAATTTCTAACACAGAATTTCCAGAAGGTGAGAATACTATTTATACTGAAAGAACCCCTGCATCCCCATGGGGGGGTCTATATCATCTGCATGTTCGTAAGTAAACAAAGATCACGTATAGGCATGTCATTTAATTATACAATTCATGCAAATATATCATTACAGAAATAAGTGTATCCATTCACAACTCATACAGTAATAAAGAAATGTGCACAAACCTTGGTTTCATCCTCTGGGAAGACCTGCTGCTTCTGAAAGCCAAAGAACTTGATACCCACAATGCCCAGTTTGAGGGAAGTCTCCTGCCTTGGCTCCAGAAACTTCACCAGGATGTACTGTCAACAAACATACCATACTGCAAAACTCTCCACTGAAGAAGCATTGATTTTTTTTTAACTTTATCAAATATACTGTCAAAAAACATACCATACCGCAAAACTCTTCATTCAATAAGTTTGGTGTCATACACATAATTTTTTTTCTTCTTTTGTTTTAAACTTCACCATGATATACTGTCACCGAACATACCATAGTGCAAAACTCTTCAAACAGTTTGGTATCATACACAATAATGGGGGTTTTTTTCTTCTTTTTTTTTAATTTCACCAAAATATACTGTCAACAGACATATACTGCAAAACTCTTCATTCATAAAGTTTGGTATCATACATGCAACTGGTTTTTTGTTTTTGTTTTGTTTTTGTTGTTTTTTTGTCTTTTTTGAAAGTTCACCATGATGTAGTGTCAACAAATATACTACTGTCAAAAACTCTTTCTCAGGAAGCTTGATGTCATATATACTAATCTTTTTTTTTTGAGGGGGGGGGGGAGGGTGGGATGTTTGTTATGACTAGTGGTTCTAATACTTATTCTGATTTAAGTATCACTGCATAATTTGTTTATTTTTGTTAAAGCCCAGCCAATTGCTTAGAGCTGTATCAGGGCTATAACCATCTCAAAACTTATACAAGACCTCACAGGGGGGAAAAAAATGGAAAAGAAAATCAAGTACACACATCAATGCATTCGCACACAATGTAAGGACATGCCCCTGGTACTGACCACTCAAACCAATTTATCACCAGGGATTTTTAAAAAAACCTGAATACAAATTTTAACATGAGTAAGGACACTATAACATACATAAAATGGGGTCTAAATTTTTTGAGTGTATCAAAAAGGGATATGCTTCATTTGTAAATGTGTTCACTGCATGGACAGATTTTCACAAGTGTGCCAGACTGTGTCTATAAGACCGGAAAAGAGACTGCATGGTCAACTTTCTTTGACACTGGCAGGCACTACGGTCATGTCAACTTCTCTGTTTTAATTTTCTCTGCAGAGGCTTGTAAACATTTCTGATCTGCATGCAGACCTTAACGTATATTGCTATGGAAAATGCAGCTTAACTCAATGGAGTCGCAGTCAAATAGTGCTTGCCGACCCTTGAAATCGCATGTTCTCAGCCATTTTTTAAAAAAATATTACAAAATAACCTGACAAGATCGAAACAAACAGTAAGGTGCAAAAGAAAGGCAGAAGCTTGCTACATTAGATTCTACTCACAATTTGTGTGCTGATTTCCCACTTGAATGTAGAAATTACTCCAATTAGGGTATCCAAACAGCATTCCGAACAAAAGTTTTGAACCACATGATCGACCATAGTGATGTCACTTAAGCCAATGCTAGGGACAAACTCGTATCTGAATCCAACAAATCATCCCTATCTTCGACAGATAATTCACCACAATATCTAATTCATCATCAGATCCTTCAGCTTGGATGATATCGATCGCCTCTTGCACAGAAAACATACGCCGTTTCGAAGTCGCCTTGCCGCCATTTTGAAATAGGTGAATACAGATTCGCTTACTGACTCTAGAAACTTCGTTAAAACAAAGACTGTATGATGATTAGATATGGTCTAAGAGGAAGCAATCGATGCATAGATGATTATACTTTGACTTTCAGGAGTTTTCTCCTTGAATACTGCTCATTTTATAATAAAAAAAATGGCATTTTCCGACGGCACCAGCTGCCGTCACGACTAAGATCGCGGTATAGATGGGCGGCAGCAGACTGCCGTCAAGACGCCAAAGAGTTAAGAAGTAGATGCGATTTTGAAATGTCATTTTCCTGATTTAACCCTTTCACTGTCTCATCCTGCCCATCAGCTTCCCGCCAAGTGAGGAAGTGAACAACAATGCAATGATCACAGTTTACATGCCAAGCACGTCTCTTTAACCCTTTAACTCCCACATCCTTTTCACCAGCAGCCTGCATTGTCAACCATGATAGCAAAGCAAAAATGTAACCTTCTGACTCCCTCACCCTATCCACCAGCTTCCTGCAAGAAGCTGGTGGATAGGGTGAGGGAGTCAAAAGGTTAAGTTTTTGCAGTTGGTGGAAAGGGGTGCGGAGTCAAAGGATTAACCCTCTCCCATTAGCATAGCTCACAGTGAAACTTCCCCTAGTATTCGCCATCTTTCTCGCGTTCACACAAAGACAAGAATGGAATGCGGTCATTTCCTTCTTCTCTCTTATGAATGATGCAGCGGTGGCGTCTTAATTTAATGTTAACAGTTCATTGGTCCTTCGTGGACCTACCCGCCAAATTTCATCCATTCAGAGTGAGCTAGCTCATGGTTACAGCGTAATGGAAAAGTACTGGCTGTGTGTGCAAACATGCGGCCGATCGCGGCCAGAGTGAATAGATACGGGAGACCTGTGTTTGGCCGGATGCAGCCAGAGTGAATGGGATAGGGTTAATATGCTCATGAAAATCTGTCAGTGCAATGATCATACTTCCATGTCAAGTATGTCTCTTACCTGGGCAGTTGGATACCAGCTGACAGGAACATCCATTTCATCACTGAAACACAGAGCAAGCAATGACCCTTCCCATCAACAAATCGTTTGAAACAAAACAAGAGGATCAGAGAGTTTGCTATCATTGCAAAACAAGTGTAACTTAAGTCAGTTGACAGCCGAGTACTCAAAAGGTTACTTTTCATTTCTATAAATATCACCAAGCAGGCTGGCACACAAAAACATGTTTAACACAACAAAACAAGTATGAAACATTCAAGATAAAGATTAATATTCATTATCTTCTGACAAGAAGCAACATCTCAATGAACTGTTAAAATTAGCTAAATTGTACAAATATTTTCCATTGAATATATCCTTATGTAAGAAGGATTATATCAGTGAGAAAGATCGTATGAACTAATATTTCAATTTTCAATGTCAATTTCAGTTCTTAAGATGACATCTCCATGCTCAGAATGAATTCCATATGCTCTAATGTCACAGGTGCCATGTGATGGAGAAAATCCAGAATGATCATGGCAGAAGCCTTAAGCCTGCATATAAACCCAATAGCTGGCCAGGTCCTGAGGTCCTACCTAGATATTTGCATAACCCTGAGGTTGTAGGAAACAAGGTGACAGAGACTTCAACTTTTCCCGGGTCCAGCATTATGAGGGCGGCGCCTATCCCCTCTCCCTCGCTTCAAATTTATATTCATATTCACTTTTTTTTTCTTTTTTTACCAAGACTTCAGAAAGGCAAGATGGCTAAGTGGTCTTCAAGGGCTGGGACCTGGAAAATCACCTATCTCTCCCATGTTTTATACCAAGGCAGCCGGACAATGCCCTGCTCTTCATAATTTTCAACTGCCTTGGGATCTTTAGCGTGCGCAGCCGTAAGGCACGTGGGTCCGACTATTTTCAGATAAATGATGTGACAAAGATTATGTCAGTGAGAATGATCATATGAACTCATATTTCAGTACTGCTGTCACAAGGACTATATCATGATAAATTATGATATAAACTAATATTTCAGAAACTAATGTGACATAGATTTCACCAGCCAAAATGATAATATGAATACGTAACTAAATAATGTGACAAGGATTGTATCAGTAATAATGATTATATCATGGTACTGAAATTTATCTGCCCACTGACAATGAACAGCCTGGTGCCAGTTCTACTCAGTGGGAGAACAGCTTGAAGAGCATTTTCAATCAAGTATATCGAATGCAATGTACATACATTTACAATAACAAATGTTTACAAATGTTAGAGAATTGCAATACATATCACAGTATACAGACCAGTCATCATCAAAGGTGAAGTAAGCCACAGGGTTGTCTGGTTTGCCACCCACACCAGCACTCCTGCTCAAAATGAATAAATAAAATACATACATGCGTGAATTATGAATGAAACAATCAACAACCAATTAAATAAATTAACAAGCAAATCAATTAATAAATACAACAAATAAATAAATAAGCAAATTAATTGATAAATCTACCAGATTTTATTTCCACACATGTCAAAATAAATCAACACTACAGCAGCATGATTCACATTTGCCTTGAATCAATCTCAGAAAACTGATGTAAACTGCACTCATCTACAACTGAAACATACCATATAAACAAAATACAAACTTTTATGAAAAGTCCTTTGTTTGTCACTTATGCAATTGTCAATAATTCAAGTCAGTTCAATGTACGAAAAATTGTGTGGTTACCATTTATTTAAAACATGACGTGAATCATTCAGTGTGACAAGTTTAGAACTTAACAACAAAATGAATATCAACGGCAACAGAATAGCTGTCACAAACACATATTGAACAATCAATAAATGAACACTGTGTACTAATCATTCCATACCTGACTTGCACACTGAACTTGTACTCAAACTCTGCCCACTTGTCATAAATGGCAAATTTTTCCACAGCTTCATCCAGCTTGAACTCTTTCCTGCAGTATAAAACAAACTACGTACATGTCACTAGCTGTACAGATGTATAAACAAAATCTTAAGGGAAAACATTTTTGTAAAATACAAGTTTTGATAAAAACCAAAATGTTTCCATGCGCAAATTCTGCTGCATATATGTAATGTGAGAAAATGCTGAACGTGAACGGCAAGAACATGAAAAATACGTAATAATGAGAAAAAGCTGAACAGAAAAGGCAATAATATAAACACCTGCACACATGCATGCATGCATACACACAGACGCACAAAAACACACAAACACCCTTCCTAATGTCAAAACTCATGATATGGTACTGCTGAATAACCATACATTTGCATCTCTCTTTTCCCAGGAAGAACAAAAAGAAAATAGACATTAATCTACCAAACAGTTAATCCACCATACATATATGGAAATACAATTTACAAAGACAAACGATTCAATTATGTCCATTTTTGACCCCCAAATTTAACAACTGTGATTTCCCCTTTCTAAGTTAGTATCTATAATTTCCCTTTTCCATGTTAATGGACTTACGAGTCAATGTTGAAAACAAAGATGAGTCCTCTGCGGGGTCCCCGACCTCCAGGGGCCACCTACCAACAGCATGAATTATCAAATGAAATAAATATTCAAGACAATTCCATTCGATATGAAGGAAAACTAGCAAAATCATCAAACCAATTACACATCCTACTGAACTCAAAGCATCATCTGTATACACAGCAATGTTTTCACAAATCTCATGAGTTATAGTTATTTGTTGTTTTCTGGTCATTTTGTTGCTTGTTTTTCTTTAAGAAACGTATTTTCCTATTATCAGTGTGTAATTCAAAGGTGTAGTAAAACATTTTAACCAAGGTGTAGTAAAACATTTTAACTATTTAATAATAATAATAATAATTACAATATTTATATAGCGCAAAATCTTGATAAAATCAAATCTAAGCGCTGAAACAGACACACACACACGCACGCACGAACACACACGCACGCACGCACGCACACACACACACACACACGCGCGCGCGCACACACACACACCACACGCACACGGCTATAAATGGGAGAAAGAATAAAAGCAATGGAAAATTATAGAGAGCATATTATATACAATTATATATTACAATGTGATTCCCCTCCAAGTGGAGACAGGCTGCAGAGGGGATTGAGTGAGGTCAGGATTTTATGCAGAGGAGAAAAGGTGAGTTTTGAGAGTGGACTTGAAGGAGACAAAAGTAGGTTGCGACGGACTGAGAGAGGAAGTTTGTTCCAGGAGAGCGGACCAGAAACAGAGAAGGCTTGTGGACCATAGGTATTGAGCTTAGTGCGTGGAAAGCGAAAAGTCAGAGGATCGGAGGCAGAGCGGAGGGTACGTGAGGGAACATAGATCTCAAGTAATCGGGGGCTGCGTTATTGAGGCTTTCGTAGCACATGGTGTCTAGTTTGTACTGTATGCGCTTTGATATTTAAGTCAAATAAAAGCATAAGGCTACCTATGCACTATGCAGTCCTAAAAATACATAACAGGCTTTAAGGGCTATATGCAGAAGCTGGTAGATAGGTTGAGGCAGCAAAAGAATTAAATCATTTGAAAAATTTAAAACATCATTTGAACCACAAATTATTTTATAGTTATTGATGTTTAAAGCCTAGCCGACTGTGTAGAGCCATAACAGGGCTAAAACACTTCAAAACATACAAAAGAAAATTAAGTACACACATCTAAGGATATGCCCCCAGCGTTGACCACTCCATCCAATTTATTACTGAAGGGATTTAAAAAACACCTGAATACAAATTTAAGCATACCTAAGGATACCAAAACATATGTAAACATGGGTATAAATTACTTAAAATTGCTTCCACATATCTCACCTACGTAGAGCCAAAAATGTAATAAACACAAGTACCCAATTATTGATCCTAAGAAAAAGTACTAAAGACTTTATCGAATACATACAGGTGAATGGACCAGCAAGGCAGAAAATGATAGGAAGAAACGACAGAAAGCAAAAGAACAAGGCAGAAACAAAGAGGTTGACAGAAAAGAGGAAATTTTTAGCACGAATTTCCAGAAGAAGGGATACTATTTATACTGAAAGAGTGAAAGAGCCCCGGCATCCCACGGAGAATGAACCACAAATGAATCAAAAATAATCATCAAAAACTGTCTGGAAAACCTGTGTTTGACACTGACCTTGATTCTGACCTTTGTGACCTGAATCATGTCATTGCTCTTGAAGAACATGTTGACCTTGGTCTTTCCTTCTTCCGTCACGTAGGCTGAAATCATTTTACATCATTAATATCACTCCCTCTGTCTTCCTTTGACAGGCAAACAGACAGTGACAAAACACACCACACCTACACACACACACACAAGCACACACATACATACACACACCACACACACACACACACACACAACACATACATACGCGCATGTGCACCACACACACACACACACACACACACACACACACACACACACACACAACACAACACACACACACACAAACACAAAGCATATACACATACAAACACATGTGCATGTGCACACAACTTACAAACACAAATACACACAACACACACACACACCACACACACACATACAGTAGACTAAACTCTTCTTTTTTCAACATTCAGACAGCAATATTCCTCATCTCTTCCACTTTCTCACACACACACATGTACATGTCCAAGTGCACACAAACACACACACACATACACATCACACACACACACACACACACCACACACACACACACACACACACACACACACCACACACACACCAAACAAACAAACACAAACACGCACACACACACACACACATACACATACGCATACACATACACATACACATACACGCACACATACACATACACACTCCCTAAAATTCCAATAGGCTTACTGTTATTCTGCCCACTGCCACTGCCAAAAAGAGGACACTGGCAGGAACTGATGAGTCATCATGCTTCCCTCCATCACAGCCCACCAGAGACACCTGAAGCGGAGTGCCTGTATGACAAAGAAACATTCTTTTAGGACCTGTGGATTCCTCAACATCATCATCTCATCCGATAATCAGTGCAGCTGGGGTGAGAACAACTGAAAAAAAGAGGAAATCTAGGCAAAGGGAGGAAGGATTCTTTCAGGAAAAAATCTCAATCCGCACAATCTGGCCCATTTTCAGGCATAAAATCAGATATTCAGTGCTAAATCAGCATCATCATCTAATCCCATAATCAGCGCAGTTGGGGTGAGAACGGCTGGAAAAAAAAGAGGAAATCTAGCCGGAGGAAGGAGGAATCCTTTCAGGAAAAAAATCTCAATCCATGCAATCTGGCCCTCTTTCAGGTATCAAACCAGATATTCAGAATGCTAAAATCAGCAGCAGCATCTAATCCCATAATCAGTGCAGCTGGGGTGATAACAACTGGAAAAAAAGAGAAATCTAGCTGGAGGGAGGGGGAATCCTTTCAGGAAAAAAAAATAATGCTCAATTCGTGCAATCTGGCCCTTTTTCAGACATCAAACCAGATATTCAGAATGCTAAAATAAAAAAGTATTTTCTGCATTATTTAATTTCAATACATGTAGGCTTACATATCAAATCAGTTCATTCATTCATTCTTATTGTTTAAACCCAGCCAACTGAACAGAGCCATATCACGGCTATAACCATTTCAAAACGTTCACAACATCTGACTGGAAGAAAAAAAAGTAGATGAAAATTAAGTATGCATATCAATGTATGCGCGCATACAATCTATAGATATGCCCTGGCGCTGACCATTCTGTCCAATTTATTACCAGAGGATTTAAATAGAAAAACCTGAATACAAATGTGAACATAACTAAGAACATACATAAAAAATGGCCTATATTACAACAAAAATGTGCTCCCGCACAGCGCATTTCCTTAAGCCAAACATGCAGTCAATACACATACCCAATTATCAATCCTATGAGAAAGTATGTAAGGCTTTATAAAACATATACAGGTGAATGGACCAGCAAGGAGGAAAATACAGAGATGACAGGCAGAAAGCAAAGGAGGAAGGAAGAAACAAAGAGAGTGTATCATAAAAAAAAAAAAGAAGCTGGATATGGACTGTTCAACCATGCTGGCAAAGCAAAAACTTAACCCTTTGATTCCCTCACCCTATCCACCAGCCTCCTGCAGGAAGCTGATGGACAGGGGAGGGAATCAAAGGGTTAAGTTTTTGCAGCTGATGGACAGGATGCGGGAGTCAAAGGGTTAATCTCTGGGATACAGCAGCAAGCAGACAAACTGAAGTAAAGCACATGTCTTGATGTCTGCCATCAAGCTCTTCTTCTATCACATTTTAGCTTCCTCCTTCTGGTTGATCCTGGACAGGTGTTTTGGTGGGTGAAGGATGGTCTTGGACAGTGTGTGGTGGTGGGTGACTGCCACTTTTTTATTATTGATTCTAATTATTGTTTATGTCACTTTTTTCTTTTGCTTTCAATTGTGCAGCAAATCAGAGAAAAGTGAAAAAGAAATTATCATGTTTTCACTATCAACAATGTGCAAGATGTAACCAATCATATTTTCTAAAAAAAGATTTCTACAAGAGTTGGGTCTGTACATGTAACTACAAAATAAGCATCAAAGCATAGACTGTTACCGCTTATAAGTATTTATTCTTAGCAGTTCAGACAATGAGGTGCATCTGGTGTCTTTGCTAACAGATTCATAGCTGTCATACAATGTAAGATTCATAGATGTAGCATTATCTGAAAATTATTTACAGCCATAATAGTAAATAATGGTTGGGATGGCCATTTCGAGAAAATGGCTTTTTGAGAGAACAGAAACAAAGGAACATCCTCAGCAACAGACTGCAAAGCAGATATTTCACAACCACACTTGCTGCTTAGTTTTTGTCATTTCATATACAAAGGTGTACTTGGACACTGAATTTTCACCTGTTGCAACTCAATAACAAAAAAGTCAAAAATCTGTTATTTTCATAAAAATTTTCTATACTCCTATGAGTAAACACCAACATTTTAGACTGCCCAGGCTTAGTTATGTAGTCTCTGACACACATGGGAAATGCTGAGATCTTAAGACCAAGAATCCCTGATGATAATTTAAGCCCCATGACAAAAACACGGCTGTGTGCCTTTTTGATCCCTTTCTAACAGTAGGTTACAGCAAGTGCAGAAATACTATTTTCAACATCACATTTGTTCTCAAAATCAACTGACCCATTTTTTCCCAGCAAGTGTTCTTGGTTTCCATCATCTTCTGTATCAGTGGCATGCAAGGCAGAGACAGCTCAGGGTTTTCTGAAAAAGAAACACAACAACCACAAAAATTAGACTGCAATTCATGCCACATATTTCAAAACAATACAGATGTTTAATCATCACCCAAGCCATAATAAATAATGGAGAAAGTGCAAAGAAAAGGAAATCCTTCTCTCTGTCAGTGTTTGTCTCTCATGACTTCCTCCCTCTGAGTACGTGAACTGTAATCCACAAGAGCTGACAATGATTACAAACATGTTTGTAATCAAATTTGCAAAGTAAGCACAAACCAAGCCCGTGATGACACACAAGCATAAACCAAGCCTCTGATCATATACACACATAAATTAAGCTTGTGAAAGTTTCACTAAACATTTGTGAAAAGTGCACAGAGGCAGAACAGAGACACAGAGCTGAGTGAACAGAGTTGTGTAATATATGCGCATATCATGAGATTTGAATGGCCAGCTCTTTTGCTAGAGCTGTGGACTCAAGATCTTATATTTCAAGTTCAATCCCAGCCCTGGCATGTTTAAAGCCCATCTTAATGTTCCAATCATTCTCTGGTGGTGACAGTGTTTGACAGGTCAGTTCCCTCCCCTTCCCCCCACTTCCCACCCCCCCCCCCCCCCATTTCAAGACCTTTGCTGGCACCAGGGTTTTTGTGCAGGATCAATGAATCTACAAGATAAGATGGTAGATTGGTAGAGTGCATATGGAACTGTATGAGCACCATGAATCCCCTCTTGAATAAACTTTAAACTCTAAGCCCTTTGTATTAACAAGTGTGCACATATTTCTCACAGATTCAGTTGACTCCTTTCAGGTACAAACCAAAGATGATTTGGGGCCTCTGAAATACTCTTTCTTTTCCATCACTTTTTGTTTCCTTGAATACTTTTATTTTCTCTCTTTGTTTGTTTATTTCTGTAGTTCAAAAACAAAAAATATAAAAACGCTAAGAAAGTTCAAAGACAAAAAATACAAAAAAGCCATTAAACAGACAACACACAACACGTGCACGTGCACACACACCACAATCAACCACACAATTACACACACACACACGATCACATGCACCGGCACACACACAACACACACACACAATGCACACCGCGCGCACACACACACACACACACACACACAGCACCACACACACACACACACACACACACACACACACACACACACACACACACACACACACACACACCACACACCACACACACACACACACACCACGACACCACACAACACACAACTCATAGTCAAAGATGTCCTTTGGGTTGGCAGAATAGGTATAAAATATGTCTGCAACAAATGCATAACATGTCATTCTCCTTCATTCAAAAACCATCTACTTCAAATACACATACTCTACAGCCAATACTGCAAGACCTATCATATGTGATGGAAAGTACAAATCACTTTCTATACTTACCGTAGAGATGTCTGATGGTACGAACAAGAGCAGCAACATGCCCCCGAGCCAGATTGAGAGACAGCAGGAGATTGAGGCCCTCTGCCATCAGCTTGCCATCAGTACTGCAACATGTCATACAGGAGTCATCCAATAACAATGAGAATGTCCTAATCACTTAAAACATAACTGTTGCAGTGTTTTGACACTTTACATACAACTGGCTCAATTATTCTGTGATCCAATTATGAAATTATGCGTAAATATTATGCAGTCACAATTGGGTATAGTCATTCCATGCATCATGGTTATGTGAAGACAAACAAGCTTAAATTAAAATTGAATTTTATTATACAGAAAGTTCTGGTGCAGGTACATTAAAAACACTACAAAGTGTATGTGGGACACAAGCTCTTTTGCAGGCTGCATAATGTCATTCTTTAAAGATGGACAAAATGAGGTTAAAGGCAAGTAGAGTCTGAAAAGGCTACTTGAAGCTAATGACAAGAAAACTGTTCAGAAAATAATGTGTGAAAGATCGCTCATAACATTCGCATAAGTTGTGATCAGCTCATGCAAATTTAATGACTAAATCTGGAATGAGACATGTTGCAGCAAAATAAGTCCCACATCACTTTATGTCATTGTTGCAGAGAACAAGTTAGACACGTACAAAAATGAGTGTGACAGCTAATTACATTGGATAGTTGTCATCAACGAGACCTGATTTTAGAAGCTTTAAGTCAGACTCAGACAATCGTCAGAGTGGCACACTCTCACTTCTCCAAAACCCATCAAATTTAGACGAAAGCAAGGACATTGTTTAAAGATGATGATAATATGTGTCTATGAGAGCAAGGATGTATTGATGGTGCAAAGTATTCCAATGGGACAAATTGATAATCAAGACTACTGCAAGATGTTTCTGATGAAAACACTAAGACTTGCAATCTGATAGAAATGTAAAGCATTGTTAAATGATATTACATGACAAATGCATCGTGCCACAAATCAGAGAGAGTAACATCCTGCTTATTCTCCAAACACATGTCCCCACAACTTTGCTCTATCCCCAAATTTGAAAGAACCCCTCCGTGGTGTACTTTTCTGCGACTCATATGACTTGGAAGTGGAGGTGGCCAAGCAGGTACAACATGTCAACTCTGGTTGCCTAGAAACAGGCATTTCAGATCTTCCCAACAGAGGGTTTTCGGTCATTTAGGACAGGTGTTACACTGAAGGGATATAGAAAGGAACTGATCAATAGTTTTTCCTTTACATTTCTATTGATATATTCTCATTATCTGGTGAATGACTGTCATACTACAGATGCTTGCTTCATCTTTCAGTAGTACTTAGTAGTAGCTACTGATATAGCCAAAATATCTCTTTGTCCTCAATAATTTTAATGTCCTATGGAAAAAATACAAATTAAAACAAAAACACAAAAAATCCACCTGTTTCCTTTACCTTTGGTCACAGCAAGCACAAAATTCTAACATCTGGGGAATAAATTTTCTCACAATTTGATTTTTCACAGTTTACTTTATTCCTCCACCATCAATGTTAATGCCAATTTTAGTTATTACATTATAGAATATTTCAGTTAAACACATCTTATTAATTAAATATTTTAGTTGAATCATTTTAAGGGAAAACAAAATATCTGTCACCATCAACAAGAACAACACCCCCCAAAAAACCCATGTTTAGTGTTAAGCTTTTTACAACAGGAACCATCCAGCATCTGATTCCATTTGCAACCTACTGTCCACAATTTCATCACAGTGCTGAAACTTGAAGTGGAAGCCTGTATTTCCACTTGTGCCTGACTGGTAAATCCTTTCATGAAACCACCCTTTTTATCAGCAGATCAGATGACTTGTACAGTCTGTACTTACGTAGTGAGATCAGTCAGAAAAGTCTCCATTTCTTCCAAGACATGACGACTCAGGAACTGAGGGCGCTCTCCACTGGATACACCCAAGGACAGTGGTGGCATGTGCTCCAGAGCTCTCCTGCACACATGATTTTTATATAGTCATTATGAATAAGTAAGGCTATTCACTTAACAACAATTATCAAGAAATCTGGTTCATTTACTAAACACTAACGCAATATGTACAATATTTCATTTTTAGACAAATCGGAACCTGCACAAAGTTCACCAGATTATGCATTTACTCACATTACTTTTGGACTGTAAAACATTTCATAAACAAAATTTACGCTCCCAACATGTCTTTACAAATTTGAAACATTACTCATCACGAGACTGTTACTAAACTTTATGCGGCACACAAAATTGAAAGTTAAACCTACCAGCAAGCACCAATGCCAAAGACAAGAAATTTGATCATTTTACTACTGCTGTATATTTTAGCATTCTGAGGACCATCTCCGAAAAAAAAAATCAACACTCAATCTAAGTACAGATCATATATCACGGTATACACAGATCAGATATCATGGTATACACAATCCGCTGAATGAATGACAAAAACAATTTCTGCTTCAAATCAGTTAATCTGCACAACCAAACTCATGGAACAGTTCTAATGACTACATACAAATCAATGCCATTTTCATGATGGGCACGGTAAAGAAGCAGTTTGGACACTGGTCTTCAAAAAAAAAAAAAAAAAAAAAAAAAAGGTCTGGGTTTGAACCTGCTTTGGAAATGACAGACGGGTAATGGGTGAAGATTTTCCAAGACCTCCCACATAAACATAAGTGTAAACCTGCTCATGCCTCAACCTCCTTCATGTGCATAATATGCAGAATACCAAATACACGTATTAATAATCCTGTAAGCCATGTCAGTGCTCAGTAGCTTTTGTAAACATGAAAAAACACAACATGCATACCCCTGAAAACAGCATGACTGCCCTAATGGTGTCTGCAAAAAAAAGCCATACATGCAACAGCTCAACTGTATATTCAAGCACACAAGTAAGTTGCAACTCACAAATGCAAAAAAGGAAATTTTCCTTCTAAAATTACGTTTAATCTAACATACTTACCGTGGCTCACTGATGCAATAAGCGGCAGCGATTTGCCATTCCTGCCTCATAAACAATAAAGTCCGAAGGGACCATAACTCTGAGAGTATCCATGTCTTGCGCATGCGCATGTGCTCTTCCTCTTTTCGAGGAAACCAAGACCCTGACTGTGAACGGAAGGAACCAGGAAGGGGGGAGGACGGGAGGGACTCTGCGTGAGCCACGGTAAGTATGTTAGATTAAACGTAATTTTAGAAGGAAAATTTCCTTTTAATTACACATACTGTACCGTGGCTCACTGATGCAGAATAGCGCTACCCGGAAGGAGGGCTTACCTGGTTAACGCCTGGAGGAATGAGACAAGTCAGGGCGTGCAGCAGAGATGGGGTGTTGAGTCACCACAGTGGAAGCGATACCCCTAGATCCATCGTCGCGCAGACGGTATACATTGCGCCGGTAGGATGGAATGAACGTGCCCAGAGAACGCCAATGCGTGGTGTCCAGGACACTCAGGGGGCTGGCCCTGAGTGAACGCCAGTGACAAGGCCCATGCTCTAATCTCATGGGGTCTCAGGGAGAAGACAGCCGAATCTGAGCCCGGCCTGGCATACGCATCCTTGATGACTGTTCACAGCCATCGAGAGGGGGATGCGTGGCTAATGGCCTTCTTATAGCTTTCGTTGTAAGAGAGAAACAGGTGGTGCTGCTTCTGGCGAGAAGATTTCGTCATCCGGAGCAAGAATAGACGTCAGGGGATGGAGATAGACAGAGTAGGAGAACCTGGCGACTGGTTCTTGTCCAAGAAGTCCGGGAGTAGGCGGAAAGACATTGAGCCCTCCGGTTCAAAAGCAACATCCCCGGGAGTCCGCCAAGAGTGTGCACTTCGCTACAGTGCCTCCCCAATGCTAGAGTGAGTAGAAAGGCCGTCCGAAATGAGAGGAAGTTGGGAGAACACTCCCTGATGGGCTCGTTAAGGCGAAAGTCCCAGGAAGGAGAGGACGAGAAGGAGATCCCCGGCCGGGTGCCGCGGGGGGTCAGGCTTCCCGAAGGGAAGCCCTACGGACAATATCCAGCAGGACAGGGTTGTCCGCGAATGAAGGACTACCCGACTGGCTGATGGTATTGCAGATGGCTGCCCTGCGTCCCTTCACTGAGGAGGACAAAAGGTTTTTCCCCGACAAAGAAGGCCGTGGTAGTTGGCCCACTGCGAGCGCGGGGGTGACTGGAAGGTTGAGGAGCACCCAGAAGGCCAACTGTGTCAGTGGGCACTATACGTTCCCTGAGTGTCCAGTCTGTGTGCTTGCACCACAGGGCCGATCACTGCCGGGGACAAGCCTAATGGAGACATTGAGGCCTGCACAGCAGTCAAGCAGGAAGGTTTATAGCCTCCGGGTTGCTGTGCAGAATGCGTGACCTTGGTTGAAGCAAGGACCGGCCTGTAACAGTGTGTTTTATTGGAGGCACATGGAACAGGTGCAGCAGTTCCGGAAACCATGTTTGGGCAGGCCATCGAGGCGCCACGAGAACCATCGTGGCAGAGTCTGCCCGCACCTTCCGCAGAACTTTCCCAGTTAGGGGAACGGAGGGAAGGCGTAGCCCGACAGGACTGACCGTGGGATGGACGGAGCAATCCACGGGCCAAGCCAAAGGATCTGGGACTGGAAAGACCTACAGATGAAGGCGGCGGTGGAATCTGGTGGCAAACAGGTCCACTTGTGAATTGGACCACACTGCCCACACTGGCTGCAGAACTGCACAGACCAGTGCCTGTTCTAAGGCAAGAATCCTGTGGGAGCTGCGGACGGAGGCCGCAAGTATGTTCATCTTTCCCGGGACATGCATCGCTGAGATCTGAAAGGATTGTTCTACACACCAGAGTGGAAGCTGTTCCGCTCTCCAAGACAAGGAGTGGGAGCGAGCGCCCCTTTGCTTGTTGATGTAACAAGCCATAGTAGTGTTGTCCGTGTCGATGCGAACATGTTTTCCCTTAACCCTCTAGCGCCGACCACTACAGATATGATAAATCCAAAATCAAGCGTCTGTAGCGCAACTTTAGTGATAACCTGATGTATCCGCCTGGAATATCCGGTTCCAGACAGGCAAGGACTACACTAACACGATGCCACCACACCCTGGCGCCGTGTCTGTTATTCCTCACACTTCTTTTTCTACACTGACCGCTAGCAGTTACCAGCTTCCTTACAGTCCCCTGTTTTTGAGCCTCTGGTACACAAACATGTGAGTACACATCTATTTTTAATTGGGCTTAATAAATGCACAGTAGTATGTAGATTTCAAGCATATGATAATTTTATATGAAGCAGATTAATGTTAGTCATAAAAATGACATAAAAACGGTTTATCATATGTGATAAGAACGGCCTTTGTGGAAACTTCAGGAAAAGACAACTCGTCCGCCATTTATCAGAAATGATAAGAGAGGCGTTAAAGGTCGCAAGTGCCCTTTTCTAGCTGTAGAAAAGCTAACTTTGATTGTTGCTTTGAATGATTCCTTTGATTCAGAAATGATTTTTTTAGTGTTTGTCTGTTAGAATGTTGCATATTATATGTAATCTGTAAAGAAAAATCAGTAAAGTTTGGATCTTTCATCTGTTTTCAGCATGACAACATGAGTTCCAGTGACAAACGTTTGCCGGTTTGTTGCTGGTGATCAGAGTGATTTTGACCCTTCTGACAGCAGTTGAGATGAGTGGAGGCCAGGAGATGACTTTGAGGTTTATCAAGGATCAGTGGATGGACAGAGAAGAACACCTGGAGGTCTTGGTCTTGGAGGGGAAGTAGTCATGAAGATGACATGAGGTCTTCAGAGAGATTTAAACTATAAAGTCTTCGCTGACAACTTCTTTTCCAACTTGCCTCTTATTCAATCCTTGAAAGCCAAATCCATTTACTTTGTCGGAACCTTTCGAGCTAACAGGTTCAAAGGCCTCAGCCTGAAGTCTGAGAAGGAGCTGAAGCAGGAAGGAAGGTGAGCCTGTGATGTCAAGGTAGAACTGATGTCGAATGTTGTAGGTGTGCGCTGGTTTGACAACAAGACTGTGGACACTGTCTCTACCTATGTAGGTGTGGAACCTCAAGGTGAGGCATCACGATACGACAAAAGCAGAAGCAGAAAGTCACCATTCCCCAGCCTGCCATCATCAAAGAGTACAACAAATTTATGGGTAGGGTGGATCTGATTGACAACCTCACAAGCCTCTACAAGTTCCCGCTAAAGTCGAGGCGTTTCTACATGTACATTTTCTATCACACCATCGCAGTTGCTGTTGTTAACAGCTGGCTGTGGTACAAGAGGGACTGCACGCTGCTGAACCTGAAGTCAGTAAAGCTCAGCATCTTTCAGAGCCAGATTGCTGATGCCCTAGTGCTGATGAAGAATGCAATTGGTCGCCCGAGCGGCTGTGTGACGTCACCACTCCAGCCAAGATTGCCAGACAGTCTGTTCCCACCCCTGATGTTCATCTGGATGGTATTGCCCACCTGTCCCAATGGAACAGCGCCAGGACATCGTGCAAAAACAGAAACTACCAGAGCCTGACCTATGTCTTCTGCCCAAAGTGCAAAGTGAACCTTTGCTTCAACAAGGACAGAAACAGCTTTGCGGGGCTCCATCTGCTCAAATAACTATGAAATCTAGCACAAAAAACGCTTGAACAGAAATGAACTGCACTGATTAGAAATTTGAAAACAGTTAGCTGAATAAACCTGCAATGAATTGCTGTTCCAGAGACAATTTATCATATATGATAAGATTGGTCTTGGTACCGCAAAAGCCGCTCTTATCATATATGATAATTTTTCTAACTTTGTCATTTTTTCACTTTAATTAAAAATAACACCGAAAATGTGTTTCTTTGTTGTATCTGATGATGTTTTTTCATAAGAAATAATTTTCCGTAGTCTAGAAGTACATTCAGGCTCTAGAGGGTTAAGAAAGGGGAGAAAGTCTCTGGGGGCTTGAAAAAACTGCCTCCTGTGACCATTGACCTGCTGCTGTTAGCAGGCCCACGTAGGCCCCCCACCCGGATTAGGACGCATCCGTGAACAAGTCCGCTGAGGGGGGTGTGTGATATGGACTCCCTGGGCTAACCGGGACCCGTCTCTATAGTATCCCCATAGTCCGCACTAAAAGGTTTGGGCAGCGTTCTTTTTCCTATCAAGCTCCAACTATCTGGAATCAGCTACCTCGCTCACTCAGATACTCACCCTCTCTGTCCACATTCAAACGCTCCCTCAAAACTCATCTGTTTCCCAAATAACTGGTAATTTCTGCCCCCCTCCCCCCATGTAACGTAATGTTGGCTTTATAATGTCTTAGTGTCAATGTGTCATTGCATTTGCATGTCGTGCTGTGTGTGTGTGTGTGTGTGTGCGTGTGCGTGTGTGTGTGCGTGTGTGTGTGTGTGTGTGTGTGTGTGTGTGTGTGCGTGTGTGTGTTTGTGGGCGTGTGTGTGCGTGCTTGTGATTTCGGTTATATGTTTTGCCATTGTTAACGCCTAGGGCATTAATTTGATTAGGCGTACTAAATGTTCATAATAATAATAATAATAATAATGATTGGTCCCAAGCAACCCTGGGGAAAAGCCCTGAACTGGAAGAATCAGTTCCTCGAAACGAATTGGAGGTACGTCCTGTCCCTTGGGTGAATAAAGAGATGGGAATACGCATCTCTGAGATCAATGGAAATCCCCCAGTCGTCCGGGAGCAAGGCATCACAGATGGACCTAGGGGTTTCCATCTGAAAGTGTCTATGTGTCGGGACAGACTGCCCACAGGATCGCGTGTGTGTGTGTGGGTGGGGGGGGTGTGCTTGCCCTAGCCCCTTTGGGGCTGAAGGAGGTGCAAAACATCTCCTGTGGAGGCCCCTGGAAGGTGGGGGAGCCGCCGGAGCAGGGCGCTTTGCGCGGGGCAAGCGGGACCAGAGTGAAGGGCGAGGTCCCTCCTGATTTCGTCCTGACTCTTGATAGTGGCCTGCACGTGGGTCCCGAAGAGGGAACCAGACCTAAGTGGCACAGCCTCTCGAGGAAGCTCTGGCAGATGAAGGGCGGGTGACCAAAGATGGTAAGAGTACTGCATTTGGCCTTGACAGGACTGAATTGAGGTACAATCTGGCGAAGGGCATTGGTTGAGTGCTTGAGGTCTTTCCGCCATGGAGTGAATGGAAGCAACCATTGCGGGAGAGACAGGTGACTGACGGAGAGAAGCGGGCTCGTAGTCTGGGTCCTGAAGAGCAGACACCAGACCACACCCAAGAAGGAATCCACCACTGGATCCACTTCCAGACCCCTCCTGGCAGTCTCCTCCCAGTTTGCCAGGCAGCGCTGCGAGAGGGAGATATCCGCTGCTGGGCCTGAGACCTCTCTTGCGCTAAGAGGAGGTTATCCTGTGTGAGGGAGAGTGGCGACTCTGGAATGGCCTCATGGACCGTGAGGACCACTCTGTAGAAAGGGAGTTTCTCTGGCCTCAGGAATTTCCCGTAAGCCAGAGCTCCAAGGAAGTCGGGCACAGAGCCTGGAAGGATGTCCTGTGCCTCAGTGCCCCTCACCTTGCTATGGGCCCTCCTCACCGAGTCAGCCACCAAGCCTGACTTTTTTAGGAAAGGGGAGGCTGGGGCTGTGGAGTCAGTGTACCCCCGGCCCGCCTACAGAGGAGGCGATGGACTGTGGAGTGCCCAAGTGTGGGCAAACTCCAAACGGACTGGGGTCAGAAGCCCCGGGGAGGCCCCCTTGGGGAGGAATCCAACCTGGGGGGGGGGGGGGGGGGGGGGATCCAGAGAGGTGGTCAACGCAGACGCCTGCGTGGGTGGGGCGCCGGGCATAAAGCAGGGCCACCAAGTATACCCTGCGAACGAGGCAAGGGGAAATCCCATAGATGGGAAGTGCTGCCATGGCGCCATGTACGGTGCCATGGGAGGCGTCATGGGCTGAGCCGATGGAGTCCCCGGATCCCCAGTGCCCAAGGGGCCAGCCTGCTGGGGGTCGGTCGTCATTTGCCAAGACGACTAAGCGCTCTGTCCACAATGGGACAGAGATGTGCCAGCCCGCAGTGGGTCGCTTGGCATTTGCCAAGGCGACCAAGCACTCTGTCCGGATGGGACAAAGAGGTTGGAGCGGGGGCACAAGCAGGCTGCAGGGGAGGAAAGGAGACAACCTGGGCGGATCTACGATCTGACGCCCGTAATAGGGGGGGTTGTCTCCCTTGGCCCGCCTGGCGAACCAGGGGGTGAGCCATTTTCTGCCCAAATGCTGGCCTTCCTGCCTCCCGAAGGAGACCCATACCCGTGTTGTCCTTCAGCCATAGGGGCTGAAGCAGTAGCAGCTGAACCGGGGTTGAGCTGTACGGAGGGGGCGAGTACGGAATCGACAGAACCGCAGCTGAGTCGATTACCGTGAGGGGCAGTGTGAAGGCCGCAAAATAACAAAAAGTCAACAGAGCCGAAGCTGAGTTGAGGGCTCGTGGTCATGGCAACAGAACCGTAGTTGAGTTGTGATGACCAAGCCGAGGCGGACCTCGGTCTGACGCCCGCGGCAGGGGTGTTGTCACCCATGACCCACCTGGCTAAGCAGGGGGTGAGCCTTTTTCAGAGCCGCAGCTGCGTTGAGGGCACAAGCAGGCTGCAGGGAGGGAGACAACCTGGGCAGATCTATGATCTGACACCCGTAATAGGGGGGTTGTCTCCCTTGGCCCATCTGGCGAACCAGGGGGCGTCCCGCCTGGCAAACCATGGGGTGAGCCATTTTCTGTCAAGGTGCTGGCCTTCCTGCCTCCCAAAGGAGACCCATACCCGTGTCGCCCTTCAGCCATAGGGGCTGAAACAGTAGCAGCTGAACCGGGGTTGAGCTGTACTGAGAGGGCGAGTACGGAATCGACAGAGCCGCAGCCGAGTCGATTACCGTGAGGGGCAGTGTGAAGGCCGCAAAATGACAAGAAGTCAACAGAGCCGCAGCTGAGTTGAGGGCTCGTGGTCATGGCAACAGAACCGTAGTTGAGTTGTGATGACCAGCCGGGGCGGACCTATGGTCTGACGTCCGCGGGTAATGGTTCCCTTGGGTCGGGGGTTCCCAGTGCCCAAAGGGCCAGCCTGCTGGGGGCCGCTTGGCATTTGCCAAGGCGGCCAAGTGCTCTGTCCAAAATGGGACAGAGAGGTGCCAGCCCGCCGTGGGTTGCTTGGTATTTGCCAAGGCGCCCAAGTGCTCTGTCCGGAATGGGACAGAGGTTGGGGCGGGGGCAGCAGCAGGCTGCGGGGAAGGGAGGCAACTGGGGCGGATCAACGATCTGACGCCGTAATAGGGAGGTTTTCTCCCTTGGCCCACCTGGCGAACCAGGGGTTGTCCCGCTTGGCGAACCAGGGGGTGAGCCAGTTTCAGTCAAAGTGCTGGCCTTCCTGCCTCCCGAAGGAGACCCATAACCAAGTCGCCCTTCAGCCATAGGGGCTGAAACAGTATCAGCAGAACCAGAGTTGAGCTGTACAAAGGGGGCGAGCACAGAATCGACAGAACCGCAGTTAAGTCGATAACTGTGATGGGCAGTGTGAAGGCCGCAAAATGACGAAAAGTCAACTGAGCCGCAGCTGAGTTGAGGGCTCATAGTCACCGCAACAGAACCGTAGCTGAGTTGCGATGACTCGAGAGAGTGAGAGAGAGAAGACGTAGAAGGGAGAGACAAAGATGAAGAGAGAGCGGGTTTTGGTGCGCCGGTCGAACCACCGGTCTGTGGGTTGGAGAATTCGGCGGACGAAATCTTCTTAACCCTCGCTTTGCCACCCAATCGCTTCACATAAGTTTTCTCCCTTAAACGAAAACATAGGCAAGACACAAAAACAGCAATGAGAATCGATCGATCACGTAGCGAAATCGAAAATACTTAGCTGCTCAGAAGTACGAGGCGAGGTGGAAGATGGCTGCCGAGAAAAGAGGAAGAGCACATGCGCATGCGCAAGACATGGATACTCTCAGAGTTATGGTCCCTTCGGACTTTATTGTTTATGAGGCAGGAATGGCAAATCGCTGCCGCTTATTGCATCAGTGAGCCACGGTACAGTATGTGTAATTAAATTATTCTTTAAATTTAACTTAAAAAAAACAAAGAAAAAAAAGCCATTTTCCTAACGTCAACTTGCCTTGAGTGGACTGATTACAAACATGAATGGCCGTACTGTCACTACAGGAGTACTTCCAAGTTGGTCTAAGTGGATTAAACACTACAAACATGAATGGCCTTACTGTCACTACAGGAGTACTTCCAAGTTGGTCTAAGTGGATTAACACTACAAACATACACAGCCACACTGTCAGCACAAGGGTATGTCCCTCACTTGGTGTGTTCCAGCACAGTAGTCCTGAGGGCTGGAGACTGGGGTACAGAAGCTGTCACAGTGGCAGCCAGAATCTGTAGATACCACTTGGCGGAGGCGTCTACCACACTGAGGCCCGAGTCCTTCACCACCTTGTAGCCTAGCGTCTTGATGCCATGCACCCTGGTGTCACAGCCATCGCTGTGGCATCGTCGGATGTTGATCTGAAGAACTGTCAACGGAAGCAATTCACACAAAAAGTGTATGTTTTAAAATTTCTTTAATTACCGAAAAGGCCAAACAAAAATACCAGACCAAACAAACACAAACATACACATAATCTTAACAGCAAAAACAAAATATGCCTATAATCTGCCAATCTTAGCAAAATCAAAATCTGCCTATAATTTTCCAAACTTAGACTGCACAGTATCCCAAAATGTGCAATGAGATGTTTTTGATTCATAGAATCAGTTTGCTAGACAATATAATATATATTAAACTGATCCTATCAAATTCATTCACAGTTTAAAATATAAATGGCCAAACAAATGTGAAAAATGCTCACTTGGGTAGTGGATTTTGGCATTCTTCAGCAGAACAACATCTCCAGTCAAGTGCCTGAAAATGACACAAATAAACACAAAGTTTGTAAAATATAATATGAATGACATAAACATAACACATATAACAGGTTTCAATACATAACATTTAATAAACACCCTTCTTCTCCATCAATCTCTCCCTTTGACAAAAATCTCTCTCTCTCTCTCTCTCAATCTCTCTCCTCTCTCTCTCTCTCTCTCTCTCCTCTCTCTCTCTCTCTCACACACACACACACACAACACACACACACACACACCTGACCTCTTGACCTTCCCCTTCACACATACACACCATTTTGATCAACACCCACTATCTTTCTTCCTCCATCACAAACACATACGCAAACACAGAGAGTTATATGTATATTAGATTCCATACCCAGGAATGTGTACTTCTTTTAATTCCCGGAGGTTTCTGGGAGTGCGCCCACCAGACACAGTGACCAGCTCAGGCATGTAGCTCTGATCACACGCTGCCACGTTGATGGACAGCTGCTTGATCACCACATTGCTCCGAATGTGAAGTCTGCACACAGAAAAGTTAACTGCACATCCACAGAAATACCCTTACGCAGAAAGAATATCATTAAACCCTTTGAATCCCACACCCTGTCCACCTGTATCCTGCGTTGCCGACCATGATAGTGAAGCAAAAAGTTAACCCTCTGATTCCCTCACCCTATCCACCAGCTTCCTGCAGGAAGTTGCTGGACAGGGTGAGGGCATCAACTGGTTAAGTTTTTGCAGTGGGTGGACAAGGTGTGGGAGTCAAAGGGTTAAGTTCATGCCATTAGTACAAGCACATTTAGTTATGAAGAATATATTTGGCAAGCAGAATACATTTGGCATACTTCTTCATTAATTGCAGTATGTTACTTCTCTCAAACTAATTTAGGCTAATTGCTTGTTATTGAAAACCATCTAAACTCATTTCTTGTTATTTACTTCAGGTATAAAGAATGTATTTGGCATACATTTCACTATGTCTGAATCAATGTTCTTGTTATCAAACAAAAACTCTACAGAATTAAAATGAATGCATTTATTGCTTTACAATCACAACTTACACTTATATTAAGTATTCTCTGATGCTCACAAGCTTTATAAGAAAATATATTAACACTTCAAGCTCTACTGAAAATACACCAAAAATGAAAATGAAAATGTTCCAAAATAGCATTTCTATCAGATCAATAAAATCAGTCTGTTTTATTCATATGATAAAATTTCCTTCATCTCATTTCCATTTAACCAAATTCAAACCTTATTTAAGCACATACATGCTAAAACACAGAGAAACAGAACTAGATGTGCATCAGCCATTCCCTGATCATGTGAACATTCAATCCAAACATGCTGCCATAGCCGCACCTGATCCAGTGTGAGCGTGCAGCTCCATCAGACTGCCAGAAAGTTTTTGTATCACCGTTGGTTAATCTGAAATACCAACAGATTCCTTGACTAAGATTAACTATTCAGAGAACATTTCAGCCACAGGGTTTCCCAATTATGACTGATTATTAATACACCACTTTCACATCAACTATTCAGAGAAGACACCACTTTAATATCAACTATTCAGAGAAGATACCAACCGCAAGAAAACACAACAAAATATGAATACACATGTAACATACTATCAAACTAGTTTGCATAAGCTGATAATCTTGTTACAGTGCTTTGTCAATTCAGACAGTCACATTAAGGAGATTCAAAAGTGAAAGAATGTTTCCAGAAATCTTGTTTAAAAAAAAAACAACAAGACCACCATTATAATCATCATGGGACTGGTTGTCTTGGCCCTCCATACGAATCTATTTCTGTCGCTGCAAGTATATTTCCTATCCGTTTTGTCCCCACCCACTCTACAAACAGTCCAACATTTTCTCCCTTGGTCTACATAGTGCTCCCTTTCCCTTTACCTTTCCTGATGTGACAAGGTGTTCAAATTTCTCTTGCCTCATAAAATGTCCTATGTATATTGCTTTTCTTTTTCTAATCTTCTTCATTAATGATGTGTGTGTGTGTATGTGTGTGTGTGTGTGTGTGTGTGTGTGTGTGTCTGTGTGTGTGTGTGTGTGTCTGTGTGTGTGTTGTTTCTGTGTGGTGTGTGTAATTGTCGTTTGCTCTAAGTGTCTATGTTATTGTTGTTCTTTCTAATCTTCTCATAAAGTGTGTGTGTGTGTTGTGTGTGTGTGTGTGTGTGTGTGTGTGTGTGTGTGGTGTGTCGTGTGTGTGTGTGTCTGTGTGTGCTTTTCTCAAGATTGACCTGTTTGTTTTCTTTGCTACCATGGAACTCTAAAACATTCTTCTCAGAAACTATATTTCAGCTGCCTCGATCTTGTTTTGACTTTGCTTGTTGATTGTCCTGGCCTCGCATCCAGACAACAGTCCTGGTTCTATATGACAATGAAGACCTTTTTTCTGATGTTAAGTGACAGGTATCTGAATAAGACTACCATCACTTAATTATTTTCATATTTAGCAAAGTTACTGTCTTACATTATAAAATATAAATTAACCACAAATATGCCAAAAGCTATACTGTTGTAACTCACTCTTCTACGATGTATTTAATCATGGAAAAAGTACCTTTCCACAGAATAATCATTTAATACTGGTGCACATACATAGTGCACACAACCACACACACACACACACACACCACACACACACACACCACACACACACACACACACACACACACACACACAAGAATGCAAGCACACCAACCTGTACGCTTCAGAGCCGTTGGTTGACACTTCAATAGTGCTGAAACATTTGCTGATGGGCTTGAGTTCTTCTCCTTCAGCCAGAACTTGGTCATCGCCGTCATCTCGAGCTGATTCATCCAGCACCACAAAATAAACTGATTTCATTTTTCAAAGTAAACATGTGCTGAAGTATTATCAATACTCTGTCAGGTTGGTAACAAGAAGAATAAGAGCTCCATTCTTATAACAGAATAAATGGAGGACAGTATTACAATAAAGCTCTTGGTCCCCCAAAACTGAAGTTCAATCAAACATAGTTCAATAAATGGATAACCAGGTTATTATTCTGACCTGCAGCTGAACATGCCACCTTAATCCACCCAGCTGTACATGGGTGCCCATCTCTCTAGACAGAAGGTGAACATAAACCAGTAAGAGAGAAGAAATGAGCACCACCCTCATAAATCTTGACCCTTACAGAAACAAAGATCCCTAACATTCTTTTCCCCAGACATTGTTCAGGTTAAGGAATAACCCTTACTTCACCTTCCTATTCTTTCTGTACATTTTCTCATTGTTCAGGTTACGGAATAACTCTTACTTCACCTTCCTATTCTTTCTGTACATTTTCTTTAAAAAAAACCACATTTTCCACAGAAATGACACTACTGCAAAATATAGTATTAGAACATTTCTTTCCTAAAACCACAATCTCCCCCTAAAACAAGGCTCGAAACCAATATACACTCACTTCAGCATGTACCACTCACAGACATAATTGTTTCCATTGCAATATCTCATTCATATTGATAACTCTTTGTCTATATTCTTTTCCACACACCAACAGTCATATCATTTTCCACTTGATCTGTTCACTCTATGTATTTGTGAAAGAAAGAACACATGCTGAATCAGACTCAACTTCTGATGACAAAAAAGTCCAAGGGTATAACAGCCAAAATGATTCTCAGTTGACAATGAGAATGTGAAAATTTCTAATCTTATTTTCTATTTTCATTTTGAACGAATGGTCGACTTAACTGATCGACAGTATCACAAACCCACAACATGAAGTTCAAATCTTAGCTCACAATAAAACCTTTCCATTTACTCAGTCAAACTTTCTAGTGGTGTAGTTTCGACGTATGATACAGAATCTAGGCCCTGTCTCATTTCAACCCTCTCCATGCAATAGAGTTTGCATTAGCTCATGTTTTCCAGATTATTATGGACAGATCAGGACAGGGCATATGACCTACACAGAACTGTCAGAATGTGACCAATCCCTCTTGAATATGTTTCAAAGTATTCTGTAGGGGTGTGGCTTAATGGTTAAAGTATCTGCCTAGGTTGGACAAAAGGAACCCAGGTTCAAACTGCATATCAGAAAGGGATTTTTCTCTCTACTCCACTCCATCTTTAAGTGGTGGTCTAGGTGCTGATCTTCTGGATGAGACACTAAAACTGGGTCTCAGGTGCAGTATGCAACCAGTACACATTAAAGCTCCCATGGCAACAGAGCAGCTGTTCCTGGCAAAATTCTATAGGAAAACAACTACTTTCACAGGTAAGCAGAAATATATGGATACAGAATACAAAGACTGGCGCTGCACTGTGGTGACAAACTCACCTGCATCTTTCAGAGTGGAGAAGATGTTGCGGAGCACTGACAGCCTCATGCTGCAGGTATTGTTGAATCCATTCAGGTGAGGAAAGGCAAGGTGCTGGTCTCTGCTCTGTTTCGCAGCAAGTACTGTCGATTATGCAGAAAATACGTACAGCATGTAAAAACAAAAATATTCTTAAATTGATAAAACTATGTAAAACAAGTGTTAGACAGACATGCAGATAAACAATCATGTGACAAGGAAAAAAAGAACGAATAAATGAAACAATGAAAGATAGTAAGAAAGGCATACAATGTGAGATAATTCATATCCAGCCATCTGTAAGGTAGAATACTACTTCCAGAAAACTCTGGTTTCATGTAAAAAATGAAAAGTTTTCTTTTCTTGTTCTACTAAACACAGCCCTTTCTACAAGGATATTTGAAATTTTGCCTAACTACATTTGTAGCAAAATGAACACTCTCCTACTACTCCCAGCTCCTGTGGGGATGAGTGTGATCTGCTCAGCAAGGGAGGGGTTTCTATAACAGAATTCCCCTCTCTGCTCAATGTTCAGCAGATTAGTCAGACTGATGCATAATAAATAAGTAAAGCTATCACTTGCATCATCTTGACAGTCAAAAGCCAGGAGTTTAATTCCCCCACTATTACTTTTTGACAGTACAGTTTTTAACCCTTTAAGAGGGTTTTTTTAATCCACTATAACCACGATCCAAACAGGGAAAACAAATTAGGCAAAAACAAAAGAAAATGAAAGATGCATGGCTATACTACATCATACAGACATGTATGTCAATTCTTCTGAGGTGGGCATTCAAACAAACAAGCAAGATCAGAGTTCGGATCTGTAATTGTTCAAGAGGGATTCATTGAACTCAGAAAATTCTACATGTACTCCACACAATCTTCCAGCAATTATCTGGCAGACTCCCTGAGCCAGTGCAAAACCCTATGTGCTGGCAAGGTCTTGAAATGGGGACAGGTGGGATGGACAGAGAAGAGGGAACCATCAGAATGATGAAAACATTAAGATAGGCAGTGAACGAGCCAGTTACCAATGCAGCGGGCTGGAATTAAACTTAAGATAACAGATTAAACAAACAATATGACAACTAATTTTCTTTTAAAACTGACCTTCAATATCTTCTCTCCGTGTTGAGCAATAGGGTTGGTGTCTCCAGCATACACATCAACAAAACCAGGCAGCAGGGAGCAGGCCTGCAGCATGCGGATGTTCTTGCCCAGCTCACCCATGGTGTTGGGCCCTGTGTAAGTAGTCACAGCGTCAAGCATCGTCACCACTTCTGCTGTTCCGTTTCCATCTGTGTCAAAGGGTTGAAATGCCTGCCAGCAAACAGAACATTATAAAACTTGGTATCTTAACAGTAAATGAGGCAGTGGACTATCTTCCTATAGCATAAAAAAATGTAAATAAGATCTTAAACTTGATGTTTTCACTTTTAAACACTGTGCATGACACAGAAATCAAAATAATATTATATCCTAACAATAATAACAACAACAAAATGGAAAACTGAGATTTGTTTTTTTGTTGTTGTTGTTGTTGTTGTTGTTGTTGTTGTTGGGTTTTGGGGGATAATACATGACACATGCAATCACAAAAATAGTAACAATGACACTAATGGTGAAAGCAATGGACAGACTTCTACAATTTTTATGTAGTTTCGTCAAGCTGTTTAAAATCATGATGAAAAAAACATTGCGTTACCCACAAAATGTCAGATAAGCATTACTGTAAAGCCTGGTTTTAAACGATAACAAAGGTATGATCCCCTGCCACCAGAACCCCAACATCATAATTATCTAAATTAAAAGTGCCACAGAGCTGACTGTAATGAAAGCCCACTGTTGTGGCACTCCCTCAGTGTATCTCTACTACTAGTTCAACTATTACCACAACATACACTTTTATGTAAGTCAAATGCGCAAAGGCAGTCTCACCTTGATAGCTTCCTCTCTTGAAACTCCTTTGGCCACCAACATACTGCAAAACTGGGCCAGCGTCACCGTTTCCTATAACATGGAATTACAATCAATGCATCTATTTCACTGTAATATTGAAATAGTTGAGGAAGGAGTTGTGGGCTTTTTTAATTATTTATTAATATTTACACAATCACATCTTGACTTTGAACAGTTTCTGTTCCCAAACTGAGTAAACATTTGACAAATTTAAGATATGTATCTGTATAAACTGTCATTATCTTGAAACACTAGTAATCCATATCAGTGGTATAAAGACTAAAGTACAACTCAGCTTGTACTGTATCAAAAGAAAGAAAATTACTTTATTTTTCACATCAAAGAACAGTCAATGAAAAATCTTACCTGGCATGCTACAAGATGTAACATAAAGGGAAAGATGAAACTATTCATGCAATCCACTTAGAACAGAGCGACTAAAACATTTAACAGAACAAGTAAGTTTTATACAGTGACTTTACATCTAACAACTGAATACATTTAGGTTAATAAATTACAAACACAACAGCAGAAAACAAAGTTCCAGTGACGACACATTATTTCATACATATCTATTTTCAAAACAGTGTGTGGACATCTTGCAATGCAGAATTACGCGCAAGTGCCACAGATGTAACATTTATTACACAGTCAACAGACAGTATACTTGATGACAGCCATATTTTGACAACCGGAGAAAGCCACACACATTCACAGCATAAGGTTTTATTTTTCTCAAGAACTAAAAAAGCAGAGCCCAAAAACGGTCTAAAAGAAAAACTATGTAAAAGAAATGTACGAATATCCAAGTAAAATGAAGACGGACAAACCTCCAGCCGTTCCATTCTATCTCGCAGCCATCGCATGATCAAACCGTGGTGCTGGTGAATGACGTTCTCTGGTATCCTCTCTCTGCAAGGTAACAATACATCAACTCTCTTTGATGAAACTACATGTATAATACTACAACTCAAAAAAACAATGAGAAACAATTCCTTGAATAATCTTTTCTTTGAAAAAAAAAAAGGCCCCATTTGATTCATCAATCCAACCATGTATTTCCATTGTATATGATATTCATTGGATAAGACCACGCGTGAAAATCAAATTCAAGAAACAAACTAATTCATACTATTTCTTGGCATGCATTTATCTTTTTTCAATTCTTCCAGTGATACAGTAATCTCCCTTTATGTTAATCACCAGCATCTAAATCAAATTTAAGAAACAAACTAATTCATATTATTTCTTGGCATTCATCTACCCCTTTTGAATCCTTCTAATGACACAGTAATCTTCCTTTATGTTAATCGCTTTTTTGGGTGGGCGGGGTCACTTTTTTGGGGGGTGGGGAAGGGGGGAGGGCCTTTGTTATAAAAAAAAATGTACCAACAATGACATAAGTTTAATTGCTATTTTATTTTAAATAAAACATATTTATAGCTATAATGCAAATAACAATTAACCAAGCTAGACATTCCAAGAAGACACTGAAGTTGAACAAATACAAGTTCCCTGCTTAATCTGACAGAAATGAATAAGGCCTCAAATTTTAAATGCACATCGTGGCAAAGATTAGGATCAAAAACAAACAATACAATAAAAAGATAACACATAAACTAGAGCAAACTGATTTTCCACATAGTATAAAATGCTTTGATTGCTGTTGTGATAACAGTTATAACTAACTGCCAAAAGAACTAGTTAAATGAAGTGTAACATAATAAGTACGAAATGATTAAAAAATGTTCCTCACTTGATTTTTGCAGCCACAGATCGAAGAGAAGTGGGATCACTGAAGAGGGAGTGAAGATCAGTGGTAACACTCCCATCTTTGTCACCTAAACACACACAGACACCCATGTACAAAAGCAAAATCTATACACACCCACACATGCGCGCACACACACACACACACACACCACACACACACACACACACACACACACACACACACACACACACACACACACAAGCACACACACTGCGTGCGCGCGCGCACCCACACACACACCACACCACACACACACACACACACACACACACACATAAATCTGACAAAAATGAATCAAATAAGAAAAACGGAGCCAATTTACCCACGTGTCCAATAATGATGATACATGTCACAAATTTCCTTCTGACATGGACAAAGCTGAAACTTTTGTAGAACTCTCTGCTGAAAATAGTAAAGTAGACGGGTTGTCTCCTAACAGCAAACACTACAGAGAAATGGCAGCTAACAACCCTATCTTCATTGATCCAATACCTCAGAATGATCGCTGGTTTAATTCTCCGATCACCTTAGAAGAGCTTAAAAACACTATCTTGTCTCTACACAACAAAAGGAGTTCGGTAGGTATCGATGCACTTTCAAATGAAATGATTAAGCATCTTCCAGAAAATTATATTATTTTCTTACATAAAATTTTTCAGAAATGCTGAGTGAGTGGAACTGTACCATAGGTATGGCAAAAGTCTATTGTTATACCCATATTAAAAGCAGGAAAGCCTAAAAACAATAAAAACAGTTACAGACCTATTGCTTTGACGTCCCATACGAGCAAACTAATGGAAAGATTGGTCTTAAACAGACTTATACATTACTGTGATAGAAATAATGTTATTCCGGTAAACCAGGCAGGTTTCAGAAAAGGGAGATCCACAGTTGAGCACCTGGTTAAACTTACAACTCAGATAAAACAACAATTTGCCCATAGAAAAAGTCTTTTAGCAACTTTTTTTGATGTGAAAAAAGCTTATGATCAAGTTTGGCATACACGTTTATTGTACAAGCTGAAATCTATTGGTCTATCTGGCAATAAGTATAATTATATTAAGTCCTATCTAGCCAATAGAACAATTCAGGCAAGAGTGGGAATAAGTTATTCTTCTTCACGATGTCTTGACATGGGAATTCCTCAAGGTTCAGTGATACACCTATTTTATTTAATATCCTTATATATGATCTTCCTAAAGTACTCTCAAATCGTGTTGTTTTGGTACAGTACGCTGATGATATATGCATCTGGATGAATATTACTTTAAAAAAGACAACTCCCCAGAGAGCGCAGAATTACATCAGGAAATTGTATCAATCTGATCTTGATAGTCTTGGAAACTATATGTTAGAAAATGGTCTGTCGTTGTCAGCAGAAAAAACTAACATGATGCTCTTTAATCCTGGTGGTACTTTAAATAACTTGCCTACTTTTAGACTGCATGGCGAAGCGATCCATTACAAACAGGTTGTAAAATTTCTTGGGAGTCTTTATAACATCGAAATTAAACTGGAATGTCCATTTTGTTTATATTTTAACAAAAGCAAAAAAAGCCTTAAATTTTTTAAAGATAATAAGCAGATTACCCTGGGGAATGGATACAAACATACTTCTCCATCTATCAACAGCATTTGTAAGATCTAAATTATCTTACGCACAAGAAGTGTTCTTCAGTGCACTCAAATATTTACTAAAGAAGATTCAAAGTTTAGACTGCAAAAGTCTTAAAATTGCACTAGGTGTACCAGCCCATGCTTCAAATCTGGAAACGTACAAAGTTGCTGGAATTCTGTCTCTGAACAGCTATCGTGAGCTAGCGACAGCAAAGTTTGCAATCAGAACTACTTCACAAACGGACAATTTTGTGAGCAAGGAAATTAAACTAAGGTCTGATGTTGACTTTCCAAAACGAGCAAGCAACATTTCATCACAAATGACTGTTGTAACTTACGTATCTGACTTGGTCAAACAGTCTAACATAAATATGGATGAAATAGCTGAGACACCATCCACAACACCTATCCCTACATGGAAAATGCTTAAAGCCACTTTTGATATTGATTATACAGACGCTAAGAAATCTGAAAACGTCAACATTTCGATATCCACAGCAAGAGAACACGTCCATGAAAAATACCGTACCCACTTCCATATTTTTACCGACGGGTCAGTCTTAGAAAATAAATCTGCTGGAGCAGCGTTTTACGTTCCAAAATTTAAAATACAAAAGTCATTTTTCATTGGGGCAAATATATCTATATTTACAGCGGAATTAGTCGCTATTATACACGCGTTGCATTATTTACTAGACCTTAAACCTGTGTTTTTCAAAGTAGTTCTCTTTGTTGATTCAAAATCTGTATTATATGCCTTACACTTTCCAGTCTTTTAATACAGACACAAGACCTGACTTAATTACTGAGGCAAATCATCTTATACATCGTTTAAGGACAAAAGGTATAGATATCAGTTTATGCTGGGTGCCTTCTCACGTTGGTCTTCATGGTAACGAAGTAGTAGACAGAGCAGCTAAACAAGGTGCATACAACCCTGATAATACTATAGAATTACGTATTAAAACTTCCATAAAAGAAGCTTGCAACTTGCTAGAATCAGCCTCATGGATTCGATTTCATGAACATTTCAATGAAAAAGTTTGTGACACAACAAATGATAAAACTTTCATTTCAAAATGTATGTAAAAAATTGCAGTATTCTTCCATATATCATTCGAGATCGATTGTTGCTGTTCATTTTCGTATTCAGCTAAACGCATTGAAAACAAAATATTGTAAAAATATCAAGTGTATTTGCGGAGAACAATTCACACTGTTTCACTGTTTATTTTACTGCAAAATGCTACGTTCTTTTTTACAAAAATATTTACACAAGAAAACTATTCTGAAACTCATTTTAACGAAGTAACTTCAGATCAGTCTTTATCAGTTAAAATTTCAGAATCATTGGTTCACAGTCCTGTTAATGTATTGCTTTAAGTTTATGAAGTTAGTATTTTAGCGTTAAAGTTTTCCTTCACATTGTTAATGTTAATTGTTAGTGTTAAGATCTTGTTCCATTTTTCTATTTACCCACTTAGTTATGTCTTTTACTCTGTCTCCCCTCTCCCCACAATACAACTCGCCCACCTCTCATCCTCCATTTTTTCCCCCGTCTAATATCACTCATAATGAACAGACGTTAAATTAAAGAACGAACGAACACACACACACACACACTCACAGAGTTGATCACAATCATTTTCTCTTTCATTAACAGGAGACATTCTGAAAAGACAAGTCTGGTAATACAGCATCTAGATTACATTCTAATTAAACAGCTCCTGGATTGCCCATCTACCAACACATTGTTTCCAGTCTGCAATCAAATTACAAAATATGTTTACAGAATTAAATTGAACAGCATGCAAGTACACTAAATTAAACTGAACTGCATACAAATCCATTAAACTAATACAAATGAATGCATGTTTATACTTGTACCAAAAACAGCTCTAGAGAAAAACAAAATACATTATAAAATTCAGATACTTGCCCATTTCCATTTCTGCATCAGAGAAGCACTCATCTACCTGTTAAGACACAACAGAGATATATATTGTCAAATATATGTCACTGCATGTATTCATGTGTGTACTGTGTGTAAACACACTCTCTCTCTCTCTCCTCTCTCTCTCTCTCTCTCTCTCTCTCTCTCTCTCTCTCTCTCTCTCTCTCTCTCTCTCTCTCTCTCTCTCTCTCTCTTACAGTAGCTGCATAGTTCCATTTTTTCCTTTAAAAAAGTTCCATACACAGGATGTGTGGTGTGTTGTGTGTGTGTGTGTGTGTGTGTGTGTGTGTGTGTGTGTGTGTGTGTGTGCGTGTGTGTGTGTGTGTGTGTGTGTGTGTGTGTGTGTGTGTGTGTGTGTGTGTGTGTACATGAATGAGTTTGTGAATGTAACAGCATATGTGTGTGTCCAGTAATCAATGAGTTTGTGCATGTAACAGCATATATATAATATATGTGTGTGTCCAGTAATCATATGTGCGTGTGGTGGTGTGGGTGTGTGGGTGTGTGTGTGTGTGCTGCACATGTGTGTTTGTGTAAGTGTATGCAACTTTGCAAGTCTCTGTGTGTATGTATGTTAGTATGAGTGTGTATATTAATACAACTTTTATGTTGACAATAAATGGCTTATTATGATTGACAGTATGTGTGTATGTTTGTGTGAGCTGCTTTCTGATTAAACACCTTTTCATTGGCTGCATTTATTTCCAGTCAGTATTAGAATCTGTTCATTAATATTATGCTGACACAACCACTGTAGGAAGTGGAAAACTTATGTTCTTTATAATTTATGTTATAAATGAAACTTTAAGCAAATCAATGCCATAATTTCTCCTTTTTGCTGTGAAACCCAGTTCAGTTTCAAGATTCCATCTCACACTAAAAACACTGAATAAATGTTCAACTGGTTGTTTGATGTGTTGGTCAACACTTCAAAGGAATTGGGCAAATTGAGCCAGGGGCACAAAGAGACAGGTGCACACAGCAATGGGGGCACACAGTCTTGTAAACTTCCTGCCCTCTATTCATGGAGAATATGATGCATCCGAGGCAGTTTGGTTGATATTTGTCTGTGTGACTGATTGAGACTCACGAACTCAAGCTATGATATCTCAAGTCCAATCCCAGCCAGCAATAGGTCTATAAAACTAAAAGCTAGCCTGTGGATGTTCACTGCCCATCTTAACCCCTGAATTCTGATGGTGTTAGCTTAGTGTTTCTCTGGTCACATTCCCCTTGATTCTTCCTCTCTCCTCTAACCTCCCTAATTTTCTGACCTTGCCAATGTACAGGGGTAACTGTTGCATGTTTTTTAATATAACAGACGCCAGGTTTTGAGCAGGCTCAAGGAATGGATTTTGCCTGATAATTGCTAGCAAACAGAAAGCAGAAATAAAGGGCTGGAGCTAAACAGCAAAAAGACTGAAGTCATGGTGATCAATAAAAATACAAGAAATCCGCTCATGCAAAATAACACCAAATGATAACACTGAGACAAGCTGACAAGTTTAAATATCTGGGAACAGTCATCTCACCAGATAGCAAATGCACATTAGAAAGAGCAACAGAACTGGCCAGGCTAAAACAACACTGAAGAAAATGAAAAGCGTGCTTATCAACAAATGCCTATCAATTAACATCACAAAGAGAGTTCTTCGACTTCAGTATTAATATATAGAACTGATCTGATGTATGGTCGTGAAGCGTGGACAGTCAGCACACAAAGTCAAAACAAGATCAAGGCAGCCGAAATGTGGTTTCTAACAAAATTGTTAAGAGTTCCATGGACAGCAAAAGAAAAAAAAATGACAGTCTTGAAGGAGGCAGACACAAGAAGAACATTAATGAAGAAGATTAGGAAAAGACAAGCAACATTATAGGACATTTTAAAAGGAAAGAGAAATTACAGCACTTAGTCACAACAGGAAAGCTGGAGGGAAAAAACGAGCACCAGGTAGACCCAAGGAGAAAATACTGGATGGACTTGCGCAGTAGATGAAGACAGAGAGGGTGGGAGATGGACTTGCAGCACGAAGCACAGATTTGTGTGGAGGATCATGATCACCAACGCCATGCAGCAGAGCACATGATGATGATGAATTGCTGGCAATTTGAATATATCTGTAGGCGTGTGTGTGTATGTGTGTATTGTGTGTGTGTGTGTGTGTGTGTGTGTGTGTGTGTGTGTGTGTGTGTGTGTGTGTGTGTGTGTCACTGTGTGTGTCGTAGCCTATGCGTTATCAATTTATTGTATTGAGTGAAAAAGTGGTGTGTGTGTGTGTGTGTGTGTGTGTGTGTGTGTGTGTGTGTGTGTGTTTGTGTGTGTGTGTGTGTGTGTGTGTGTGTGTGTGTGTGTGTGTGTGTGTGTGTGTATCACTGTAGTGTATGTGTGTGTGTGTTTGGGTCAATGTGGGTGGGTGTGGGTGGGTGTGTGTGTTAAGAAATTGCCCAAGTGTGATGAATCGTTCATGAACGAAGTCCAATTGCGAGACCTAAACTCGAGTTGCACTTTTGCCCAAGGCATAGGCTAAAGCCAAGCCCAAGTGTATGTCATGTGTGTTAGTATGAGAATAGTGAAATGATCGGAGCTTACAATGGACTGTCTACAAACACTCCCCCCCCTTTATGTGCCGGAATGATCATCCTCAAGATCGTGGGCACCAAAGGAAAGAAGGAATGAGGAAGGAAGAGGGTAAAAGGCAAATCAAAACCGAAAACATCACGATCAGACGACGATGACAATCAACTGAATGGCTGAATCAACTTCGTCTCTGAATGTCTCTGTTCCTGGATTAAATGCACTAACCGCTTTGTATTCCACTCTCCCTTCATCCTCGCTGTCACTGCTACTTGTAGAATTTCCCATGACATGCAACAGTTTCTTTTAATTCATCGCTCGTTGTTAGACATGAATTAGCCCTACATCTGCGAATCTAGTTGTCTTCCTTGATGTGTTCGGAAACCAACTGGGCTTAAAAATACGACTTCCTCGTTCTAAGGGAAGAGATTTATCAGGGGAGATAATCTGTCACCGTTCGCAATTTTCGTCTGTTTTCTAAGACAGCGTCTCCGCGTTTGAAATGATGTTCATATGCACGATCACTGCAAATGTCATGTGATAGAAAGGAGAAGCCAAAATAATATGGCACGTGCCGATCTATGTTTATGCTGTACTTTTGTATTATTGTATGAATCCTACTGTGCATTTTATTGATTTACTGACACGGCAAGCTCTCTCCCCACCCCTAGTTTCAGTTTCAGTTTTAGTTTCTCAAGATGACGTCGCCGCTCTCGGAAAGAATTCCAAATGCACTAACGTCACAGGTGCCATGTCTATGATGATCATGGCACAAGCCTTACATAAACCCATGAGCTGGCCAGGTCCTAAGGTGGTGTCAGTATAGGATTAGAACATCTCTCCTCAACAACACGGCTCTTTGCAGACGACACTCTCTGCCACAAAACTGTAACTTCCCCCCAAGACCAAAGGAAGCTACAAGAGGACCTGGACCACATGGCGGAGTGATAAACAAAATGGAGGATGTCTTTCCACCCTGACAAGTGCCAAGCCCTCCATATCTCCAGGAAGAGAAACACACTGACTGGCACGTACCATCTCCACGGCCAAAATCTCAAAAGTGTAGAGGAGACAAAGTACCTGGGGGTCACCATCTCCCAAGACCTCAGCTGGGACGCCCACATTTCCAATGTGACAAACAGGGCAAACAAGACCTTAGGTTTTCTCAGGCGAAACCTGAGAGTGGGTTCCATCAACATCAAGGAAACAGCCTACAAAGCCCTGGTTCGTCCCACTTTAGAATATGCCCCACCTGTCTGGGACCCCTACACTGCCAAAAACATCGAGAACATCGAGAAGGTCCAACGTCGTGCAGCTCGATAGGTTGTGAACCGCCACCGTCACACCTCAAGTGTCGATTCCATGCTGACACAT
>CM060306.1:18838725-18918725 GCA_030674185.1 Monoplex corrugatus | reverse complement strand
TCTCTCTCTCTCTCTCCTCTCAGTCCTTTCTCTCTCTCTTTCCGTCTTCCTCTCAGCCCTTTCTCTCGCTTTCTGTGGTGGATAATTTCGCGAGTTTTTTTCTTTTAATCTCTGTCTTTTTCGTCCTCTCCATGAGACTTTCCCATTGCTATCCATCCGTCTCTCTCTCTCTCTCTCTTTCTCTCTCTCTCTCTCTCTCTCGTCAGACCCACACACACACTTCCCTGCTTCCTTCTCCTCTCCCTTTCATATTCTTTCTCCTTCCTCTCATTCGTGTTATCTTATCAGGTGTCTTTTCTAAGCTTCTTCTCCCTCTCCCTTTCTTTTTCCCTGCTTGTTTACTCTCAACTTTACTTTGAACCCTCCTCCCACCTACATCCCAACCCAGCCTCAACCCTAAACGATGTTTCAGATTCTTACTTCTTGTTCGACAATGAAGTATATTGGTACATTCGCTTTATGTTTTCTTTGGTATTCTGTTATGCATTTTTCCTATCAATATGATGTCATTTACTATACTTAGATCTTTTCCACTACATTTGTACTGTTCAGAATTTCTTACTCCAAAAATGATACTTTTAACACCCATCTTGACTCGAATATCAAATCAATGAGCTCATGTACACATTCTTCAACCTGATTCCAAAATGACCCAATAGAAAGACAAAAATAAAAGAAATATTCCAAATAGTCTGTTCCATTTCTGCGTAAAGAACATATATTGTCATCCGCAATTTGCATCTTAAGCAACAGATGTTGGCAGGGTATATGTTATTCAGTATTTTCTTCTGCAAGTCTTTTAATCTTACTTCTTTGGTTGCTTATGAAGGGAGTTGCCAGACATTCTCAGACATTCTACTTCGAGTTTCCTGAATTAAAACCCAACATCATATGTTTTGTTTCGTGTTCTGTTTCTCTTAACCATTTTGAGACTTTTTTTTAGTGCAGTGTCTTTTAAGTCGCTCGGCAGATTATTAAATGCTTCATTTTCAATAGGGTTTCCAGTCCATAGTTTCCAGTGACTGGGCATCGCAATTATTAATGCAATGTATTGAAATATCACACTGACATAATTTTGTCTTGTTTTGTCCATTATTTCTTGTACGTTTAAAAGCCTCCTTTCAATTACGTTTAACATATCTTTTACTAGTTCTATACCTGCTCTTTTCCACGCAGGAAAAAAGAACATAGGCTTTTAACACTGAACCAATAATATATTATTCTATAACAGCTGTTGCTTAAAATCATTTAAGTTTATGTCTGTTTTTCATTATGGTTTTGTTTGCCATGTGTGTCTAGAGTACTTTTTTCCAGAACGTACAGAAAGTATTCTGATTTTATGACATTACGTTTCGTTCATGAGTTTTGCAGTTTATGTCAAACGCCGATAGATTATTTGCAATTTTTCCATAATATCACCGGGAGATGTTAGTCCAGTATTCTGTTGTTAGCTGTTTAGTTTTCCTGTTCCATTGGAGATCAAAACTTTCTTTCATTATAATCATGTTTATCATGTTTAATCCCCCTTTACCTGTGACAGATCCCGTTACTTTTTTCTTCGCAAATTCAAATGCTTTTCTGTTTGCACGTTTCCATTGCCATACAGATTTATACAGGGTTCTACTGATCTCGATTAAAACTTTCTGTCGCAGGCCTATCGATTGCATTATAACCACAAACTGGTTTAGTAGAAACGCTTTAATTACAACATTTCTTTTCGTGTATGCTTAAGTCCCTTTTGCTCAATTTCTGAATTAATCTGATCATTTCTTTTGTTGTCCGAATTATCTGCTTGTCCAATTATCCTCTGTATTGTGGCACTGCTGTTATTTATTCTGCTTGTCCAATTATCTTCTGTATTTGTGGCACTGGTGTTATTCTTAAAATTAATGCCCAGTATTTTATCTTTTCTGCCAGTTCATATGTGAGATGATTCTCTCTAAGTTGCTTACCTAGACTCATGGTTTGGTTTTATGGACATCTAAATAAAAAAAAAACTTAGATAACTCTAGAATTTATTAATTATGTGTGTAGCTTCGATCATATCATCTTTGTTTTGCAGGAAAAGTGTTGCATCTTTTGCAAGCTGTTTCGTTTTACGTTTTATAAATTCACTATTTGTTATGGAAGAGTTATCCTAGATATTTTACTGTTCCTGATTTTCATTGCTATTAATTCATCTATTAGAATAAAAGCCAAAGGTGAGAATGGACAGCCTTGTCGAATACCACACTTTTAAATAAAATGAAGCCGAGAGCCAGCCTCCATGATTAGTGGTGCTAAATGTGTGCTTTTTTTTTTTTTTTTTTAAACTAAAACTCTAACCAGTTATTTAAATTCTACATTAAGGACTTCCAGCATATTTTCGAGACGGAGTCAAAAGCTTTGTGATGATTCAATGTTAATAGCTGTCCATTTCGTTTGTTTATGTAGATAATTGTTCACATCACCGATAATCCTAATTAAAGTTGATATATTCTCACTTTTAAACAACTAACCTGATCTTGGTTACTGAGTTTGCCAATTACTTTGCCTAATCTTCTTGCTAAAGTTTTTGCCATGATGTGATAGTCTGTCAGTAAGCGTAATCATTTACGGGTTTTTGTTTTGTTTTGTTTTGTTTTGTTTTGTGTTTTGTTTTTCTTCTCTCGTTTGCTATGTTGTGGTCATACTGTAGCGTAATGTCATTGTTTGCCGCGGTGTGTGTGTGTGTGTGTGTGTGTGTGTGTGTGTGTGTGTGTGTGTGTGTGTGTGTGTGTGTGTGTGTGTGTGTGTGTGTGTGTGTATGTGTTGTGTGTGTGTGTGTGAATGTGTGTGTGTGTGTGTATGTGTGTGTGTGTGTGTGTGTGTGTGTGTGTGTGTGTGTGTGTGTGTGTGTGTGTGTGTGTGTGTGTTTACTGCATTGAACTGTGGCACAGACAGAAGTGTTTTAACAATGAGCAGATCTACAATGAGTATATGTGTCCGAACTTGTCGCCAGTACGGCACTTTTCTGCGGCCAATTTTCAGATAGATGTCACAGATATTACGTTGCTGACACAGAATGTGGAATGTAAACCAATTGTTTAAGTGCAGATATTTTGTTTGTACTTTGTAAATTTGTGTTCGATTTCAGAGAAAAGAACCTTGGATACAAGGGGAAAACTTGAAAAAACAACAACAATAACTTTCATGTCGACATGAGAGTGAATAGTTTATAGCAATGATAATGCTCTCTCTCTCTCTCTCTCTCTGTGTCTGTCTGTCTGTCTGTCTGTCTCTCTCTCTCTGTCTGTCTGTCTTCTGTCTGTCTGTCTGTCTCTCTCTCTCTCTCTCTCTGCTTCTCTGTGTGTGTGTGTGTGTGTGTGTGTGTGTGTGTGTGTGTGTGTGTGTGTGTGTGTGTGTGTGTGTGTGTGTGTGTGTGCTCGGTTTCTGTTCTGTGAATAGGGAACAGGGCAGATTGCTGTAATGGCTTGAACGTATTTTTGTTGTTGTTGTTGTTGTTTTCAGGATCATCGCACTCAGGGAGGTTACATTTGGGCTCACCTTTTTTTTTCTTTTTCTTTTCGTCCCATTTTCTACGCCACCTAAAAAACAAAATCGCAACATGGAATGTGAGGACATTGTTGCAAAACAAAAATATTAGAGAATGTCAAAATGGAAATGAAAAGGCTTAACATTAGTATTTTATGATAAGGGGAAGTGAGACGGAAGGGGGCAGGCTTAATAACATCAGGAGAGCATACAATAATATATTCTGGTGAAAACTCACATGAAAGAGGAGTAGGCATAATTGACAGGGACACATTAAAAGCATTTAAGGACTGTGTCCGACAGAGTTTTGCTGGTTAAATTGGATGGCAAGCCATTTGATTTCAACATCATCCAGCTGTATGCACAAACATCCGCAAATACTCAGGACGAATTTGACAACTTCTACGCAATATTAGAGATAATCAAGGCTCAATGTAAATCACGAGAAGTTGCAATAATAATGGGAGATTTTAATGCTAAAGTGGGACAGGATAGTGTGGAGGATATAGTTGGACCTCATGGCCTTGGTACACAAAATGAAAGGGGAGGGAAACTTGTGAAATGGGCACAGATGAATGAGTTCATAGTAGGAAACACCTGGTTTGAGCAGCCTAACAGAAGAAAATGGACATGGATGAGTTCAGGAGATAACAGCAGACATCAAATTGCCTACATCCTACCGATAAAAGATTTAGAAATATTTTGCTGACAGCAAAAATAATACCAAGCGCAGACTGCAACAGTGACCACAATCCTGTAATGGGAAGATTTAGGCTGAATTAAAAAAAAAGAAACAGACCAAAGGCAACATCAAACAAAATCTTGGATTCTTAAAGATAAATAAAGCGCCGCGTAAAAAAATTAACGTACATATTCTAAACAAATTCAGTGGTCTGGAAGACGTTGGTGACAGCGAGGAACAATGGAGAAAGTTGAGAAACTCGATAAATGAAGCTTGTGAGAATATTCCCATAGAGTAGATAGAAAAGGCAAAGGGAAAGGGGGAAAGATGCAGGAAGATAAACAAAGAAATCAGGAATAGGTGCAATGAAGGTAAGGAAGCCTGGCTGAAAACAGAATGCAAAGAAATAAAAGATCAACACAAAACGGATCCTCAGGGTATGTACAGAAGAATTGAAAAAATTGTCCACAGGAAAAAGACATTCACATCAACTGGTTGCTTAAAATCGAAAGATGGTACGATTATCATGGAAAAAGACAAAATATTAGATAGATGGGGAGAGTACATTAAATACCTTTTTGAAGATGACAGAAACGAAGAACACATTATAAGAAAGAACGTTGAAGAACCATCCATAATGAAAGATGAAGTTAGAGCAGCACTGAAAAAGATGAATCCAGGAAAAGCCCCAGGATCAGACAATATTACTACAGAGATGATTGAAGTCCTGAATGGATTTGGTACTAAAACAATAACAGTCCTCCTAAATGAAATTTATGACACTGGAAAAATCCCCAAAGATATGTCAGATTCAATTTTCATTGCTGTTCCGAAGAAAACGGGGGCTATGGAATGCGAACTCCATCGCACAATCAGCTAGAAGAAGCATATACCAAAAATTCTATTAAGAATAATGAGGACAAGTAATAGAATCAAAAGAGAAACAGCAGAAGAACAGTGTGGATTTGTCGAAAGGAAAGGACCTATTAATGCCATATACATCCTAAGAACTATCATAGAAAGGTCAGTCGAGTTGATTAAGGATTTTTATTTATGCTTTGTTGATTATTCCAAGGCTTGCGATCGGTTAAGACATGAAGAATTGATCAACCAACAAAAAAGACTCAATATTGATGGAAAAGATCTACGAATAATCAGAAATATGTATTGGGAACAAACAGCTGCAATGAGAATAGAAAACGATATAAGCTGTTTCCAAAATATCAAAAGAGGAGTCAGGCAAGGTTGTGTTCACTTTACAGTGAAAACATGACGAAAAACGTAGAAGAATGCCTGGATTAAAGTTTGGAGGAAAAATGATAAACAACATTCGTTACATTGATGACACCGTGCTAATTGCAGAAAATGAAAGGGACCTACAAATCCTTGTGAATATAATAGAAATAGAAAGCAGAAATAAAGGGTTGGAGCTAAATAGCAAGAAGACTGAAGTCATGGTAATCGGTAAAAAACATTAAGTCCCTTCATACAAAATAACAGCAAACGGCACAACCTTGAGACGGGTTGATAAGTTGATAATATCTGGGAACGATCATTTCACCAGACGGCAGATGGACATCAGAAATAGCCAGCAGAATCGGCCAAGCCAAAACAGCATTCAGGAAGATGAAAAGTTTTCTTACCAACAAATGCCTATCAATAAACATCAGGAAGAGAGTTCTTGAAAGTTATATAGAACCGATAATGTTACACGGTTGTGAGGCGTGGAAAGTCAACAAGCAAAGCCAGAACAAGATTGAGGCAGTCGAGATGTGGTTTCTAAGAAGAATGTTGAGAGTTCCATGGACAGCAAAGAAAACAAACGAGACGGTCTTGAAGGAGGCAGACACAAGAAGATCATTCATAACGAAGATTAGGAAAAGGCAGGCAACATTTATAGGCCATTTTATGAGGAAAGAGGAATTAAAGCACTTGGTCACAACAGAAAAGGTGAAGGGGAAGAGAGCACCAGGTAGACCCAGGGAGAAAATATTGGACGGATTTGCAGGGTGGCTGAGGACAGAGAGGGTGGAAGATGTGCTTGCGGCAACAAGGGATAGATAGATATGGAGGGCCATGATCGCCAACGCCATGCGGCAGGGCACTTGGTGATGATGATTACCATAATGGCCACAGAAGCTGGCACAGTTTTTACAATGGGATGCTGATGATGTCGATGAAGATGATAATCATTATGCTATAGAGTTCCATCTAGGATTAAGACTGCGTAACAGGTAGACCCAGGGAGAAAATGCTGGACGGACTTGCAGAGTGGCTGGGGACGAGGAGGGTGGGGGAGATGCTAGGGGCAACGCGAGATAGGGACAAATGGAAGTCCATGATCGCCAACGCCAAGCGGCAGGGCACCTGATGATGATGAACAGGTCTGAATTTTACTATCATGATATATCCCAGCATCAACCAGGCCCGAGAGATACAGACACCTGCGGTGCGATGCTGGTCAGATGATCTAAGCAACACCCTCAATGACGCATCCATGAAGTGGATGAAACTCGACTGTGTGGTCCCAGTCTTACAAATGAGCCCATAACACGCCCAACGCTGGGTAGGAACCGGTTAGAGCCGAAAAATCCTACAATGGAACTCTCAACATTCTTCTTAGAAACCACATTTCAGTTGCTTCAATTTTGTTCTGACTTTGCGTGTTGAATGTCCAAGCCTCACAACTATACAATAGTATAGGTTCTATATAACATTCAAGAACTCTCTTCCTGATGTTTATTGATAGGCATTTGTTTGTAAGAACGCCTCCCATCTTCCCGAATGCTGTTTTGGCATGGCCGATTCTGCTGGCTATTTCTGATGTGCATCTACCGTCTGGTGAGATGACCGTTCCCAGATATCGAAACCTATCAACCCGTCTCAAAGTTATGCCATTTGCTGTTATTTTGCATGAGGGGAGGTCTTTATTTTTACTGATTATCATGACATCAGTCTTCTTGCTATTTAGCTCCAACCCTTTATTTTTGCTTTCTATTTCTATTATATTCACAAGGTTTTGCCGGTCTTCTTATGGACACCCCAGTGGTCTAAAATCCACTGCCGCACCACTCTTCTGTTCGTTTTCAGGGGCTCCTCAGTGAACTAAAACCCACTGCAGCACATCTTTCCTGCAGTGGCAGCCTCTCGTGGTGCTTTGGTCAGGGGTGGAAAATTGTTATTCTTAATGCTTGCAGGACTGAGAGGACGTCGGACAGAAAAACAACTTGCAGAAGGTCTTTTGTCTGAAACCTGAACTATAGAGGCGGCCTGTGAGAGAGCTTCTGTTTCAGCTCTGTAGTTCATGCTGTGGTCTCTCCATAGGGGAATCTGCCAGGATGCCTGCACCTCCATCAGCCATGGTGTTGGTGCCGACCTGTCAGGGTACGTATAGGTCCACGTTTTCTGAGGGTACCAGTCAGCCAGTAGTCATGGTGAAAGTCCACTTCATACTGTCATCCTGTCTATACCTGGGAAAGTGATATGGGGACTGTAATGCAGACCTTGATATCAGGCTGGCCTGCCACCGAACGTTCTAGCAAGTTTGGTGAGCGGAGGTGCAGTACGTCCTTTGGCGGTAGGTCTTGGTACCGTTGAGTCAGATGTTTGCTGTCATGGATGAAGCTGCTCCTTTTCAGCCAGTTTAAATGAGACCTTTCAGTTTCTATTTCATAGGGTAGTCTGGAAGGTGCCGGAACTTATCTGCCTGCACCATGAAGAGCACACCAGGGAGACCAAGGGAGAAAATATTGAACGGACTTGCAGGGTGGCTGAGGACAGAGAGAGTAGAAGATGTGCTTGCTGCGACAAGGGATAGATGCATATAGAGGGCCATTATCGCCAACGCCATATGCAGGGCACATGATGATGATGATGATGACCATGATCCTGGCTTCATTGTCAGCTGGTTTAGAGATTGGATGCCTGTAAATTCTCCATTTTCTTGATGGTTGTGACAGGGGACTGTAGTGCAGACCTTTATGTCAAGCTAGCCTGTCACAGAGCGTTCTAGTAGGTTTGGTGGGCGGCCTTGAGTGCAGTACGTCCTTTGGCAATTGGTACTGTCGGGACAGACGTTTGCTCTTATTGATGAATCTGCTCCTTTTTACCCAGTTTTAATTAACACGAGACCACTCAGCCTCTGTTTCATAGCATGGTCTGGAAGGCGCTAGAATTTATCTACCTACACCATGATACTAAGGGTATTTTCCATCAGCTCTCCATTGCCTTGATGAGTGTTAATCTCATCACGCCTGTTATGATACAGCGGGCCTGATTCTCGACTTACCCAATGTCTGCTGGGTTGTCTTGCACAAGCCGACCAGGCTGTGGAGCCGTGTTCGAGGTGTGACCTGAATGAACCCTGGTAAAGAGTTTTCAGTATCATCTCCTTTGCTCCCCAATTAGTGTTTGTACACATGTGAAGGACTGCAAGTTTGCGTCTGGGGTTTATCTTTTCCTTTGAGATGTGTGGCTTCCTAATCATCCTTATGTTGAAAGTGACACAAAGTGGGTCGCTTCATCATCGTCGTTCAGATTTTGTTTGTTGTTGTTGTTTTCGCCAAGGAAGACAGTGCCAGTTTTCTTCTTTGAACACACAGTGAAAAGGATGGAAGACTTGTCCTTGTTGACGGCAACAAACCAGTCCTCTGTCCAGCTGTTCAGCTTGTCTACCGCTTGTTTCATACAGTAGGTGGCAATTGATGCATATTTTTTCCGTGTAGGGGCCTACCTCGTATCGATTGTGAGTGTATTCTATACTGGCGTTGTTTTCGACTGTACTATGAAAAACCAAACCAAGACGATGTCGTATCCGTAAATGCTAGCAATAAACAGATTTAAAAAACAAACAAACAAACAAAACAAAACAACAACAACAACAAAAACACACACACACACAAAAACAGAAACAAAAAATTATTATTGCACTTCCACAAAATAATAATCTTTGTCTTGCCTAAACAGAGGGCCCGTCAAGCCAGGCGAAATTAACTCTCTTCAGTCAAGACAATATTTGCTAGAGACCGTATTGTCAAGTAAAGTAAATCTGAGTATATTATTCAGTCCCAAGAGAGGGAAAGCAAGTTGCCTCCCAAGCAATAAAAAATTATCTATTCCGTTGACCAAGATATTACCTTTTCATATATGTAATAGACGTATGGACAATGTTTAATTTTGTAGTTTTGAAAGTATTTATGCATGTTTGTTTGATGTGCGCATATCGGACTCATGTATGTGTCCATGAATATGTGTGTATGGAGTGCGTGTGCCTGTGTTTTTGTGCACGCGTGCGCTTGTGAGTATGTGTGTGTGTGTGTGTGTGTGTGTGTGTGTGTGTGTGTGTGTGTGTGTGTGTGTGTGTGTGTGTGTGTGTGTGTGTGTGTGTGTGTGTGTGTGTGTGTGTGTAATCATGCTCATTTAGTTTGGTGATACATTTTAGGTTGCTTCGATACTGTGTATAACTATGAGACAAGTTATATAAGACAAAAGGGAACTATCTGTTATCTGTTAAGTGTTGTTCTTGTTCTCTCCTTACACACATTTTTAAACTTAACAGACGAGCGTGATGATAATAATAATAATAATAATAATGTTTATTTATATAGCGCATATTCCATGCAAACATGCTCACCAGCGCTTTACATTTCGCAAAACAAAAAATGTTCACAACTACGTATACAATGAGAAAACAACCACCATCAAAGCTACACAAGTAAGAAGATACATCAAAAACCACAGAATATTCAAGTTCAAACACTGACTTACGCAATGAAACAACAACAGACCTTTCGTAATAATAATAATAATAATAATAATGAGCATTTATATAGCGCACAGTCCAAAAAATTGCTTCTGGCGCTTTACAAGTACACACACACACACACACAGACACACACACACACACACACACACACACACACGCACGCACGCACGCGCGCGCGCACACACATACACAAACACACACACACACAACATACACGATCGCAGGTTGTCAATATCATAAGCATAAAGAAGAAGCACCACGAAGAGGAGAAGTCAGCACGAGAACAGATGTGTTTTGAGTGAGGTTTTGAAAGAGGTAATAGACTCTGCGTGCCTGAGAGGAGTTGGTAGGGTATTCCACGTAGTGGGAGCCTGGTAAGAGAAAGATCGTTGGCCATAAGTTTTTGTCCTCACAGAGGGAATGCGGAGAAGTCTAGTGTCAGATGAAGAGCGGAGAGAGCGAGAAGGAGTGTAAATGTGAACAAGTTCAGAGAGGTATTCAGGGCCAGTGCCAGAGACAGCATGGTAGGTCAGTGAAGAAATTTTGTAATCTATCCTGTCTGAGATGGGAAGCCAGTGAAGTGAGTGAAGCAAGGAGAGACATGTTCAAATTTAGAGGACCTACAAACCAGACGGGCGGCATTATTCTGTATTCGTTGAAGTCTATGTAAGAGATGTTTAGGAAGTCCAACCAAAAGAGAGTTGCAATAGTCAAGTTTAGAGAAGATGAAAGCACAGACTAGAGTTTTAGTAGCGTCAGCAGACAGGAGGTGGCGGACAGAGCTAATCTTCCGAAGTTCAAAGTAAGCACTTCTACAAACATTTGAGATGTGTTGCTGAAAAGAGAGGGTTTGGTCAAGAGTGACCCCAAGACTGCGAACAGCGGAAGAAAAGGGAACTGTGATATTGCCCATTTCAAGAGAAGTGGGCAAAGATGGTTGGCTAAGAAATTTCTTGGGGCAAGCTAGGAGGAGTTCCGTTTTGTCATCATTTAGCTGAAGTTTATTTTGTGTCATCCATACCTTCAGGTGTGAAATGCACCCCTGCGTCCGAGCCATCAGCCCATCAATTTCATTAATGGAAGCCGACTGATGAACCTGAGTATCATCAGCGAAGCTCTCATGTGACATGGCGTGACGACTGATGACATCGGACACAGGTGACGCATACAGCACAAAAAGCATGGGTCCCAGAACAGACCCTTGTGGGACGCCGGAAGACAGAACAGATGGTTCAGAAGAAACACCCTTCACACAGACAGTTTGAGTGCGATCGACTAGATAGGATTGGAACCAACTCAGAACAGAACCACAGATGCCAAAAGAAGTTTGAAGTCTGGACAGAAGGATAGAATGATCAATAGTCTCAAAGGCAGCGGAGAGATCTAAGAGAGCAAGAATGGAAACTCGGTCATTGTCAAGACCGAGAAGAATGTCGTTGACTATCCTCAGGAGAGCTGTTTCAGTGCTGTGTGACTGCCTGTATGCTGACTGGTGTGGATTCAGGAGGTGGTTGTGAGTGAGGTGGTCTAACAGTTGGGAAAGAACGATTTTCTCAAGAACTTTAGAAAGGAATGACAGATTAGAAACAGGTCTATAATTCTTTAAACAGTTCCGATCTAATGATGCCTTCTTTAAAAGTGGCCGAACAATTGCTAACTTAAAGATGGGTGGAAAACAACCAGAGGAGAGAGAAGTATTCATGACGTGAGTTATCTGGGGTAACAAAACATCAAGACAGTCAATGAGACAAGCTGTTGGCACGGGGTCAAGTTCACATGACTTTGGATTACAATTCAGACACATTTTCTTAACAAACTCTTCTGTGACTGGCTTAAAGACATGCAAATTAGGACCACGATATACTCTGTCATCGGGTACACGAACAGGGGGAACAACAGCAGAATCAAGTTTTTCACGGATCAAAGCAATCTTGCTTGCAAAAAAGTCTGCAAATTTCTGAGGAAGTTCATGCACTGAATAAATTGTTGGAAGAGGAGAAGTGTCTACTTTGCCAAGGATATTGTTTGTGACACCAAATAACTGCTTAGCTGTTGTGCATGCAAGAATCTGTGAGGAGAAGAATGCTGATTTTGTACGATGAACAATGTTAGTCACTTTGTTCCTGGCGAGCTGAAAGATCTGTCTATGAACAGTGAGTCCAGTAGTGCGCCATTGTTTCTCCGCTTTCCTACGCTCACGCTTGGCCTCTAACAGTTCAGGTCCTACACTATTGTACCATTGAGAGTGTGGACGGTCAGAGACCAGACGACGCGTCGCTGGGGCGTGTGTGTCAAGCGTAGAGCGAAGGACACGACAGAGTTCATCAGCTGTGGGCTCAGACGGCATGTCGGCTACAAGCGATGTCTTGAAGGCTGTGGTGTCCAGAGAAGCCAGTCTGCGCACTCGCCTATAGGTGCGGGGAACAGGGGGCTTGGAGAGGTTTAGGGAACATAAAACACAAAAATGGTCAGACGACAAGTTATGGTCTACGGTTGTCGACTTTAGGAGGTCGTCCTCCTCCCTGTAAACCACCCAGTCCACGATGTGACCACGAGTGTGTGTGGGCTCAGAGACTGACTGACGCAAGTCAAAAAAACTAATAATGTCTAGCACCTTGGCTGTGTATAGCTGAGTAGGAATGTCAAAGTGAAAGTTAAAGTCCCCCACTATAAGTAAAGAGCCCTTTAAACTGTTGGCATATTCCAGAAGATCAGGGAATTCTTGAATAAACAAATGGTCAGTGAGATTGTTCTTTCTGCTTGGTGGTGGACGATATATACAAAAAACATGGAGATGAGACTGCCCTAGTGATAGTGACAACTGTGCCATCTCGAAGGAGGTATGGCTGAAGGGGAAAACACTAGTGAAAGTAGAGTGCGGTAGTAGTCTGTCTGACACAACGAAGGCAAGACCGCCCCCGCATGTAGAGGTTGAGCGAGGGAAGGAGGTGGTGGTGTGGCCCGGTGGGGCTAGATCGCGGCATTTCGCCTCGTCACCAGCTTCCCGTAACCACGTTTCAGTCACACACAAGATGTCAGTGTCGTTAGAGAGAATGTACTCGTTGACAGCGGATCGTTTCATTCGTGGACCAACAGACTGTGCGTTAAACAACGCAACAGATAAATCGGTCGAGTTCACACTGTCAACACGCGTAATAGGCACATAAATCAGGTTTTCAAAGTTTATAGTTCCACTATGATGACGTGGATAAGACATCGGACTCATAATTGGAAGGTCTAGGTGCGATCCTGCCTGGGAACCCCTGCCGCTGGGTGAAGGTGGAGATATTTCCAATCTCCTACCTAACATGTATGCAAACCTCTTAATGCCTGACCCCCGTCCGAGTATATCCGCGCATAGAACATCAAAATGCACATTAAATATCCTGTAAGTCATGCCAGTGTCTGGTGGCTCATGGAAACATGAAAACACCCAGCATGCAAGCTCACTGAAGATGGAGTGTGCAAACTGTTTAGCAGCAAACCACATACACAATATGTAAACAACAGAATGCGTGTTGATGAGAATGTTGACAGTTCCATAGACAGCAAAGAAAACATACGAGACAGTCTTGATGGAGGCAGACACAAGATCATTCATAAGGAAGATTAGGAAAAGACAGGCAACATTTACAGGCCATGTTATGAGGAAAGGGGAATTAGAGCACCTGGTCACAACAGGAAAGTTGGAGGGAAAAAGAGTCCAGGTAGACCCAGGGAGAAAATATTGGACAGACTTGCAGAGTGGCTGAGGACAGAGAGGGTGGAAGATGTGCTTGCGGCAACAAGGGATATATAGATATGAAGGGCCATGATCGCCAACGCCATGCGGTAGGGCACATGATGATGATGAGAGTGCGTGTACAAAGCGCATCCGTACAAAATCGGAACACTGGTAAAAAAGATAATTCACACATTTTTGCTCGTTCAATTTGAAAAAAAAAAGTTCCCTAGAAAAAACAATGAATACAAGTAAACAATATCAAACAAATAGGGGAATTTAAAAATAATCATCATAAACAACAAACTTTCAATAAAATCGAAACTACCAGTTGTTTTTGATTCACTGCACGACAATGTACATGCGCAGTCGCCTGATTACAGATCATGTGATCGTAAGGGACTATATGATTGGTTAGGCTTGCCAAGCTTGACGTGATGTCTTTTCGGTAAAAGAAGAAATGAACTTGACTCATGTGTTTTGATTTCAGAAATAAGCCAATGCTCTGAAAGTGTGTTAAACTGTTGAAGTCACACGTAAGACAGAACAAAGTCTCAATTATTTGTTAGGTCCCCTTGAAAACGGCGCACGCACAGACTGACTTCCGGCGAAACTGAAAGGAGGCCATTGCCAAAACAGGTCGGTAATTATGTCCAAAATATTCTTGATAAGTCGGGTAATACACGTGTACGTCATATTCGTTGGTAGTTGTAGAGGAGTTAAAGTAATGATTTGTGAAAGAATTGGTTACAAATATGCATTTTAAAGCTCTAGTTTCACTTTCGTTTTCCCATCGAATGCAAGCCAAGACAAGGATCGGGTGAGAGTCGGATACCTATATCTAGTTTCAATGAAGAAAAATCAGTCTAATTTATCGTGTACTCTTGTCGCATTTTGTCCTCGATTTTGTAATGTTTCGGGTCTTTATCAATAAACAATCGTTTGTGTTTGGAAGCAACTGTTCGATTGTTTATATATGTAGTCATAAATAGTGTCAGAACTAAAAGTAAAATTGCTGGAATGTGGAAGACATGTTTGTTGGCTCAAATCGAGGTCATAATGGCGTGGGGTTTGTCGATCCAGTGATGTTAAAAAGAAATCATTTTTGCTTTTCTCAACCCCATCGCGTTTAAGATCAGGTGATTGATAAACATTTGCACAGTAAGTTTGTCTTTGTTTACTACTGTGTGCTAGAATGATAGGGTTGTGAAGATTGAATGTGTTTTTTTTCCAAACAAACAAAAGGAAAGTGAAACTTAACGTGACATGATAGATCGTGATAGTAATGGCGTCCGCGCGATCTCTTTCACAGGCTTGTTAAGTTTTTACATTAACATGTTTTCAAGAAATTTGATTTGTTTGCATGTGATTTCATATTCTCCACCTGATGCAGCATCTCCTATATGATACAATCGATTTTGGTAGCCATTGCAACAAATTAATTGTCTTAGCGACAAAGAAGAAATTGCCCACAGGAAAAAGGCACGCACATCAACTGGTCGCTTAAAATCTAAAGATGGTACGATTATCATGGAAAAAGACAAAATATTAAAAAGAAGGGGAGAGTACAATAAAGACCTTTTTGCTGATGACAGAAACGAAGAGCACATTGATTGAAAAAACGTCGAAGGACCACCCATAATGAAAGATGACGTTAGAGCAGCATTGAAAAAGATGAAACTGGCAAAAGCCCCAGGACCAGACAGTTTTACTACGGAAATGATTGAGGCCCAAGAGGAATTTTATATTCAAAAAAATAACAGTCCTCCAAAATGAAATTTATGACACCAGAAAAATCCCTAAATATATGTCGAAATCAATTTTCATTGCACTTCCAAAGAAGGCAGGGACTGTCTGTAGAGTATAATAATAATAATAATAATAATGAACATTTATAAGCGCAAACCTCCAGTACGGGGCCGGAGCTCGTGACGCTGCACACTAATAACATCACACACACACAGACACGCAGGCACACACACACACACACACACACACACACACACACACACACACACACACACACACACACACACACACACACAGACACGCACACACACACACACACACACGGACCCACACACACACACACACACGCGCGCGCGTGCGCACGAGAACAAAGAGTGTCCACACAGTTACTACCTAGTCGGGAAAATAGGATTTAAATTGGAAAGTTTTGAGGGCAGTCTTGAAAGAAGTAATAGATTCAATGTAGCGAATTTCACGGGGCAGAGAATTCCAAAAAGTTGGTGCTGAATATGAAAAGGTGCAGTGACCGAAGGTTTTAGTTCTTGCTCTGGGAATGCACAGTAGTCTTAAGTCAGAAGAGGAGCGAAGATTTCTGGAAGGTGAGTAGACGGATAGGAGATCAGAAATGTAACAAGGGGACGTTCCAGAGAAAAATGAATGACAGAGAATCGCAAGTTTGAATTCGATACGAGCTTGTACAGGAAGCCAGTGGAGGCGTTTTAGCAGAGGAGAGACATGATCTCGCTTACGGGATTTAAAAACAAGCCGAGCTGCAGAATTTTGCACTTTCTGTAGTTTATCTATTTGATCTTTTGAACATCCAGAAAGAAGTGAATTGCAATAATCCAGTCTTGAGAGAATGAAAGCAGAAACCAGAGTTTTTGTAGCATCAACAGAAAGAAGATGACGCAAGGAACTGATTTGGCGGAGATTGATGTAAGCAGTGCGACAGGTGTTGTTTACATGAAGTTCAACACTCATGTTGTCAGTGAAGTAGAAACCAAGATTCCTAGCTGAGGAGGAGAAAGGAATTTCAGTCTGATCAATGGTAATGGTAGTAGGTTTGGGAGATGGGGAGGTTTTGAAAGGAGAGGACAAAAAGAGAGCTTCAGTTTTGTCATCATTTAACTTTAATTTATTTTCTAGCATCCAGGTCTTGATATCTGAGATACAGTCTTCTAAGACTGGGATAGCAGAGTAGATATCAGAAGGAGGAGAATCAATTTCAAGTTGGATGTCATCTGCAAAGGATTGATGCTCAATGGAATGTGATTTTATCAAATCGGAGAGTGGCTTTGTGTAAAGAGCAAAGAGCACAGGTCCCAGAACGGAACCTTGTGGAACACCGAAAAGGAGATCAGTATAGAATGCAAACAACATTGTACAATCAGCTTGACGAGTTATGTAACAAAAATTCTATTAAGAATAATCATGATGAGCACAAGGAACAGAAACAAAAGAGAAATAGCAGAAGAACAGTGTGGATTTGTTGAAGGGAAAGGCACTATCAGTGTCATACTCATCCTAAGAACTATCAGAGAGAGATCAGTCAAGTTGACTTTAAGAATTTTGTTGATTATACCAAGGCTTTTAATAGAGTAAGACACGAAATATTGATCAACCAACTAAAAAAGCTCAATATTGATGGAAAAGATTTATGAATAATCAGAAATATGTATTGGGAACAAACAGCAGCAGTGAGAATAGAAAACGATATAAGCTCTTTCCAAAATATCAAAAGAGGGGTTAGGCAGGGATGTGTTTTGTCACCAGATTAGTTTTCACTTTACAGTAAAACCATCATGCAGAAAGTGAAAAAGATTTACAAAATTGTATGATTATAATAGAAATAAAATGCAAAAATAAAGGACTGGAGCTAAATAGCAAGAAGAATGAAGTCATGGTAATCAGTTAAAACAAAGACATCCCTTCATGCAAAATAACAGCAAATGGCACAACATTGAGACAGGTTGACAGGTTTAAATATCTGGGAACGGTCATCTCACCAGACAGCAGATACACAAAAGAAATAGCCAGCAGAATCATCCAAGCTAAAACAGCATTCAAGAACATGAAAAGTGTTCTTTCCAACAAATGCCTATAGATCAGTTAACGTTAGGAAGAGAGTTCTTCAGTGTTATATAGAACCAGTACTGTTGTATGGTTGTGAGGCGTGGACAGTTGATATGTAAAGTCAGAACGTATGGAGGGCCACGATCGCCAAGGCCATGTGGCAGGGCACATGATGATGGTGACCCACAAAGGTCTAGAGTGGCTTTTACTGTTGATCAGTAGCTTGTCACAGAGCCTTACTGAATGATGCATGTGTTCTTTGAGTGATTAGTGGTCGCAACAAGCTGCAGAAGATTCAGGAAGTCTGAAAATGGATCAGTGGGCATAAAATGACGTCTGAAAATAGATCAGTGGGCATAATAATGACGTCAAGTTGCATATATATACTTGTCATTTTGAATGTTTTGTTTGGACAGTCTTTGACATTGTTTTGAAACAATGAGATATTATTAGGATAGTTTTCACATATACTGATATAGTGTATGAAGTTTAATGAAATGGAAAGGGCGTTATTTTCAATTTCTGTCTTTTTGATTATTTCTGTGCAGATGCCTACAGAGTTGTGGACAATACATGGTATGAATGGCGACTGAAGAAAGCAAACAGCATGAACATGCTCAGTGGTTGGCTTCATTGGCGACAGAGCATTTTGTCCAGCCATCCACTGGCTCAGTTACTCAGAATAATTCAAAACAGCCTGGGGATTCTCAACCCCTGGAGGATGAGTCTCAGATTGTAGACATGTCTGGGCATGCTGTGGTCAAGCTGGCGCCAGAGGCTTCTGAAGTCACTCCAGCTGTGCCACCAGCAACTGGTAGTCCATTTAACCTTCGCAGGACTGTGAAGAAGAGGAAGGTACAAAAGAAAATCTGTTAAAAGTATATATATATTAGATTATATATTGCTGATTTTGATAAGTCCTCGAGTGATTTGTTTTTGTTATTTTGTTTAAAAAGTTAGAAAGTTACTGCAACTAGTGGCTAACTTCATTGATTCATTTATTTCATAGCTTCTGTTTTATTAATGTTTTTGAACAGGAGAGAATGAACCTGAATGTAAATGCATACACATTTGCTATTATTGCACTAGTATCAAGTCAAAGGTTTTTCTCATTTTAGAATTTGCCAGTAGATTTGATGACTCTGTGCATCTTGGAATGTTTTAAGAATTGTTTCATGATGCTAATATTGCTTTCATCAAATAGTCTATTTTAATTTTTTTGGTGATTTATATCAGAATTGATTTTATTTCTTTGTTGTTGTGTAATATGGAACTTTTTGTTTCTAATTGTTTTATGTGACTCTCTAAGTTTACAAGAGAGTTTTTGCAAACATCAGTATTTGGCAGATTTCATATCTGTTTTGTAGATTGACCATGATGAACCTGAACAGCACGAATTCAAACTTATTCGACCAAAGGAGCGTGTCAGTACTAAGAATTTTGACATGCGTCGCCCAGTACGCCCTATTGACAGGCAGAAAATGCGTCCATGGTTGAAGAATCTTCTTGACACAGACACAGTATTCGGGTTAAGTTGGCTGCATCAAGAAGATGGAGTGTTTCAAATATCATGGCGTCATGCTTCTCGTCTGGGATGGAACCTGGAGACGGATGGTGATGTATTTGAACGATGGGCAAGACACACAGGTATGTGTACGTTGCATGCCTGATAAGTTTATATATGTAAAGATTATTACTTAATGAATGCCTGATAAGTTTATATATGTAAAGATTATTACTTAATGAACAGCTTATGGAGATACTGACCAACAAGTGAGGTAAATGCTGTTTTTGTAATATTTAGCCTGGGTACATCCATCCAGTCTGCTTATGAGACCAATAATATAATGAATAGATTAGATACAGTACTGTATAAATGGACGTGAAGTTAAAGATCAAACACAGTAGATAAGATACAATTTTGTAGTATGATCGTGTCAGCATTATCACATGTAACTGTCATAATAATGATTATAATGGTTAGTTTGAACAGTTAACTATGTGAAGATTACTTCTGACTTCTCCAGTTTGTGCAGGATAATGTGTGGAATGTCTACCAAATTTTGGTCAACAGTTCGGCGATTCCTGTTAAACATTTTGCAGAATTTAACATTTCAGATTTGTACGTGGATAATTATGATAACGTTTGCATAGGATATTGATTCCTTTGTAATTGTGCCCAGTTTTTTTGTTTTTTTTTAATTATCCTTCTCCATTAAACACTTTCTCTCTGTAGTTTATTTTAACTGCTCGTGTTTTTCCTCTAGAACCTTCTATCTTTTTGTGCATTGCTTTGATCCCTCAGAATCAGTCTGCTAAATGCAGGTTCCTGACAGTGTTATGTATTTGTAATTTTCCAGGTATATTCAAGGACGGTGATGAGCCTGAACCGAAACGATGGAAGGCCAATTTCCGCTGTGCACTTCATAGTTTGCCAGATGTGAAGGAATTAACATCTCCTACAGACAGAAAAGGTCGAAATGCCAGCCGAACATATCGTTTTCTTCGACCAAGTGAGGTCCAACCTCCAGTGAAGCGTAAACAACGCTATAATATTCAGCTGCGTAAGTGTCCCCTCTTATTTTCCTGATTTTAAATGATCTGATTTGTCTTGCTTACACTTTCTGAAATAATTGAGCTGAATCTTTTTTCTTTAAAAATGTTATGCATACAAATCATACATTTTATTTCAACAACAGTATTGTAATTTGACTGGTTCTGATATCATTTGATATTTACAAATGTATAGCTTAGAAGTGAATAGTGCACTGAAGTGTGTCACAAAAACAATAGTGAAAAGCTTTTTAAAGGAAATGTTTGGTAAACTAATCAGATGGGCGAAGAGTTTTTTTTCATAATAAAAGTCATCAAAATTTGTTTTAAATAATGTATTCTGCAATGTGTGCATTTTTATCTAGTTTTGCATAAATGTGGACAATCATACCATTATTGGTAGGTCAGAACAATTATTTATGTGATACTATTGTAAAAGAATAGAAAATTATAGATGGAAAAAACGTAAATGGGCATTTGATGGTCTTGTTTTTGTTTACAGCTTACCCTGTGTATGAGAACCAGGCAAGTGAGGATAGCGGTTCTCCACAAGCAGATTCTGATGATAGGGTAAGTAGTGCTGATGTGGTAATTGTTGCTGATATGTTGTTGCAGGTCATTTTCATTTTATTCTTCATGATTTTTGCCATTCATTGACTGGAAGATGTTCCATATCAGTTGGAAATGTGTGTGTGTGTGTGTGTGCATGTGTGTGTGCATGTGTGTGTACCTGTGAAAATGTCTTGAAAAACGTTTCGGCTGTTATAAATGGATTTTCATTAAAATTTGGGTCTTACTGTTTTGCAGAGTCTGTTCAGAAGTTACAGGTTGATAGGCTTTAGTTAGGAATGAATGAAAATGACTTTGTTATTTGACTTGAGTCATGGGTTTTAATTCCTTGACTTGAGTCATTGTTTATTTTTTCTTTATTTCTTTGACGTCAGTCATTGTTTTAAATGTTGGCTTGAGGAAGATAGTGATAGTTCTAGTTGTTGTTACTGTTCATGTTCCATAATTGAACACTCAGATGACCTGACATTTACTAAGTTGTAGATTTCAAATGGCGAAAAGATTTGGAATGTGACTGTCATTGATGGTGTCAATAAAAATAAAGTATCATGAATGGAGCATTTGTCTCCTTGTTTTTTTAAAAAATAAACATAGTACATTCCTAAAAGCTATTTGTGTTTGGAGATAATTGTAACATAGCCTACAAACACATTGCAAAGATTCAGTCTGGAGTTTGGAGTTAATTCCAGAAAGATTCATCACATTCCAGCAATTCCATATGCACTCCATCCAAATCTGCTAGCAGTTGTCTGGCAGACTCCTTCAGCATGCACAAAACTGTAAGCAGGGCTAGCGAAATCCACTCGCCCGCTCACCCAAGGCGAGTTAAAAACCTGTCGGGCGAGTCAAAATTGAAAACTACTAGTCCGTTGTGTGAGTGACAAGTCTGACTCCTGCACTTACTATATATTTGGATTTTTCAAACTTTGCGATCTGCTGATTGATTTCGTCTGCAGTGATCGAGTCTAACAAGGTTCGCGCAAAAATGAGGCCTTTTAGGGAAAGACAACTGTTGCTTCCCATAGGCCTGTCAGTGAAGGGAGTCGGCGTAGTACAATCGAATGTTCATAGATCAGCGGGCCTATCATCCAATTTGTCAGTTTTGGTCGAACAGTTAGAAGCTTCTAATTAAGTACGGAAACCAGCGAAAATAATATATCACTTATAGAGATCAAGGGATGGGGAGGGGAAGAGAATGTGTGTGTTATTGGCAAGGAAATTCGAGAGACAAAAGCAAATCAGATGCATCACTTGATAAGATGATACGTCAAAGGAACTAGTTTAGAAGGCATAGACGCTACTTGACAATTTTTCTTGCATTATCTTCACTGGTGTCTCAGGACGTGAATTTCAGCCAGGGTGGATTAAAGATTTTCAAGGAGTTTTCCCTTCACACTGAACTGCTAAAGTCAGAACACAGACACACACAGACATACATAGACACACACACAGACACACACACACACACACGCACGCACACACGCACGCATGCACGCACGCATGCATGCACACACTACAGAAACATAGGGGTTAAGTTTTTGCTTTGCTGGCATGGTTGACTATGCAGGATGCTGGTGGACAGGATGCGGGAGTCAAAGGGTTAAACTAAAGAACTCTAACTTACACAGAGAGAACCCATGTAAAGTTTGTGCTCAATCATCTGCCTTTTACATCTTCATGATATCACTAGATCTCCCACTGTTCACCTTCCCTGACGTTGATGAAAGTCTTCAGAAGAAAGTTTGACCACCTTCGTTGGAACAATGCCTTATTCTGCTGAATATTTTTGGTCATCATCATAGAGAATTTTACTATTTTGGGGGCAACATGTCGGATTAGTGAAAATATCTGCGGGCTAGTAGATCTTAAAATCCTCTAGCTCGGCTGGCTGGTAGAAAATCTTAATCTTCTCCAGGCCTGTGTAAGCATTGGCAAGTCTTGAACTGGGAAAAGGGAATAAAGCCTCATCATCATCATCAGGTGCCCTGCCGCATGGCGTTGGCGATCATGGACCTCCATCTGTCTCTATCTCTCGTTGCCCTTAGCATCTCTCCCACCCCCCTCGTCCCCAGCCACTCTGCAAGTCCGTCCAGCATTTTCTCCCTGGGTCTACCCAGTGCTGTCTTTCCCTCCAGCTTTCCCGTTGTGACCAGGTGCTCCAAATCCCCCTTCCTCATAAAATGGCCTATAAATGTTGCCTGTCTTTTCCTAATCTTCCTTATGAGTGATCTACTTGTGTCTGCCTCCATCATGACTGTCTCATTTGTTTTCTTTGCTGTCCATGGAACTCACAGCATCCTTCTTAGAAACCACATCTCGGCTGCCTCAATCTTGTTCTGGCTTTGTTTGTTGACTGTCCACGCCTCGCATCCATACAACAGTATTGGTTCTATATAACATTCAAGAACTTTCTTCCTGATGTTAATTGACAGGCATTTGTTGGTAAGAATGCCTGTCATCTTCCCGAATGCTGTTTTGGCTTGGCCAATTCTGCCAGCTATTTCTGATGTGCATGTGCCGTCTGATGAAATGATCGTTCCCAGGTATTTGAATTTATCAACCTGTGTCAAGGTTGTGCCATTTGCTGTTATTTTGCATGAGGGGATTTCATGTTTTTTACTGATCACCATGACTTCAGTCTTCCTGCTGTTTAGTTCCAGCCCCTTTCCTTTGCTTTCTATTTCTGGCATAATCACAAGGTTTTGTAGGTGTCTTTCACTTTCTGCAATCAGCACGGTGTCATCTGTGTATCGAATGTTGTTTATCATTTTCCCTCCAACCTTTAATCCAGGGTCTTCTTCTAGGTTTCTCATGATGTTTTCACTGTAAAGTGAAAACAGATCTGGTGACAAAACACAACCCTGTCTGACTCCTCTTTTGATGTTTTGGAAAGAGCTTACATTGTTTTCTATTCTCATTGCAGCTGTTTGTTCCGAGTACATATTTCTGATTATTCGTAGATCTTTTCCATCAGCATTGAGTCTCTCCAGTTGGTTGATCAATTCATCATGTCTTACCCAATTGAAAGCCTTGGTCAGTTGGTGTAGTCAACAAAGCATAAATACAAATCCTTATTCATCTCATTTGACCTCTCTATGATAGTTCTTAGGATGTATATGGCATTAATAGTTCCTTTCCCTTCCACAAATCCACACTGTTCTTCTGCTATTTCTCTTTTGATTCTAATCTTTGTCCTCATCATGATTATTCTTAACAGGATTTTTGTTACATGACTCATCAAACTGATTGTGTGATGGAGTTCGCATTCTATAGCCCCTGTCTTCTTTGGAAGTGCAATGAAAATTGATTTTGACATATCTTTGGGGATTTTTCCAGTGTCGTAAATTTCATTTAGGAGGACTTATTTTTTCTATGCCAAATTCCTCCAGGGCTTCAATCATCTCTGTAGTAATGTTGTCTGGTCCTGGGGCTTTTCCTGGTTTCATCTTTTTCAGTGCCGCTCTAACTTCATCTTTCATTATGGGTGGTCCTTCAAAGTTCTTTTTTATAATGTGTTCTTCGTTTCTGTCATCCTCAAAAAGGTCTTTAATGTACTCTCCCCATCTATCTAATATTTTGTCCTTTTCCATGATGATCTTTGTATTTCAAGCACCCAGTTGATGTGCATGTATTTTTCCTGTGGACAATTTCTTCAGTTCATCTGTACATACCCTGAGGATCCATTTTGTGTTGGTCTTCCATTTCTTTGTACTTTGTTTTCAGCCAAGCTTCCTTAGCTTCATTGCACCTATTCCTGATCTCCTTGTTTATCTTCTTGTAGATCTCTTCGAATAAAGCCTATGAAACATTTTCATACCACCAGAATGGTTGGAGTATTAAGATGGGCAGTGAACAAGTAAGACAAACACTAGTCTAGATCTGTAGGCTATTCTCATTAGTATCAGCATATTGTGGCACAAACGGTAAGTTTGTTCCGAACTTCAGATCAGATTGGTCCAAATAAAGGGACAGTGATGTTGAGGAGGTGACGATGGACGATTCACAAAGTGGTTGATATCGTGATCATAGTATTTGGTGAATTTCGTAGAAAAAAAGGAGTGCATTCACATTATATGTCATTTTGTGTATAGTTCAAGAGTGATACGAAGATGATTTGTAATTGTATTAATAACATACTGAAACTGATAAAAAAAAAAAGCTTGTTTGAGAATGTGTTGTGTGTTAAATTTCGTTTTTATGTCTTTTTTTAAGCTACATTTTATGATAAGAAAAGCTTGTTTGAGAAAGTGTTGTGTATTATGTTTTATTCTTTTTAAGATAGATATAGGTTTACTGTTACAGTACAAAGAGAGAGGGAAAGTAGAGTTACCTCTCTTGCAAGTCACAGAAAGACAGAAACAAGCAGATGAATAGTTCTTTACTTGACATAATATAGTTTCTTATTTAAAATACAAAATGAAACAAGAACCTTTGAAGAAAACGGTACAGAAACTTGAGAAAGAACAACAACAATAACATTTTTGAAAAACTGAAATAAAAATCAAAAGAAAAGAAGACAGACATTTCAGATTTGATTTTAGAACCTTTCAAAATTCATTCATCTTAAGTCTACATAAAAAACAGAAAAAGCATTTTCATATACACTTTTGTTTTAAAAAAGGTAGCGTTCAGAATATGACGAGAAAGGGAACATCTTTTTCGTTTGTGTACATGCATTTTTCTGTTAGTGTTATTGCATTATTTCTGACTACATTCATTATTGCTTTCCATTTAGCATGTATGGTATATTTGAAGACAAGAAAGGAAAGATTTTGTGTGTTGGTATTTACAGAACACAGATGAAGAAGCAGTGGTACCAGAACAGGTGTTGGCATTTCCTCATTGTGACCATGACTACGCCATCCGAGTGGACAGAAAATCACTTGAAAAAAGTGTGTTTTCGTACTTCTTGTTTGATTTCATATTTGTTATTTTGGCTATACAATATGTTTATGAGTTGTGTGGGATGTTATGTGTGTTGTGTTAGGTGGTTTGTGTGTGCATTCACATATGCTTCAATGCATTGCATGTGTTTTTTTTTTTTTATCACCCCAACTTTCATTTCATTTTAAAAAGACTTTTTGTGTGGGGCAGTTTTCACTTTTTATGATGATTGGTCAGAATGACATGGCTCTTCCCGAGCAAGATTTTAGTTTGAAAAAGGGTCGGAGCTCCGACAGGCAGAAGCAGCAGAGGGGAGGGGGATGGGAGGGGAGAGATGAACAATAACCAGATGTGGACTCTCAGGTGGCAGCTAGCCAGTTGAGCGCTCTGCACAGAGCAGTGTGTGGGTGCAACGCGATGAGCTGTCAAGAGGGAACCGCAGGTGTCAGTGATAGCAAGGCCATATTTTTAGTGTCAGTACATGGTAGGTTCAAAAACATCATTTAGTCTAGTTCACCAGATAGGAACATATACCAATGCAGCATGATCTGTAAAGATACAGCATTAGTGATGAATATACAGCTTTTGCTTGCAAAGACATGAGACAAGAAAACACAATTAATAAAATCATTAATGACAAACTATCATGCACCTGCATTTTACAACATTATGTTTCAGAGATGTTGCTGATGAAACTACCAAATAGTTAGTCGTCACAAGATGTTCGCTGTTTAGTATACCCATCACTTGATATGGCCGTTTCTACAGTTAAGGCAGCAACTTCTTCACATTTCAGGCTGACATACAGGCTTACGTAGCTCAACACTATGTCTTTTATACAGAACCACAGACATCCATTGCAGTTTTTATTACCACTTCCGTCACAGATACACACGCACAACTACTAAAATACGACAAACACACACTAACAACAAAAACAACAACAACAATGAATAACATAGAAAACAGTTTAAGTATTAAAAATCTAAATAAAACGACGAAACAGAGTGTCACACACACACACACACACACACACACACACACACACACACACACACACACACACACACACACACACACACACACACACACACACACACACACAAAAAAACAACAACAAAAAACAAAACAAAACCACAACAAAAACAAAAGTAACAAAAGAAATGAAACAAAACCGCAACAAAAACAAAAGAGACAACAACAGCAAAAACAACCTCTTAAAAATATTTTCACTCACGAACTGTCTCCCGTTTCACATGAAATAAGTCCAGTATATAAAGGTAGATGAAATACAACGAAAAATAGACCACATACACAGACACGACACCATCTGTTGTGACTTCTGATCTTACGTGAGAAATGATCACACTCACTCTCTATAAGTGAAGCACAAACTCAAACTACACAACTAAACAAATAATTTATAGCTGCACTTGGTCAAATGGTAAATAAACAATAAGGATTCCAAAAAATGAATTGACAGATAATGCAGAATTTCATTCTACACGGCGTCAAAGTTGATGATAAAATGGCTTAATCGCTGTCCAGTGCAGTATTAATCCTGTTTCCCTTGCCACTAGACTAAGGAATGCGGAAACACATCGCTACGGGGTAAGGGCGGATATCTGATATCTGGTATCTGGTGCCAGGCTGGCCGACCAACTAAAAGATGGAAAAGGGAGCTACTGAAACAGCTGTGATGATCATTTCTCCAGTGTGTTTTCAGATTTTATGTTTGGTTTCATGTTTGTTATTTTGGCTTGTTTGTATAGTATGTTTATGAATAGTGTGGGATGTTACATGCGATGTGTTGGGTGGTTTGTGTGTGCGTACACAATGCATTGCATGTTTTGTTTTTTGTTGCCTGATAGTTCATTTCATTTTAAAAAGACTTAGAGTGTGGGACAATTTTTACCTTTTGATAGGATGATCATTGACAAGTGATGGGCCTTTTGTTAGATTGAGTCAGAGTTGTGTGTACTGTTATCATAGAAAAATATATATGACACTAGTTTTATGTGATTCTGTGGATTCTGTGGATTCTGATGTATTGCCTCGTTTAGAAAAAAATGGAAGAGACAGATCTTTATTTAAAAGATGGAAAAGAAAGTTTACACATATTAAGGTAGGTTACACGTGTTCTTATTTGTATGAGACTAGTGAATGTATTCCAGTGCTATCAAAATTTGACGGACAAAAGAGATGATCACAGTTGGCTTCATTTATTATATTCTAACAGGCATGGGAATTCAATTGCCCAGTAGAATGTAAATTTCTGTAGTAGTGAAACAATTTTCTACATAAACAAAATATTGTCTGCATGAAAAATTATTTGGGGTACAAAAACAAACAAACAAACAAATAAACAAACAAAAAAGCTTAACTTCATCTCAAAACAAACAAAAAAAGCTTAACTTCATCTCATCAGACTCTGGTTTTTGAACAGATCATTGCATCGTTACTGTATGAAGCACATCATTTTTTTCATATACAAAGGCTAATCTGAAAGTCTTGTCATTTACTTTGGATAACTGAAATGGGAAGTCTAGAGTATGTGAAATTTTCAGTCTTTTAAAGATACTGTTCCTCTCTCCTCAAGAGTTTCAGCCTCCTATGCCAAGAGTCAAACATTTTATGATAGTCTGGTTGAGATAATTGGTAACAGGTTGTGATTTTACTGTTTTTCCAAGTTCATGATTCTTGAAACTTTTTGCAAGCCAGATTTTCTTCAGAAGGAGAAAGGACTGGAAGTCTCATGACTGGAAGTCTCAGGAACTTGAATGGATTGCTCTTGTAGAATGTCACAGTGATGTTGGCTTTATAAGCACTTATATTGTCATGTGGAAGCAGTGTTTTGCGGTATCTGCATTCGAACGCTGCTTATCGATGGACTGCACACCTTTGGGCAAGACACTTTGTAGCAAATTGCACTAAGAGTAGACTTTCCAGGCAAAATATCGACCACTACAGAGCCTTGGGAGTTAAAAAAAAGGGAGAAAAGTTTCTTCTGGCTTTGAAAACCACTTAGTCTTTTGTCAATAGCATTCCCACATTTGATTGGACTGTTTATTCAGGATGCGATGGAATTTTAGGTTGGCTTTTTCTTGTTTGAAACTTAATTCAGGAGCAAACTGTCCTATAACTAATAAAGTCTTAAAAAAACTTTACTAGTAGGATTGACCATTGGATACATGTATTAACTGCAATTTTGGCATCAGAGAAAATTAATGTGGTGTGCAGAAGCAATTTAAGTTGATTTAGGCAAAGTTTAAAGTATGTTTTAGTGTCCTTAATTACGTGTATATTTGTATTCAGGTTTGTTTGCTTTTTTAAATCTTCTGGTAATAAGTTGGATGAATGGGCAATGCTAGAGGCTTATCTTTAGATTATGTTTATAAATGCATTGTTATGTCTACTTAATTTTCTTTTTCAGATTTTTTTTTTCCAGTTTCATCAAAGTGTTGAGTACATTTTGCAGTGGTAGTGGCCTGTTTTTGGTTATGCACAGTCAGTTGGGCTTTAAACAACAACAATAATAACAATAATGATAGGTACATCACATTTTTAGTGATGTCATATAAGTACACTAGATGTGGTGTCATTATAATTTTATGCATGTGAATATCTCAAAGGCTGTATTCAATTCAATACAAATTAGAATATTTACTAAACAGTAAGAAATGGCAGCCTAATTGAGAAAACTTTTGGATCAGCCCTTCTAATACACAAAAGTCAAAGGCACAGATGAGGGACAGATGTCTACCATATTTATCTAATCACTCATGATGGGTAATTAATGAATCTGTAGTTGGAACATGTGTGTGGCAATGTCATCCATAGAAAGGGTCTGGCAATCTTTTTTTTTCTGCCTTTAGTCTTCAGATAAATATGTGAAATGTCTTATAGTTTGAAAAAAGAAAACTTTAAGCAGCAAATCTGGACTGCCCTTATCTATACTGAGCATCAAGTTTGAATGCCATACATGGTGCAATAGAATGGTTTTATGATCTCCAGCCAATCAGTGCTTTAGCATATATCATGCATTCTTTCAGTATGTGGTGTGCTTATAATAATAATAAGGTGATGTGTTCATAACCATGATAAAAATATGAGGATAATGAGGATGAGAAAGAAGATTCCTTTGTATGGACGACGCATCTTCTGCTAGATGTGACTTGGTTTCTTTTCATCCAATGCATACAAATAAGTGTACAGTTTTTATTTTACTTTATGATCCTTTTTTTTTTCAGGAGACCAGCCTACGCCTGAGGTACTCTCAAAGCAGAATAGTGGCTATGTCTTGATAAAAGCCAAAGATAACCACGCACTGGAGTTCCGATTGACCCCACCACAAGGCTCTGTCCCATCCTCTGGCACCAAGAAATCATCGCCTGCATCCAAGTCATCCTCCCTCCCAAGAAAGGGTAAAGTGAATAAAAAGAAACCCTCATTGGGCAGCGCATCTGTGAAAAAGGGGAAAGGAAAGGCAAACCAGAAAACGGCTACATTTAAGAAGGATGGGAAGCAGACAAAAGTGCAGAAAAAGCCAAATGAAAAGGATATCTCACAAGCTACCAAAGTAAGCTTAAAGACACTATTGTCTGGATGTAAGAACACTGTGGGTAGCAAGAAAACCAAAAAGGGCCAGAGTAATAGCCAGGCTAACAAGAAAGCCAAGAGAGTAAAGAAGACGAGTTCTGTAGTCAAAGATAAAGGCAAGACAGAAGAAGTAGGCAAAGGAACACAACCTCCTGCAAAGTCTCAAGGTTTAGATGCATTATTGGAGGCTGCCAATCAGCTTGAAGGGATGAGTCCTTTGACATCTTCTCCAGCCACTGCACCAACCAACACCCCTTCTCGGGCAGTGCCTAAGAGAACATCGCGCACTAAAGTGGCCACAGCTCAGTCGCCAACTAAAACCTCACCCATCCGCACTAAAAGCGTGACTACCTCTCACCTCATTGTTCCAAATGTAGCTGCTCCTATCTTCTTAGCGGCACATCCCATGGTTACAGCAACTCGAGCTACAAGTGCTCCTTTTGCACCCATACCTGTCCTGGCCACGGGAGCACCCACAGCTGTGCCATCTCAAATGTCACTTAATGTACTGCAGAAATTAATAGGACTGTCAGCCGTGCCAACCATTCCATCTTCCTCAGTTCCAATGACATTAGTGCCAGGTCAGGTTCTAACAGCTCCCAATGTCAGCACAAAGCCAGATGTCAACAAACGCCTGCAATCTTCAAATAAAAATATGCAGAGCAAGAAGAAAGGAAAAACACCTGTGGCTTCTGCTAAAGTTGAACTTGAAAGTAACACTGCAGCTCCTTCAGCTCCTTCAGCTCCTTCAGCTCCCACTGTCGTGACCCAGCCAGAGGAGACAAGTTATCTGAAACAGCTATTACGTTTGACTGTTCCTCCTGTGGCAGCATCCCCTGTCCCTATCTCCTCTACCACCACCACCACCACCACTACCACCGCTGCTTCCCAAATCATCCCTGCTGCTCCACAGGTCCCATCCCCACTTGTTGCCCCAGTTACTAGTACAGGGGTGACTGTGAAAGAATATTATGTAACTGATACATGTGTTGTTAAGTCAGAGACTCAAGTTGAACCCTCAATGGATCAGGCTTCTGTTGCTGAGCAGAGTGCTGTGACCCAAAGTGGACAGATTGGTAATGCCATTCCTACTCCGCAAGTGAAATTAGTGCCACAGTCCTTGACTGAAACAAGTAGCCGTTTTCTTGATGTGAAAGAAAGCACATCCCAGGTTCTTGTCAAGCTTGACTCCGTGGAAGAAGAGGCGATGCCAGTGTGTGTTTTCTGACAGCAGTGTTTCTTCTGTGTGTCCGTCAGTGTCAGCTGTCAGTACCTCAGCACCTCTTGGTACAGACATGTTGCAGTCCAATGATGGCATGCAATTTAGTGCTTCTGCTCCACAAGGTCTGGCACAAACTGCTATTAGTGTACCTCAGGCTACAGTGGCAACTTCTCCAGCTACCAGTTGTGTTCCACAGGTGACACTATGTTTGCCTCAGGCTATACTGGGACCTCAGTCTCTGCAAGCATCTGGCACAGGGGCACAAACAATGACTCTTACGTTACCACAGGCTTCAGTTTCTGCATTACAGGGTCAGGGAAGCTCAACAGCGACATTCGCTCACTCCATAGACCTCTTGCAGTTCTTAAATTTTTGTGTAACTAGTGGCAATGGTCAGTTTATCATCAAGACAGAACCTTCTGTCTCCACAGATATGCCTGTAGTAAACAGTGCTCACGTTACTGAAAATGCAGCTACATCACAGGGAGGAGAGGTATCAGCAATGCCCAAGTTCATCCTGGTTGACGCATGTCAGGAGGGCTCTTCAGCACAAACAGTTGTTGCAGGAACAGGTCAGTTTGAAGCTGCAGCATCGGAGGCAGCAATGTGTGTAACCAGCTGTGCATCATCATTGACTGCCATGGACTCATCTGTGTTGTCAGGTACTGTGGACAGTCTGGCTGCATCAACTGCCGCCCAGTCTCCAGTTTCATCAGTTAATATGGACGATCATGCTTTGTCTGCAGTGGATACCAATTCTGAACTGGCGACAACAATGACAGTAGCGTCTGAATCCGTGCAAGAGGCAGTTTTGATGCAGACACCACAAGAAGTGACCCAAACAGATATGAGCTTGACAGGTGGTGATGAAACAGTGACCAACCAATTTATGCAAGATGTGGACATGTCATCCTTGTCAGCTGACCAGCAGGGAGCAGAAAGCTTTATTGTGGAGGATATGTTGTTGTAGGGCAGCTTGCAGTCAGATTTTATGTTACTCTCCTTTTCTTTTTTGATAGCTGTGTGTGTGCTATTACAAACTGCACAGTAACTTACAGCATTAAAAAAGATAAGTTACTTAATGTACTTTATCTGCACTAAATCTGTTCTTATCTGTAACAGTTATGGAGTTGGCCACCTGCAGGTGTTCATGTCCAATATTGCAAACACTAGAGTCCATGGAAACAACTATCGTGATTATATGCCACTTGTTCTCTTATCAAGTGAAAGTATTTTTTTCTTCTTTTGTTTTTATCATTATCATGTGCTTGATTACTTTGATCACCAAGTTTTTATAAGGCTGTAATTTGGTTATAAGGATTTGAGACTAAAATATTTGTATCCCAAACAAAAAGGATTTGAGACTAAAATGCTTATAATACATGTACCAGTAGCTTTATTGGTTTGTCCTTTAGTGGGAGATACATGCAGACTTTACCAAATTCTCAGTGGGAAAGGTATCCAAACATTATAAAATGTTGGACAAAACTGTCTTGCTGTATGATAAAAACTGCATGTTTTTTCTCCTGACAAAAATGGGACAGGAATTAAATGAGTCTAAGGCAACTTTTTGTGTTAACAATGAGTTCTTGTGCTCATTTGTTCATTTGAATTTCGCACCCATGCATTTAAGCGAAGGAAAAGTTGCGAATGCATTAGTTTGAATGTGATTGGCTGTGTTCTGGATTCTGTAGAGGAGAAAGTAAAATAAAAAAAGCTGTTATTTGAAATACCAAAAGTTGATTTGGGGACCATCATATAAAGAAAGACTACTGAAAAAGTATCCAGAGTGAAAATTTGAGCATGGCAACATTGCACATTTTCAGTATCAGTTAATCTTTTTTAAATGAAAACTTTTATTGTAAAAGTTAAAAAGACAGAAATGTGATACGGTCAACTACTAGCAACAACATAAGCAAGGTTCATCCTGCACCATGACATAAATAGTGTAGTGATATCTGTATGCTACCCGGAAGCCAGCTTAGAGTAAGGACAGGGCTCCCACTCCTTAATCTCTCAACGCAGGTCTGAACCTGGATCATGGAACTTAGGTGAACATCCCCTAGCTGCGAATGAGCATGATACCGTCCTGATCAGGGAAGACAATGCAGCGAGGAAGATGACTAGGACATGCCCCTAAAATGCTGACCCACAAGTAATGAGGTCTCCACCACCTCCCTCCCCACACAACCCAGGTCATTGCACCATCCTTATCTGTAAATTTTTAAGCTTTCTTCAAAAGTCAAAAGAGCTTACTGCTCACATTGCATCCCAGCAACCAACCAACATTAGTGTCGTCCAGCTATATTTTACGTAAGATATGTTTACAGAACAAAAATAAAATAAAATTATGGCCAGTTCTTTGGTTTTGGTTTAAAGTTTCCTAAAGATATTGTGGCATTGTCACGATCAGATATGAATTGAAAAATGTGGAATATAGCAGAAAAGAGTTTTTTTTATATAAGGTTTTATTTCCAGTTTGTGGAGTGTGGGAGTGGTGTGACAATATCCCAATGTTGAAAGTTATTGTGAACGTGGATTAGAATGTTGACATGCATTTTAGGTTGATGTCACATAAAATTGTATCAGGCGGATATTCTGGGTTAGTTGGTGATAGACCTGGCTTTAAACTGGTATCTGAATTAGAGTTTCAGGGAGTCCTTGAAGCAAACCACATGCTGTGGTGGGTGTTCTTATGTCACATGAACAAGGAAAGTCTGTTGGCTGGAAATTGGCCATGGGATGGGAGCAGAGTGAAATTGTTTATCTTTTCACTGGGGTAGTAATTGTATCATTAGCAGGATAATGGTTTTCTGTTTCTCCATTGGAATTATAGTTTCTGTACTTGTTCAGTATTCTTCACCTTAAGAAGGACCTAGTCAAGATGCTCTGGTGTGAAAATGTGTCTTATATCAAGGCATCATTTCTTCTTTGAAAGGTCTTTGAACAAGTTAAAAGAATTTTTTTTTTTATAATTGTAGTGGTGTACATGAGATTTGTGTGTGTGTTGTGTGTGTGTGTGTGTGTTTGTCATGTTCAGGTACATGTACTTATGTATCAGAATAGTTTGTATTGATTGATGTGTTGATTTTGTCATTTTTAATGCATTACAAACAACATGACTGTAAATTAGATGTGTATACCAGTTTTAATTTGCAGTATGATTTACCTAAACTTGCCTACATTTGACTAGAGTACAACTCTTCAAGTAGCACAAGTATCAACATGTGATCCTTAACCCTTTGACTCCCACACCCTATCCACCATGTTAGGATTGTCAGTCATGCCAGCAAGCGAAACCCAACCCTTTGATTCCCTCACCCTATCCACCAGCTTCCTGCAGGAAGCTGTGGATAGGTGTGGGAGTCAAAGGGTTTAAGTTTTGCAGTTGTGGATAGGGTGTGGGAGTCAAAGGGTTAAGTTTTGCAGTTGGTGGATACGGTGCAGGAGTCAAAGGGTTAATACAAGTCACCCATCGAAACAAACATTCAAGCAGTAATTGGAAACCTGCACACTTCAGCATGACATACACAAATGATCTGGTGGATATCATGTTCTTTTTGACACAAGTCGTCGTCAGTGACATAAACATATTCACTGTTTGTTGTTGATCTGATTCAGATTTGCATTTTCATGGATTACTCAACAAAATGTTATGTGTCTGTGTGGATGCTGATTTTTTAACAGAACTTTTTTTATAATTCTGTGTGTATAACTATGTATTGTTTGCCCTGTAAAGAATTGTATTGTCAATTTTGTTTGATTCTATACCTGATTTTGTGTGTGTGTGCTGAATGAGTGTGTGTGTGTGTGTGTATGTGTGTGTGTGTGTGTGTGTGTGCGTGTGTGTGTGTGTGTGTGTGTGTGTGTGTGTGTGTGTGTGTGTGTGTGTGTGTGTGTGTGTGTGTGTTAATTATGTTCATGAATATTGTCAGTGTTACAAACTGACCATAAATGAAATTTTGTCAATTAGTGTGTTGATTCCATCTCTCTCTCTCTCAGTCAAAATGTTTTGTTTGCATATATAACAGTTCAACTTCAAGAGTGTATTGAACTTGAAGTATGATGTTCACTACAACTACTTAAAAGTTGAGTATTAGGCTTACTCTTTAGTTGTTTAACCCTTTGACTCCTGCGCCCTGTCCACCAGCATTCTGCATTGTCAATCATAGTATAACTTTAAGGCAAAAACATGACCCTTTGATTCCCTCACCGTATCCACCAGCTTCCATCTTTCAAAGGGTTAAGTTTATGCAGTTGGTAGATAGGGTGTGGGATTCAAAAGGTTAACTTTTTTTGAATATGTATCTGCTGCTGAGAACATAAGCTGAACATACGGGTATTAATTTAAAGCAGCCAATCCAGCAGTCAGTGTGAGCATTTCTATTCACTTTCAAGGGAATATCATTAATCTGTATGCATAAAATTTCTATCACTTTCAAAGGGGAATATCAATTAATCTGTAAGCATTTCTATTCACTTTTCAAAGGGGAATATTAATTAATCTGTAAGCATTTCTATTCACTTTTCAAAGGGGAATATTAATTAATGTACACAATGTGGTTTTTTTCCTGCGCTTAAAAAGGCAAAGTGTTAAAGCCAAGAAGCTCAGACATACATATATATGTGTGTTCATGCACATACCTCAAGACACTTGCAGCCAGACATACATTATACACCATTCCACATAAATAGAGAGAAAAAGAGAGCTGCTATGATATGGCCACCTTAGTTTATGTTGGCAGCTGTGATTATCAAAATGCACCCTGTTTTGTTTCCTATCATTTTTGTGTGTTTTTTTTGGTGCATTATTCTTCTTGTAGACAAAATGAATTTAAAAAGTTGATGCTTGTATGGCTGTCACTAACAACAGAATGTATGTTTATGTAATATGAATTCATGATATAGTTTTATAACATGGGATATGAATTGTAATTGCCATGTTTTGATTTTCAGTAATGTCTCTATGACACACGAGGATTCAAGTATGCTTGAAATTTTCAAATGTAACATCTTTTGGAATCTCCTTACCTCTTCCTATTTTCATGCATGCGTACATGCATGTATTTGTGTGTGTGTGTGTGTGTGTGTGTGTGTGTGTGTGTGTGTGTGTGTGTGTCCCGTTCCTTGTACTTTGATCAACATTTTTTGTCCCTTCTTCAAATTTAGGTTGTATGGCCGATGTGAGGTGTTGTAATTCATATAATATTAAGTATTGAGCGCATTTCAAGGCTTGGGTTTAAAAAAAGCATTACTGTTAAAGAAAGTTACCAGAATCGGGTTTACAAGTAAACAATAACAACAAGAAAAGCCTTGTCTTGTGCTGGATAAAATCCTGCCAACAGACATGTATCTTCACCCAGTGTAAACCCATATGCACACGGGGAGAGAACACATGCATGTAGTTTCTCTCTCATGTCATGAACACTGTGGTACATATTGACTCGTACCATAACAGTGATTTAAATGTGGATTAGTAGTATATTTTGGTGTTTCACACAGTGTTTAAAAAAAGAAACAAACAAACAAAACCCCACAAAGCTCACCTGTTGCAAAAGCCACATTTGTGAGATATCTACCTACTGTAGGCTGAAACCCAATTCATTGCATATTCTCATTAGATGCTGTGATAGTCAAATCATTAGAATGTACTTTTTCGTTTTTTGCAAAGGTGGGATTTTAAGAACGCCCATGAACCTAGTACATATTTGCTGTCACTGAAGGTGTCCATGTGCATCTCTTACTCTGGTTGATGCCAGGATGAAGAATTAAATGAAATTATAAATGGAGAAAATAGTACACCTGTGTTGTGCAGCTCATTCCTAAATGGAAATTCAGATTACTATCATTATCATCCTCATTGATGTGAATCATCATGGTATTTTGAAATTTGTCATAGATTCTAGGACCCTTCATAACCTGATCTCGTGGTGACTCAGTTTCAGTTCAAAATACATGTTCATACCATTAGACTCCTCCCCTCACTTGCCCTACCATCATCTGACCATAATATTTTGCTCTAGGGATCTAGATTCTTTTTTTTCTGTTGTGATCAAGATCTTTCATGAACATGGACATCATGTTCCAAAAACAGCATAAATTTGCAGGATCTGGGATTGGAGACTCAGGTGACAAAATTGCTTCAGTTTATTCATTAATTAAAAGTAATACTACGCACTAAAGGAAAAACTGTGGTGGATATTTCCTTAGATCTGTGGTAGAGAGTAGGCCAGTGTATGGTATGGCATTTGACATGAACGTCTGAAGAAGCAGCCATTTGTGAGTTAGAGTATACGAGTTATTATTTTAACATTTCTCACCAGCTCAAATTGCTTTCATTGACATCACGCTCAGGAAAGTCAGAGTTCATGAATGAGACAAAAGTCTATGGTTATGGGCAGAAAGTTCAAAAGACCTGAGAATGAAAGTTTGTGTGACAAAGTAGCTTCAATTCGTTCATTAGAAATGCGTCACAAGGAAAAGATATGAATACTTTCTGACATGTTAAAAGTTGTGATGGCAAATACCTAGTCTCCTCTTGATGCTGTAAATTTAATAGGAATCCATTTGTAAGTGATAACACACAAGAGGTTTGCCTTTGTACCTCTCACCAGCTGCTCTGTATATCATACCCCAAAAGAAAGATCAAAGGTTATGTACCAGACTGTTAAAGTAGATAAAAATCTACAACTTTGGGCAGAATGTTTTTACTTTAAAACAAATTTAATGTTCTACTCTAGTAATGGCATATCGTATGGGTTGTCGTGTGCCTGATTTTAGAAATCGTAACTTTTACGCTACGCACCGGCTCACAGGAGCCAGTACTGTAAAAGTTTTCTCCTGACACACTGTAACTTTGGTGCTGGTAAGGCAGCTGTCCTCTCAGCCACACCAGCCATATGGTTGAAAAATTCTGCCAGCTTTCATTGTAATGAATATTGGAAACAACCATCAGCACTGTTTAGCAGAAGGTTTTAGCTAAGGGACAGAGTTTTGTTGGTGTAGCTTTACACTTGATGCTCTGAATTGATTTATAACCGAACAAAGTGACCCTCTGACCAGGAAATTGCAATGCCATTGTTAGGTCTGGTATGTTCTACATTGATAATATGTCTGCTATACGTTAGGCAAAGGAATGTGCCTCTTCAGGAGGTATTAGAAACCATCTGGGTTGACTCTGTGTGTGTGTGTGTGTTTGCATGCGCACGCATGTGTGTGTGTGGGTGTTTCTATATATTTGTGTGTGTGCATGTATGTGTGTGTGTGTGTATGTGTGTGTGCATATTTATATGAGTTGTGTGTTTTAGTGTGTGTGTGGTTTGTGTGTGTGTGTGTGTGTGAGAGAGAGAGAGAGTGAGAGAGAGAGAGAGAGAGAGAGACATAGAGGTTACAGAGTTTCTTATTAGTCTTCTGCACAGTTATTACTGAGTCGTAAACATGTGTCTGGTTTATGCTCCGTCACCTACGTTGTTCTTGTCTGAACAGTGCATATGTAAGTTTTGAATATTCTTATTTGAAAACAGTGTGCTCACAAAGATCATCTTTTGAACTTTCTGGTAATATCAAATACTTTACCACTAACCATTATTAGTAGCTATAAAATAAAATTAAAAAGCAGTGAAAAATGGTGCTTCAGCAGGCACTTTACCACTAACCATTATTAGTAGCTATAAAATAAAATTAAAAAGCAGTGAAAAATGGTGCTTCAGCAGGGAAGTAAACAAACGCTGACTTCTCGGCAGCTTCCTGCCTTGTGTACTGACCATTGTGAAAGAAGATTTTCAGGACTTCATAGTTATCATTTCTATGCCCTTTAACCCCTTGACTGCCGGAAAAATAGCTATTTTTGAACTCCTGTCTGCCGGAGCAAAGTTTTGATTTTTACGGTATGTTTACTAAAGTGTGCATTGCTCATTCATTTACTGACAGATCTCTAAGATTTTGGGCGTGTTTTTTCCTTATATCCCTGTCTATGATGTGATATAACTATAATTTGGTTTTGTTTGTAATTAGTATGGAAAAAAATATATAATTTTTTTTCCCAAAAAACGAGTTTCGGAAGATAAACACATATTATGGAACATAAAATCAATGAAAACAGTACAAAACTTAGTTTTATTGAACACTGAATATCAAAGGAAAGTGTCTGATACTCATTGTACTCCAAGTAGATAAAATTGATGTGGTAATCCATGAACGAAAAGGGGTAACATAGTCCAAGCCTTCATGCAAGAGACCAGACAAAAGAGGATGATGCTGGTTGGTGTCAGTCTCATCTTCATCAAAATCATCGTCATCTTCTCCCAAAAAGTCCTCTTAATCACTGTCTTGGTCATTTAGGACTTCATCTAGAACTTCCAATTCGGAAAACTGTCGGAAAACTGATCGAACTGGTCGACCAGACGAGCTGTCTGAAGCGTCCGCCATCTTGGATATGCTAATTGGTTTTTCCGAAAGTCTTAGAAATTCCAAGAAAAACTACGGTGACTAGCCAATCATTGGCCAACAATCAAAGGGCTACAGCCCTGATTTTACCTTCATAGATAACAGTGAAACAGTTTGTAGTGTTATTTCCCTTATAGTTTTGCCAGGCGAAGCCGACAAAAAATGAACGTGAATTTCACATTGTTAGGCGCCTGCTACTACCAAAACTACGTGACAGTTACCTTCTAGGCAGTCAAGGGGTTAATGAACAGTACCTTGCACACCCATACTCCCCAACACACGAACACTTGAATACCCTTATTCCCCAACACATTTTATGTATTTTGGTTCAGTTTGCACACCCATGTTCCCCAATGTAATTTATGTATCTTAATTTAAAATACATTTGGGGCTTTCTGAGCTCAAAATTTAAATTTAGTTGCAGAGAGGGGATGGGAGAACTTGCGTGTTTGATTATCTCTTTGACTTGCCTTATTTCATTCAGTGTCCCCTTGTTCCTGAAGCTTTTCAAGTTTCCTGGTTTCCTTTTTGTTTGATTGATTAAATGCAATGATCTGAAACATACTGCATACAAGCTTTTATATTATTGGTTTTCCTCTAAGGTGGTGGCAGAGGGGTTGTTGGAGAAAATAATGATATTGGATTGTATTTATTATGTTGTTAGTGTTACCTTGTGTTCAATACATTTACTACTTTGTGTTGAATTCTATTGTGGATCATGTGCTTGTAATTATTGTAAGCTTGGGCATTACTGTTGGTGAGAGTGTTACTGGTAATGATGATAAAGAGTCGTCGGATGTTGGCCTACATACTGTGCTGTATTTTCTGTTTCCAGTGCCACCTTGTCTTTTATTTGATTTGATTTGAAATGCTTGCATGTAAAACTCACCTTTATTTGATGCATGTATGCAGTGATGTTTGAAATAGCAAGTTCAGTTTGAAGCATTTGCCTGCCATTGTTTCTAGGTTTTGATTTAAAATTGTTTGCTTGGTTGATTACTTAGTTTATGGAGTAGGAGTGAAATTTTATAATGCATTTTTTAAACATTTGAGTAAAGGTTTTGGGAAATTTAGAGTAATTGCGGGAAATGTTAATGGTTTTATGAATTTCACAACATTGAATTTGTTGTGATCTTACAGTTTATGAGTAGAGGACTTATCAGCATAGATAGTTGTTCATGGAGACCATTGTAGGCTACATATTGAAAGAGAGGTAATAGATGTGTGGAGCAGAGACTAAATGATACTGTGGTTTTGTCCATCTGTAAAGCGACTGGTGCAGGTCTTCCTTTTTCTCCCCCTCTGAATATTTGCCTAGACATGGGTTTGTTAGTTTAAACAGTTGAATGTTTTAGTCACGCACAGACATAGGAAATGGGTGAAACTGAGGATAAAAAAAAAAAAAAAAGGGGGGGGGGGGGGGGGGGGATTTTAAGTCGAAAATTATCTCAGTTCACATTTACAATTCAGAAGTCTTTAACTGTCACTAGTTTTTTTTTCTTTCAGATGTCATGTCATAGAATATGAATGTCTTCAATATTGCATGTTTTAGTCATCACAGAACCAGTGGTTGTAAAGAAAGTGGCCTTGGCAAATCCCATTGAACCATTTTGATGATTCACTGACATAAATGTTGGATTCTGAATGCCAATAATAGGAAGAAATTGGCCATGAAAGGAAATATTTTTTCTTTAAAATTACATGAAATCAACATACTGTGACTCACAATTGCAAATACTGTATGGCTATTTGCTGTTCCTGCCTCATATATAGATAGTGTTGTGCTGACAGCCCCACCACCAGGAGCAGTCCTACATGCAGTGTTGTTTTCCTCTTGAGATGAATTGATAAGATGATGCCAGAACAATAAATGCAAAGATCCAGAAACCACAGCCGGCAGGGAGGCCTGGAGGGAATTAAGCATGAGTCACAGGAAGGATGTTTAGTAAACGTAATTTTTAAGGGGGGGGCAAATACCCTTTTACACATACTTTACTGTAACGAGTACAGTGGCACACAAGAACAGATGGCTCACCTGATTCAGTTACTTCAGGAGGATGTTTTGGAACTCGAGATCCCTCTGGAGCTGTCTTATCCCATAAGGATTGAATGAATGTGCCGAGCATCAGTGAGGTGTTGTGTACATTTTGCAATGGTTTATCCCTGATATACAGTGCATTTGGCTGGGCTTTAAACAAGAATAATGATAAATGGTGTATCCAAGACTCTTTAATAAAAAGTCTCTCCCTCCTCCTCTTCCCTGCTTGAAGAGCTTTAGTTTGTCCACGGTAAATCCTGTGAGCTCTAACTGGACTCAAAACGGGATTGTCATCATCAGGCAAGGTGTATCTGCCAGGTTCCTGTGTTGAACTTTAACCCAGGAAAGTGTAATGCCCGAAGGGGGGAAGATCTGACTTCCCAACTGGGGCGGAACCCTGGCATGCAACTCAGCTTTAGAACTGGGATGGTTTGAATGAAGCCAAAAGCGGCCTGGAATAACCAGGTGTCCAGGCAGACCTTGAGACAAACGCCCATTGGGTGAAGGTATATACATAGCAGGGTCTAGGCCAAAGGGTAGGGCAAATTGCTGTACAATCTTTGCACTCACGAGTCCAGTGAAGTATGTAAACAAGTTTTTTTGTTTTTCCTGTTGCATTGTCTCACTTATTCTCCATTTTATACAAATTTGCCTGTGATTGTGGTGTAGAGAGGAGAGGGAACTTTTTCAAGTTTAATGTATACAAGGTCAAACAGCGTTTAGAACTAATAATTTTAAATGTTCAGCCACCCATTTCTTTGGTTCCCACCTTTTGTAAAGGGATATCCATTTATGTTGCCTAGGTGTATGTGTATACTGGTGTGTGTGTGTGTGTGTGTGTGTGCGCGTTTATGTGTTTTTGTGTGTGCATGCATGCTGTTCTCTTTTCTGTCATTGATACAAGTACACTATTCTATCACGTAGTAGATTTTTATACACGATCTGACATTTTGTACAGTTGAAAGTCATTGTCATTACGTTATATATAATGTACACATGTCATTGTAAATATCCTGCCAGACTGCATTTACCAATCTCGTTTTCCGTTTCACAAGTTTCTGTATGGAATGTGGGCCATTATCAGATACCAGGTTTTACTGTTTGGTAACGTCAAAGGAAAAGAAATTCATGTGCAAACCAGATTGCTTTTCCTCAGGTAGAATGTACCCCTAAAATGGAGCACCGTTTTCTTTCTTTAAATTTTTGTTTACAGCTAAAAAAAAGTTATTTGCTATGGATTAGCCAGATGCAAGTCCTTTCCTGCTGTAGGTTCTTTTTTTATGTGATGAGTGCAAATGGGATCTAAGCTATGGTCTTGTACAAAAAGCGTTTGGGAAAGATGAAAAAAAAAAAAGTAGAAAGTTATTTGATGCAGTGTTTCATGTTAAAGGTTGAAAATCCAGCGGTTTCATAGATGACAGAACATTACAAATGTAGGTGGTTGGTGGAAACTTAAAAGCTCATTTATTTCCTCAGTGGAGTTTACAAGGTTTTCAACAACCATCAACTGTTTGTATTTCTGCTGTGCAACTAGACTGCGAATGTGGCTGGTCAGTATAAGTATAGTGTCAGACCTGGTGGTTATTTTAATAGCAATTTATTAGTGACCTTTAGCTGGTATCCTTGGGATCTTGGTTTGTAGTGTACGTTGACTATATTTTGAATGCATTTTTTTGTGTGCGATTTTTTTTTAAAAGTTCACATTGATTCTCCGCAGAATATTGTGTAGTTTTTGTTATAACCCACGGTCATATACCACTAAATCCTTCCGAGCATGGTTGTTTTATATGGTGATACATCTCAGACCTAAATTACCTTTTTGGTCAGTAATAGTATTAGTCGTGTGGATTATTTTCCTTCTATCCTTCTTTGATTCAGTTTCACTTATTGCAGCCCCATCTTGATAGGCTGTATTTTGTTCAGAACAGCTACCGAAAATAATTCTGGAGTCATACACCCACCATGCAGTCTTATTATGAAAAAAAACTGCAACAAATTGCAGCAATATCTCCTTGTGTCATCTCATGTTACATTTATGATTAAACTCTCTTATTTCAGAGGGGTTATGGCAAAGAGGGGCATTATGATTTGATTACTGTTTTAATAAAAATTGAAAACATCGACCTTGTAGCATGTTTTTCAGAAATATATTTACAGAAATTTTTTTTATTAAAATAAGGAAATTTGATGCAGGTAGGTTTGGGAGTCCATGTGCAAATTGTATGTAAACAAATTTTCTTTGAAAACAAAAGTAAAGAGACAATTGTGTGTTCTTTTGAATCCTGAATGACTAATGGAAAGCATTTACATACAGGCACGATAGTCAAGTGATCGGGACATTGGACTTCCCAATGGAAAGTATTGTTCAGTCTTGCCAGGTTCACGCTTGTGGAAAAAGGGTGGCCTCCTAGTTGAGCCTGAACCTCCTGTTGTATACATACACTCTCAGAACACCAAACACAACCATTACAATTCTGTAAGCCATGTCGGTAATTAGTGGCTCGTGGAAATGGAAATACTTAGCATGCACACCTACTAAAGATGAAATATGAAGTTTGTGCAGCAATGCTTGCTCAGCAGCAACAAAATCCAAAAAGTGTGTATGTGTGTGTGTGCGCGTGCGTGCGTGCGCACGCGCTATTTTTCTCTTTATTGTTGTCATACCTGGAATAAAATGCCTACAAAGTTAACAAAAGAAATACAGATATAAGAAACTTTGCCTTTTTTCAGTCATATGCAAGGACATTTTGTAATGTCTTAAACTGTCTAAAAACTGGACTTGACCAAATTACTGAAAATACTGTAACAAAAACAAACAAAATAGCCATTTTTACACTTTTTTGTACAAGAAAGTTTTTACTTTCCTATCTCAAAATCCACATTTTTTATCTCTCAGTGTCACTGAGATCTTGAAGAAGCATCAGAAATAAAACCCAATGTGAAGCTAGGACACTGGTAGATTGTCACAACAGTGAAAACAGATTTTCCTGTACAATAACAGTTCACAAATCTTCTTTAAACAGTTCACACACTTTCTTTTAAAAGTAAGTTTTTGGTCTGTGTGACTGTGATCTTGGCACTATGACTTCCAAATTTATGAATTTACAACTCCTTAACGGTTCACACCTTTGATCCAAATTTGGTAAAAATCCATCCATGATTTCTGCAACTTCTTTTGCAGTATAAGTTGTTTTTCGGGCCCGATCGACGCTCGGTGTTGAAGCGAGTTTGTTCGCCATTGTTTGCAGTAGCTGAGTAGTAATCAGCTGTAGGGGGACACCTTTTCAATTGCACGGGCGGAAAAGACCGTAAAATGTGACATACATAATTAGCATCTATTTATAGACGGAATCCTGAAGTTTCCGTTGATATCTCACATGTCACAGAAAGTGTTGGGGCTTTCTGGCTAAAAATAGGAAAAGTCGCCGACTGAATATTCAGTCGGTAGCACTGGAGGTATATGTTGCTTCCGACCGAATATTCGGTCGGAAGCAGTGAACAGGTTAAAATCACCCCCTCTAAAAAAACAAAAACATAACAAAACAAAAAATCCAGGACAGCAGAAGACAGGACAGCAGAAGACAAAAAAAACAAAAGACAAAAAAACAAAAACATTCAGACTGTTTATCTGAAATGGACCTCTTAGCATAGAAATTATGGATAAGGTTACATCCCTACATCTTCATTCTTCCTGCGATCACCATTCTTTCACTGCATTCATACATTTTTCGTCATAACCAGCAACTGATATGTCACAGGATTCGATTTATTAAACTAACATAAGTCAAAACATGCCCTAGCAAACAAACGATGCAAATACAATCTTTTGCTAACAGATGAGACTGTAATGTCAATCCTATTTTGCACTCATTTCACTGGATATACATATCATCAGACAACACATTTCCTTTCAATGGAAAAAAAAGATATAAATTGCATAGACTAATTCACCACTTCATGTTCACTCAAGTCACACCTAAATATACTATTATTTCTATATGTTCATCTTAATACTTGTTAGGAAAAACACAAAAACTACAAAGTGTGTATCTAGATTAAAATATTGAGGGACAAATAAAACATTTGCAAGGGGATGATACTGTAAACAAATAAAACCCAAGCCTTCTTCCTTAGAAAAAAGAAATAAAAGAAACAAGATCACTTAGAAAATCCACTTCATCACTGCTCATGATATGATACTCAATTAGCTGTGAATATACTGTCAGGTAAACCAGGCAGAGTGAATCCAGGCTGCTGTACAATGATATTGCCAATGTATATCCCACATTTCACGCACTCCTCAATGGACTTGCCCCTTACCAGCTGAGCCAGGAACCCTGTTGACAAAGACACACAGAACATCATCAGTTTCAGTTTCTCAAGATAACGTCTCCGCGCTCGGGTACAAATTCCATATGCACTACCGTCACAGGTGCCAAGTGTATGGTGACCGTGGCACATGCCTTAAGCCTGCACATAAACCCATGAGCTGGCCAGGTCCTGTGGACCTACCTAGACTCTTTTACCTAGTCTATGTTTTATAAAGGCCCATGGAAAAAAAAACCAATCACTCTGTCTAACACACTTACTGTACAGACTCATGGGAAAAAAAATATAAACTCACACATCAAAAAAAAGTATATATAAACTCACAAATCAAAAAAAAAAGGATCATGGAAAAAATAAGCAGTATTTCTCACAGTCATTGCACAGACTCATGGAAAAAAACACCCTGAAAGTCTCATACATTCACTACAGAGGCCTGCAAAAAGATCACAAAGTAGTCGTAGAAGGAACTCTCTCTCTCTCTTTCACACAATCATCTGAAAGGCCCATGGAGGAAAAAAAAATACTGTCTTATACTCGCTGACCACGAGCAGCATGGCCTGTAGCATTTCTCCATTGTGCTGCCAGCATATCGTAGAAAGGATTAACATTGATGCTAGCTTTTATACAACGTATCCATTGAACATCATCAGATCAAAAAGTAATACGTTCAACTTTCAACTTCAAGCAACATTTTGTCAGATGGTTATATGCATGTTGTCTGACCCATATTAAACTGGCATCATGTTACTGCAGACTACAGTATGACCCATATTAAGTTGGCATCGTGTTACTGCAGACTACAGTCTGACCCATATTAACCTTTAGCAAGCCGGATTCGTTTGGTGAAATTTCTGCCTACAGCCACATTCTTTTTGGGTGACTGAAAAACGTGCACACCTACCTACTTCAAACTGCTATAATTTCTTTTCTATTGTTTGCACAGTTATAAAATTTGGAGTGAATGTAGAGAAATGAATATGGAACATGCTGATACCAACCATTGTGTGTTTTGTGTATACTTTTATTATGAAAAAAAAAAAATGACATGACAAACAAAAATGACTTGCGGGTTGTTTATAAGTCATGGAGTCCTGGAGTGCACTGGGTCTTGAAATGCACCAGACTGTGGTACCTATTGAAACAGGGATATGGGCAGAGCGGTACTCGACACTTCTGACAGATGGTGGAGGTCTGGTGACACTTGAAAGTGCGATCAGAGCAGACAGTGCAGTCCGGTCGAGAGGGCTTTCCATTGGCCAGGTGCTTGTCAGTGATCACTAGCTTGTGCTCATAGTTTACCAATCTTTCTGGAGGATTGTCAGACTGTTTGCCTCTCCTGTGGCTCACACCAGACTGATAGCCCTCCAGAAGCTGGTGGACAATCTGCAGACGGAAATTCTGAGCACAGACACGACCCCCATGCTTGTGCCGCCAGATCACAAGAGCATTACAGAAACAGACTTCCAGGAGATAGAACAGGACTTTTTTCCACCACTTTTTGCTCTTGTGTAGCAGCATATAGAATGACAAGGCCTTGTCTGCTCTATCAACACCACCCATGTGCTTGGAGTAGGCCTGAACAGCACAGGGCTTCTGAACAAATCGCATGTGGCCAGCATGACGTTTTGACCGAACTTCCTTCCTGAAAGTCTCTGCAGAGTGAACACTGGTGATCATATTCACAGGCCTTTTGTCCTTCCAGGCAATGTACAGAGTGTGGTCAACCTTCTCTGTGATGGGTTCAGCACCCACAGCAGGATTTGCAGCCTTGATGCGAGGAGGAACACCCGCCTGTTCAGTCTGAGAGTGCCACAAGCACCCATTTGATTTTGAGCCAGCTCATCAAAAAGTGCCCCAGAAGTGAAGAAATTGTCCATGTATAGGACATGCCCCTTGTTGTAGAGGGGTTGGGCAAGGGTGACCACAACCCTATGAGCAAGCCCAACTTCCTGAAGCAGCTGCACAACCTCCTCCTTTCCCAGATAGAGTTTCCAATTCCACATGTAGCCAGTTTTGGAATCGGCCAGTCCCCACGCCTTGAGACCCCACTTTGTTGGCTTGCCAGGCATGTATATGAGAAGATTTGTCCTGCCCTTGAATGGTATCATGCTCTCATCAATTGAAATTTCCTTTGATGGAGCATAATATCTTTGCCAGAGAGGTACAAGAAGTTCAAAGAGGCGTCGAACTTTGTGAGCTTTGTCATGCTCAGGATGGTCCCTGGGTTTGGCAGTGGAATTATCTACCAGATGAAAGAATGACATGATACTCAGGAACCTATTCCTAGACATGATCTTCCTGAACCCAGGTGTCTCAAGGTATTCATCTGTAGACCAATATAATTCAAAAGATGATCGCTGAGAAACGCCCATCAGTAGAAGAATGGCCAAGAATGCCTTCATCTCCTCAAACGTAACTTCCTTCCACAAACTTGCTCGCAAGTGAGCTGTCACATCGCGACCTCTACTCTCCGCTGTTTGCCCAGCATATCTGTTTGTTTCAGAAACAAACAGTTGAATAACTTCATCAGTGATGAAGAGACGAAACAAATTTCCCTCAGAAATATCATCTGGGACATCGACAGGACCGCTGACAGAATCGAACTCGCGAAGCCAAGCATGATCGTAGCCATCCGAAACCGCAAAATCATCGATATCTGAATCGCTATCATCACTCAGTTCTCCCTCACCTGCATCGGCACTTTCCCTCTCTGCCACAAAATTCTGAACATCTTCCCTATCAAAACCTAAAAACTCTTCATCAGAGTCAGAATCGAAGAACAACTCCTGCAGTAATTGCTCGGTGGCGGCGTCCATCTTGAAATTTTTCTCAAAAAACTTCGACGAAGTTTGAAAATTTATTGTCAACAAACCACATGGCAAATGGCGGTAATACAGACAGGAAGAGGAAGGCTAAAGCATGCTGCATTGTGGAATTGCTACTTTCGGATTTGCTCTTTTCAACCAATCGAATACAAGCTTGCTGTTTACACTACCTCTCAGTGGGCGCACTGGTGCGCCTACGGCTGTTATCGGCAAAAAGACGCTCGGCGCACCAGTGCGCCTCCGGCGTGCTAAAGGTTAAACTGGCATCATGTTACTGCACAGTCTGCATACTCATCTTTGCTGGTCGAACATGCCATGAGTTTTCATGTTCCCATGCCACTTAACACTGACATATCATAAACAGTCAAAGGATCTGTAACGTGCATATCTGATGTTCTACAAGCATATACACATAAAGGGTATTCAGGCAATACTTGCAGGCCAGCACATATACTGATGCAGAAAAATCTCCATCCTTTATCCAAGCATGTTAAAGACTCGTGACATTCAAATTGAAGTCTGACATCTTAACTACTTGGCTTTTTGTGTCTGTCAACTTAACTCTCATTCTAACCCACCGCAAGAATGATTTGCATATCTGACATGAGATGAGCGATCAAACGGCGAGAACTGATGCAAGCTGTATGAAACTAAGTGCTAAAATAAACAAAGCATAAAAAGCTAAAGAGAAACAAACAGTTACAATGTTTGTGAAGTAGTGCCACATACTGAATTTTGCTGAAATTCAGTTCCCACAATCTATGCTCAAAAAGATGTAATATTTTATCAGCACTTCTTTCACCATTCTGACGCTCGGATGCTTTTCAGCAGTATAGGAACCTTTAAAAACGTAAACAAGAGGTGCAAGATACCTTATGAATATATAAGATATTAAGAATTTCGTTGCACTGAAAACTTCTATTTATTTATTATTTATTTTTGGTTTTGTTGGTAGTGTGATATTTGTATAAAAGTAAGGAAAGCACATGAAATAGAAAAAGGCTCAAGTTGTACTTACCACCAACAAAACCATCACCAGCACCATTGGTGTCAACAATATTGCTCTCTGGTACCGATTTCACTGGAAACTGTGTGACTTTACCATCTGCAAAACAAGACAGTAAAAATTACTTTCATCAACTTTTATTGTCAGTCAGTGTCTTATTCTAGTGAACTGAACTGAAACAAAACAAACAATCCCAAACAGTAACCACCATCGCTGCATACTAACTGTGTGACGTGTTGGCTTTTAATTATAGTAAATTAGTATAGTTTTCCCACAAATAGTTTCTTCTCTAAATCTTTGCAATGTGCTTTTTAAAGATTTTTATGGTTTCATCTTTTCATTGCCAAATCCGCTATCAACTCTTTCATCCCTGGAGAACGGTTTTCTCTTCTGCAGGATTCTTACCCTTCCTTCCTGCAGACAGAAAACGAGGCAGAACAAATGTGTTCCTTCTTTCTTACAGCATGGTAAACCGTTCTTGCGGTACTAGCTTTGAAGTTTGTGCTAATTGCATCATCAGTGTACTTCATCAGTACTAGACCGGGTCAGTCACAGGGTACAGTTTATCAACTAGCTATGTGCTAGACACTCCCTCCCCTTCCTTATCAAGGTAAAGGGGTTGGCATTGCATACTTTCTCTTGATTTCGCCTCTTCTCTAAACGCAGGAATGAAGGAAATACAGGTACAATGAGAATCAGAAACAAGGGGAAGTTCTTTCTTTTATTGTTGTTTAATTAAAGCCCAGCCAACTGCGCAGCCATATCAGGGCTATAACCACTTCAAAACACACAAAACTTCAACAGGAAAAAAAAAAAAAGAAAAGAAAATAAAGTACACATATCAATGCATTCGCGCTCATAATCTAAGGACATGCCCCCGGCGCAGGACCATTCCATCCGATTTATTGCACAGGGAAGATTTAAAAAACACACCTGAATACAAATATAAGCATACATAAGGACACCAAAACATATATAAAAACAGGCATAAATTACCTAAAATTGCTTCGCATATCTCACCTTCTTAGAGCCAAAAATGCACTTAATACATGTACTCAATTATCAATCCTAAGAAAAAGTACGTAAAACTTTATCGAAAAAATACAGGTGAATGGACCATTAGGGCAGAAAATAAGTAGAAATGACAGAAAGCAAGGCAACAAGGCAGAAACAAAGAAGAGTGACAGAAAAGAGGAAATTTCTAGCACAGAATTTCCAGAAGGTGGAGATACTATTTATACTGAAAGAGCCCCCGGCAACCCAACGGAGGAACAAGGGGAAGTAACGATTCATTCAAAATTAGGGATGAAAGAGTTGACTCGCTAAATGGTTACTGTTACATGGATGCATGTGCTGGAAACAATGAATGCTCCAAACAGGAACAAAAATGAACCCTGGCTTTTCTTAGACTTTGGACCCTGCTTTGGGGCAACAAAGAGGACATTTTGATGATTACATCCTTCATCCAGACAAACCACTTAAGGTGTTGCCATTTTGAAATGCAGAAGACAGTACCTTTAGGCCAGAAAAAAAAAAAGCTAAAATTTGATAAAAATAATTCGTCAACAGCCAACAAGTCTTGACAACCAACACATTTTATGCCACAGTGTCATGCACACACAAATAAGCCTTTCTCATTTTATTTATGCACTATTATTACTTTATTACTGAATTTACCTTTGGCAACCAGTACAGATTCTGCTCCTTGGGTGATGATCACAGTACGAGGCCGACTTTCATCTTCTTTTGGCCAAGCCGCCATTTTCAGTGCTATCTCCTTACGATCTGTGGTCTGCAAAAATAATTTCATTCTGCTTTTGCTGCTACCTGTTACTGAAAATATCAAGAACAATGGAAGTCCCTGCCATTAGAAACTGCTAAAATACAAACTCGAACAACAAATCCTTACCACCGAACTGCTAAAACAAACTCAAGAAACAAATCCTTACCATGGAACTGCTTAAACACAAACTCAAGAAACAAATCCTTACCATGGAACTGCTAAAACACAAACTCAAGAAACAAATCCTTACCACAGAACTGCTAAATCACAAACTCAAGAAACAAATCCTTACCACAGAACTGCTAAAACACAAACTCAAGAAACAAATCCTTACCACAGAACTGCTAAAAAACAAACTCAAGAAACAAATCCTTACCACAGAACTGCTAAAACAAACTCAAGAAACAAATCCTTACCACAGAACTGCTTAAACACAAACTCAAGAAACAAATCCTTACCACAGAACTGCTAAAACACAAATTCAAGAAACAAATCCTTACCACAGAACTGCTAAAACAAACTCAAGAAACAAATCCTTACCATGGAATTGCTAAATCACAAACTCAAGAAACAAATCCTTACCACAGAACTGCTTAAACACAAACTCAAGAAACAAATCCTTACCATGGAACTGCTAAAACAAAGTCAAGAAACAAATCCTTACCACAGAACTGCTAAAACAAACTCAAGAAACAAATCCTTACCACAGAACTGCTAAAAAACAAACTCAAGAAACAAATCCTTACCACAGAACTGCTAAAAAACAAACTCAAGAAACAAATCCTTACCACAGAACTGCTAAAACAAACTCAAGAAACAAATCCTTACCACAGAACTGCTAAAAAACAAACTCAAGAAACAAATCCTTACCACAGAACTGCTAAAACAAACTCAAGAAACAAATCCTTACCATGGAACTGCTTAAACACAAACTCAAGAAACAAATCCTTACCACAGAACTGCTAAAACACAAACTCAAGAAACAAATCCTTATCACAGAACTGCTAAAACACAAACTCAAGAAACAAATCCTTACCACAGAACTGCTAAAACACAAAGTCAAGAAACAAATCCTTACCATGGAACTGCTTAAACACAAACTCAAGAAACAAATCCTTACCATGGAGCTGCTTAAACACAAACTCAAGAAACAAATCCTTACCACAGAACTGCTAAAAAACAAGCTCAAGAAACAAATCCTTACCATGGAACTGCTTAAACACAAACTCAAGAAACAAATCCTTACCACAGAACTGCTAAAACACAAACTCAAGAAACAAATCCTTACCACAGAACTGCTAAATCACAAACTCAAGAAACAAATCCTTACCATGGAACTGCTAAAACAAACTCAAGAAACAAATCCTTACCACAGAACTGATAAAACACGAAGACAAAAATTCTTGTAACTCAAGAAACAAATTTATGGTACTGATGAAATACAAACTAAAACAAATTCTTATCATGGTGCTGCTAAAACACAAACTTAAAAACATGTCCTTACGGTACTGCTAAAACACAAACTTAAAAACATGTCCTTACGGTACTGCTAAAACACAAACTAAAAAAACATGTCCTTACGGTACTGCTAAAACACAAACTAAAAAAACATGTCCTTACGGTACTGCTAAAACACAAACTAAAAAAACATGTCCTTACGGTGCTGCTAAAACACAAACTTAAAAACATGTCCTTACGGTACTGCTAAAACACAAACTAAAAAAACATGTCCTTACGGTACTGCTAAAACACAAACTAAAAAAACATGTCCTTACGGTGCTGCTAAAACACAAACTAAAAAAACATGTCCTTACGGTGCTGCTAAAACACAAACTAAAAAAACATGTCCTTACGGTACTGCTAAAACACAAACTAAAAAAACATGTCCTTACGGTACTGCTAAAACACAAACTAAAAAAACATGTCCTTACGGTACTGCTAAAACACAAACTAAAAAAACATGTCCTTACGGTACTGCTAAAACACAAACTCAAGAAACAAAGTGTCCTTATGGTATCGTTAAAATATCAATTCAACAAAACAAACCCTCTGTAGAAAGAATCAAAACTTTTTAGTCTTGAAATATCATTCTTGTTTCTTTAAGCACAGTATTGTTAGGTTGGTAGTGCTGTATACATTTTGCAGAGTGCATATCATGACTAAGCTGTTCATGTCAGCATGTGTGCTGAAACATTCATTTATCAATCAATACTAGTCCACATAAATAATCGATACCTACATCTGTCTGTCATGTTATTGGTGAAGAAAATCAGATTCTACTGACTGGGAGGTTTTGAGTTCAAACTCCCACCAATCTACAAAACTGTACAATAATTCATCCCCAATCAGCTCCTGCCCAGAGTTAAGCATACTATGAATCTCCCTCTCGTGGATGGCCTCATGGCCACTTGACACCACTTGCTCCAATGAACTCTATGGAGCTGTAACTTTGGATGAACCAAGTGCTGAGGAGATGGAACGAGTGGCATTAATCAATGCCACTGACGTGGCACACAAGATGGGGCACACAGAAAAAACCTACAGAATATGATAAACAAATCAGAATAAAATCTGCACAAGAGCAATTTGTCTCTCTGGATTTTACAGCTCAATGTGATATTTATCAATTCTTTTTTTCAAAACTGTAAAAAATAAAAACTATGTTGAGATTCTAAAAGTTGTGAAAATAATGGTGTTCTTTACACCAGTACTGGTGATGCATCCAGGCATCAGATTCATTGACACAGGCCTATCAAAACTGAAAATGTCCGATTACGCTACCCCCTGCCAGGATGAAACGTTTGACTAAAGTGATGGGTGGAAGAACATTTGGTTTTTTCCTGATATTGCTACTTAAACCACTCAGGGTGTCCTGGGAAAAAAAACAGCTTTCCGTCTGCAGTGAGTTGGAAGCCCTGGACATAAGGGACACCCCATAAGATCAGTCTCTCGACATCATCAATCCAGGTCTTCCCTGGTCAGCCTCTGGATTTGAAGCCAGGCATCCTTGTATGCATAGTGGGCTGGTTGGTAAGTTGGAAATCGTGTGAGGCACCTGAAACATCTGACTATCTGCTACTGAATGTAATGGTGGATAGCTGTTGGCCCCACCGTTTTCCTGATCTCTGTGTTATAGATCATGTCATCAGATCTTGCTGACATCCATCCTCAAGCAATGCATCTTGCACATAGTGATTATGTGTTCCAGAGGCTTGGTCAGGTTCCAGGTTTGACACTGGTGAGTGAGTGGGGAATGAAGATGAGAATGATTAGTTTAACCCTTTCCCATTTGCAGATTCTGCTCAGAAACTCTTCCTACTATTCGGAGATTTCCGAAAGCGTGTGAATGAAAAGGTCAGACGCTGACCGATATCTTGTAAAGGAGGCGATGTGTGGTACCAAACTCAGTATCATTATTTCATTGGTTTATCCTGACTTTCGCGGGAAACTTCATTCATGAGGTGTGTGTAACCCCTAGTGCTTAGAGCGTGATGGAAATTCCCCACCAGGCCTAGTGACAGGCGGCAGGCTGCGGCGGACGTAAATAAAAAGCGGGGTTTTCCGGTCGGCGGGCTACGGCGGGCTAAAATGGGAAAGGGTTAACTTTTGGCTCAACTTGGATGTGTTTCAAGAGTGGGGCAAGCTGATAACATGTTGTTAGCTTTCTCTTAGGTGCTTGTAGCTATGCTGGAAGCCAGATTTCGGACTTTATGATAGATGTTCTGGCAGCAGTGTGAATGAGGTCTGAATCAAACGAATACTGCACACACAAGCGAGATCATTATTAGTGCTGCCAGAATTTAGATGAAGCATCTGTTAGCAAGACTGCCAGTGTTACTTTCCTTGCAAGTTCTGTGCATGTGCGCAGCTGCCTTCCTGTTGCTGTCAGAAAACCCCACTGATCTTTCACATGATCGAGACCTGACTGAGGACTGAGTTTCTGGAGGATGATTACATGCAGGCGAAAAAGTTTGAAAGAGATTGCCAAGAGAGAAAAGACATCCCCATAAATGGCTTTGCAAGGCCAGACCTAGAGAGTGGTGGTGGTGGGTTGCCTGGTTTTCTAGAACCTCCCTAAAAAAGAGAGTTAAAAAAAAAAGATTTAAAAAAGAACAAAAGACAGTAAGAGAAATGAAGCGAATGCCTATGAACAGGCAAAAATCTCTCTCTCTGTGTCTCTCTTACATTTATCCTACTTCTATAAATGGATTGTTGCCAGTTTGTCATGATCACATGTTATTTTGCATGTAGTATGCTCACACTTTTAAAAGGAGCTTGGTCAAGTAAAATTTGGTATTCTGATTTATTTTTCTTGGGATACTTTTAGCATTCTGCTGTTTCATCTTTTACATTCATTTATACGCCAATAACAAGAAGAAAAGGTTCCATATTATGCCATTATTTTGCTTTCAATGTGCAAAAATGTGTCCGCTTTAAAGGGCAGTGCCCTAGCCCCCACCAGGGTCTTTCCCTGGCTCCTGTGTGTCACCGCTTCCTCCCTTTGCCCCAAATACACCCCCCCCCCCCCCCCCCAATGCTTAGAGAGTCGCTGAAGGAAGTTGACAGTCTGAAATGGCCCTGGAGTATGTGGTGAAGAAACTAAATGACTTGAACTTATCACTTTTATTAGTAAATTAAAGTAAGGGCACACCACCAACTTTGCAAGAACATGATGTCAACATCACACACAGACGGACAGAGAAATTATATCCAAAAATGATATTTAAAATATTTTGATTGGCGATATTGGGTCAATGCTTTCCAGGGTTGGCGATTATTTTGTGGACTCCTGACTATTAGTTTTGTGGTTCGGACATTTTGCCCTACTGATTTCTTTAATCCAAAACATTTTGTCCAATTATTACCCTAGCATCCTGGATACAACACTGCCAGTACCTGCATTCCTCGAGCTTTTTTCTGCTGTGCAGAAGGGGAATGTGGATGGATGAGGGGAACATCGAAGATGAGAAAAGAGGGAGGGAGGCAGAGACAGAAAGAGGAAGAATGAATCAATACTTACACCATATTCGTGGACTTTGGCAAATTCATCAGCTTCCTGCCAGAAAAATTAAAATATACATTCAAATACATGTGAATACTGTTTCATGACAAACATACAGATTAAAACACTTTTGTCCTCATCACTGCAGAAACTAAAGCAACTTTAAAACTGAAACAAACAAACAAAAACCAGAAAAAAACAACAACTGAATCCTTTGATCCACATAACGACAGGCAATCTGCCATGACCATGATCCTTCCAGAGTAGATTTTATATCAGTACTTGGCATAAGATTATGATCTAAACATTGAGAATTTCCTTTCACTAGGGATAGCTTTTCATACATACAGCAGGTTTTCTCCTTCCTCCCCACTCCCACTTTCAAAGTCTTCTTTCAATAAAATGTAAATTAGTAATTAAAAAAAAGATCATGTGTGTGTATCAGCAGAACATACAAAGCGACTTTTTATATTTGTGATTTGTTCTCACAAAGACGTTACAACTGGTAATCAAGTTTCTTGTGTCACTGTAAAGGGTAAGAATTTTCATTTCAAATGATACACAATAATAAATGAGGTCAACCGAGTAATAACATATAATCCTTGTTGTAAGAAAACAGAAGAGACAGTTTCAGAATATTCACTGTCCGACTTTCCTTAACAACCAAAAGAATGTTCTTTTGAATTGTAATTGTGTTATTTTGAATAACGGCGTACAGAGCCCAGATTCTGATATCATACTCTTCAAAACAGTCCATGCAATGTTGGGGTTTTAATAGCGCTAAATTGTGGTGGTGGTGTGAAAAGTGCCTATTGTGGGTAAGTCCAATGGAGCAAAGTCCAATGGAGCACTGCTGAGAGGTATCACCATAATTATTTAATTTCAATGCTTTTGTCAAGTAAATTTCACTGTGGAACTTGAAAGTACGCACCAAAAATAGCCCCCCCCCCCAAAAGAACACGTTTAAACTAAAATTTCAAATTATGCCAAATGAAGCATCACATTTCTGAAACTATATTGCAGTTCGTTCATGTGCAGCTTATGTTCCTGTTGTGGAAATGGGTCACATTTATTGACAGACATTTACCAAAGCTTGCCCATGTTCTTGCCAATGGTGGAGCTTTTTCCATCACAGTAATCAAAAGTATGAAGTGATTCAACTGAATGATTACAGTTATTCATGGATGCAACTTCATCACATGTCTAACGCTCCACTTGTAAGTGTGCAAGACTGAATCGATCAAACCTCATTAAATGATCCCTTACGTCTTAAATGCCAAGTCACTTTTAGTACGCAATGCCTCCTAAAACAAGTTTAAAGCATCACCATCATATTCATGCACAAAACAAGTCAAATGATATTTGTACCGATTCATTGCCAAAGAGGAAGTCAACATAGGGCAGGAGCTGAGTCATGGGTTCTTTGAAGAAAGTACACAGGAACGGGGCAGAAAGATTCATGCAGTACGTCTTCTTGTTTTTCTTGGCATGACATGCCATGCGCAGCATAGCAGGAGGACTCACTGTGAGTGGGAAACCCTGCAGAAAGAAAGATAAAGTGAAAATAAAAGTTGATGTCTGTCCACAGCACTCTTCACCCCCTTCTGAAGTGAAACAAATACAGAATCATGTCCGCAAACATATTTTTCTCCACAGGGGAAAACAACATTCTTTCTGGTGGACTTATGTCACACACAGCTAATAATCATCCCCCCCCCCTCCCCCACCATGACCCTGTATGAAGATATGCAAATGTTGGCTATCATAAATCTGAACACAGATAAGCACTTAATTTTCAAACTGGCTGTAAACACTATCTCTAGTTCTAAATCAGAATGAAGTGGACATGCTGAAATTGACAGTTTACAGACATTTCCTAAAACTGATCTTCTGAAAACATGCATCATGGGGAAAACTACTAATTAAATAATTACGCTCTTTCAGTCTTTCACAGGCACACAATACCCCACTGCTCAAACCTTTTACAATTCCTGATTTTATTCATGGTCTTCAAAGAAAACAAATAAAAATAAATCTTACCGCAGAGTAAAAATACTGTGCCTTTTCCACCAGTTGCCAGTTGGCAGGATTGTCAAGATGTGCTTCAGTGAAACAGTTTGCTGCTGCCAAATTAGCAATCAGAGATCTGGACAACAGACCATCAAAGCTTTACAAAAGATCTGGAAGAAGATCTTTCAAGATTTACAAACATACACATACAGAATATATATCACGATATTTGTCAACTCATTCAGTACGACTTTTCAGTCAAACAGAGCTGTGTCTGGGACGTGCACAGCGTAACTGACTTGCTGGCCTTAATCACTTAGCCTCTGTAAATAGCTTAATAGTTACTGTGTTGCCATGGCAGTTTTCACATAAATCCACTTTCTAATTCTTTAACTACGGCAAAAATCTCTTTCAAAATTGTGCTACTGGAAGTTAATTCATAGGGAAATACTGAATGATTTTCATGTTCTTCACATGTAAGAAAAGCCAGCAGCAAATAAAGCTTGACGAGATGAGTTAATAAAAATCTTTTTACAAATTAAACTGAAAACAAACACTTAATAACTGGAAAATCGTAAACAATTTCATTCCATTCGAAAATCTGTTTAGGCCAAGAAGGGACAAAGAAACTGGGTATTTAATGCCATGTCTAATGTATGATCTACCAAGACACTTCTGCCTAGTGGACAGAGTGGAGATTTTTCCAATATGAATCTCCAAGGTCAACATGTGTGCAGTCTTGCCAGTGCCTAAATCCCCTTCATGTGCATACGCATGTAGAATACTAATTATGCACATAAAAGATTCTAATAAGTCATATCACTGGCTGGAAACATGAAAACACCCAGCATGCATATCCACCAAAGATGCAGAAAACATAGTGGAATGTGCTCCACTTAATGATTATGTCGAGTCAAAATGAGTTTGGAGAACAATTTATGGTAATGATGTCAAATTGTTACTGTTATTTTTGTTTAAATCCCAGCCAACTGCATAGAGCCATATCAGGACTATATCCATAGCAATGCACACAATACTTCAACAGGAAAAAAAGTACAAGAAAATTAATGCATTTGCGCACATAATCTAAGGAGATGCCCCTGGCGCTGGCCACTCCATCCAGTTTATCGCACAGGGGATTTAAAAAACATATCTGAATACAAACTGAAACATAAGTATGGACACTAAAACAGCTTCTGCATATCTCATTTCCCTAGAGCCAAAATGCATGTACTACATGTACCCAATCATCAATCCTAAGAGAAAGTATGTAACACTTTATTGAACACATACAAGTGAATGGACCAGCAAGTTAGAGAATGATAGGAAGAAATGACAGAAGGCAAAGAAGCAAGGCAGAAACAGTGACAGAGAAGATGAAATTTCTAGCACAGAATTTCCAGAAAGTGGGGATACTTATTTATACTAAAAGATTCCCCGGCATCCTCACAGGGGGAAACAAAAGACAGACCTGTCGCTACCAGTACAGATGACACCACAGGTTCCAGTCCGCTCTTTGTCATTATACTGGAATTGTACATTTACACCCGCTTCTTCACTCTTCTGTTTGATGATGTCCCCGTTCTTATCCTTGTTGATACAACCAAAGTAGGTGGTAACCTTGGGCTTCTGGAGTATCCACTGCAAGAGAACAATACTGTCGTGAAAAACACATTGTCAGCACTCTACATCCAATACAGATGCTGGAGGCATTAAAAACTTTCTAACACAAAAGTTACTGAATCTAAATAACTGATATTTCATTCACAAGAACTCAGAAGAAAGACTGAACCATGAAGTAAAATAATGTCGATCTATGGAAAATATACTCTACTGAACCATGAAATAAGATAAATGTCAATCTATGATATACTTACCCTATCATTAAAGTTTAGACATAGTGCTATTGAAAAGACTGAGACTAGGAATGCTATCTAGACTGAAGTCTGCAATCTGAATCCCAAACCTTTTCTAAGGGTTACAAAATAAAGATTACATGTGATGACTTTAATTTTTTTTTTATTATCATTATTATTTTTCTTTTTGTATCTTTGGTGTACAGATTATTTTACAAGGCCACTCACTACAGGAAGAAAAAAAATATGTCCTATTTTCTTTTCTTAATATGGCAGTCAGATGACAGCCATTCTGACCTCACCTGTACAGCTCTCATGGTGTTGAGGGTGGCTCCACCAGGTATGAACTCAACCTTACCTGGGTACTGGTCCACCAGTTCATCATACCTGAAGATAAAATTAACTCTTCAATCTTTCATTCAACAAACACAGCACTATGAGGCTATATCATGAGTTTGTTGTACCGGTTTCCACCTGTGCCTTTATGAAGCACTTGTGAGATGTGGGATATGTGATGTGTGCAAAAGGCAGGGACCTGATGTAGATTTTTTCCTTTTGTTACAATGTAGGACAGCTTTGAAACAGCCAGAAATTTGCACTCAAACATTCAACATACTAGAAAGCTGATACAAACAGTGATAAACAAAGCTGAATACCTCATAAGTGATCAAACACAGAAGAAATAAATTACATTTACTGTCTACCATTTAAAAAACAAAACAAAACAAAAAACAACAACAACAACAACAAAAAACACAAAAAAAGACCCAACTATATCTTGATACATTAAGACCCAAACTCCAAACCTCTGAACGGTCAAATTCTGGCACAATTCTGACTCGACTTTGACCAGAGCAAGTAGAAATCAAATAACAATCCATCTGAATATTTGCTACTAAAGGTAATTCAGAAAACATGAGCACTCAAGGAAATTTGTTCTCCTCTCACCTCAGGGTTAATTACTTTACTAAGGTGTGTTGAAGAATGTGTAGCACAAGTTATTTCATACAATGTAAACCTCTGGACTGGGTAGCCTACATGCTACATGCATGGGTCACGCTCAGGGATGGAAAAGTATCCACACTGCACAACTTGAATCGGTAAAGAAGAGAGAGATAGAGAGTGAGAGAAAGAGAGAGACAGAGAGAGAGTGGGGAGAGGGAGGGGGAGAGAGAGAAAGAGAGAGAGAGAGAGGTGAAGGGAGAAGCCAAGATCGAACTTGGTAAAGAAAACAGAGAGAAGAGAAAGAGAGAAGAAGAGAGAGAGAAGAGAGAGAGAGAGAGAGAGAGAGAGAGAGAGAGAAAGACAGAGAGGAGTGGGGAGAGGAGGGGAGAGAGAGAAAGAGAGAGAGGGTGAAGGGAGAAGCCAAGATCAAACTTGCTAAAGAAAAACAGAGAGAGAGAGAGAAGAGAGAGAGAGAGAGAGAAGGTGGAGGGGGCAGCCAAGATCAAAGTAGGAAAAGCAAACAGTTTTGTAAATAATGAATCTGAAATGAAATACTGTGCATATGTAACATGTGTAGACACATCAGGCAAACTAAGCATGCAGCTGTCAATGTCACATCCTTTTTTGTTCATTTTTTTTTTCAAACCACTTTTATTATTTCATTTTCTTTTTTTGCTCTACGATAAACAGTCATCAACAAACGTTTTACAGAAAATGGTATCAATTCATACACATAGGAAATAGTACAGCTGACATATGAACAACACATATAACATACGGAATGTATGTACTTGTAAAGAGTTCATATGCTGGAGGTTTGTTCAAAGATTATGTAAACATGCACAGGCAAACTCACACAGAGGGGTCAAAAAAGAGATGACAGTACTTACAGTGGTACATGCTTTTCTTCTGCCAAGATGGCATTGTTGGCTTTCAGGTCATATCTGGAAAATATCAGGATGTTTAAGAACCATGGATGTCATTTGCAACTGAGCACCATTCAACCATTTACCTCTTTTAATTACATGATGAATCACAACTTGCATGCGCATGCATGTGTGTGAAAATGTGGAGAGTGACCGAGTGCATGAGTGTGTGTGTGTGTGTGTGTGTGTGTGTGTGTGTGTGTGTGGAGAGAGAGAGAGAGAGAGAGAGAGAGAGAGAGAGAGTGTGTGTGTGTGTGTGTGTGTGTGTTCGTTCGTTCTTTGATTTAACGTCTTTTCACTATAAGTGATAGTAGATGGTGTGTGTGTATGTGTGTACATGCATGCAGGGGGATATGGACAGGTATGTGTATAGTATAAGACAACAAATACGTACATGCCAAGGACATTGCCACGTATGTTCACTTATAATTCTCACATAAAGTAGATGGTTTTCTAAAATATCTTCACTAACCAAATTCTATTGCTAAATCAGATATTAATATTTCAATAATTAAGTTCGCTTCATTTATAAGCTCTTGGTTCTATTTTTTGTCTAATTCAAATGTCTCTTATAATGTGCAAAGCAGAACAAATATAGAAATTTCACAAACAAAATGTAAAAAGTGCACAAAAACACGGCATTAACTAAAGCAGATGAAAATGAAATCTACAACAGAGAACAACTTACTTTTCCAACAGGTTCTGCAGCTGTCGTCATTGACAGAGATGTCCAGCAGTGGATTGCCATAGGCAAGCAGCACACCCTCTCTGTTGAACGACACAGAAACAATACACTAGAGTGCATCTCATTATGATGGGATACACAGCTGACTACTGGCTGTGCATACATACAACCAACAGCATTATTATTGCAGCAATTAAGAATCTAGCCATGGATCAAATGGAAGGTCATAACTGCACTCCATAATTCACATGTAGATAAACCGCATATGAAAATAAGCAGGATTTCAATCTGTGGTAAGACTTGTCGTTTGTTTTTTTACTTCATGCTCAGGCGAAAATACACAGCAGGAATGGGTGAGACTAGAGTGGTCTGTAAGATATTGATATTTTAACACTATGATTTGTTATTGCTATTAGTACTAACACAACTAAGTGATCTACTGATATGGGTAGAATAATACACAGCACAGGAAAAAAAAAAAGCAAGAAGGTTTATAGTTATGCTCATATCATTTCACTAGTCAAAAAAAGCAAGACAGTTAATGGTGATGCTCATATTACTTAACAGAAACCTTGTGTACCGGTACTTCATTTGCCAAAGTGACATTACTTAAAAATACATGTATACATACTTCAAATTACCTTGGTATCCCAACTGGGGAAGATGTCCTACAAAGGAAATAAATGTTAAAAATAATCCAGTCAAAACAATATGAGAACTGAGAAGTGGATGGAGACAAAGAATGTGGAACAGTGCCAGTCTGCGGCATTAGTGAAGTATTTAACCCACATTCGAAGTTTCACTGTACTCTGTGACAAGCTGTACTGTATTCAGTGTATTGTTATTACTTTTCAACAGTGGGAAATTGTCATGCATAAGTAGCTCTCCAGATTCATAGAAAACATTCTGAAGAAAATACAGTGTTGTGCCATCCATTTCTTTCGTGTGTGGTGTGCTGTTGCCTTTGATGTAGTGGAGTAAGGAGGTGTGTGCGTGTGTGTGTGTGTAATGTGTGTGTGTGTGTGTTGTTGTGTGTGTGTGTGTGTGTGTGTGTGTGTGTGTGTGTGTATAGTGTGTTGTGTATGTGTATAGTGTGTGTGTGTGTGTGTGTGTGTGTGTGTGTGTGTGTGTGTGTGTGTGTGTGTGTGTAGTGTGTGTGTGTGTGTAGTGTGTGTGTGTGTATGTGTGGTGTGTGTGTGTGTGTGTGTGTGTGTGTGTGTGTGTGTGTGTGTGTGTGTGTGTGTGGTGTATGTGTGTGTGTAGTGTGTGTGTGTGTGGTGTATGTGGTGTGTGTAGTGTGTGTGTGTGTGTGACTCCCTGCCATTTCCACTCGAATCCAGGATCTTTAATTTCCTAGGTGGCTTACTAAATTGCTATTACTTATCTGACCAGTACCACAATGTACACTGTTGGCATAGTTCATATACAGTTTTCTCGCGTAATTATTAAACTTTACCACCGCTTGACAACCAGACAGGTCACATGCTTGTACCGACTTCTTTTGCTTCAATTCTTACCCACTTTCACAGCTCTTCCACTGTTAAACAACATCCTTCAGATCCCAATCATAATATATAACATGCCACCTTGAGCACATGAGAGTGTGTGCATCAATAAATTGGAAGCAGAAAAAAAATGCCTTTATGTGAATGATAGATCTAGATAAATAGGGTCCATCATTAAGTTAGAACATTTTCTATCTGTTTCTATTTACAGTTCATTTTATCTGAGTGAATCACTCAATGGAAAACAAAAGAGAACACACACACACACACACACACACACACACACACACACACATACACACACAGGACCAAGTTATGATAAATATTCCTTTCTGCACTTCAAACATATTTCCATTACAAACACACACCTTGAAAGCTTACTAATCTCATTTCATACAGTCATGACTGATAGGTCAAACAATGAAATAAATTTGGTAAAATATAACGAAATATACCCATATGAACATGATGTATAGAATTAACATATATATCACAAGACAATGGAGGGAAGGAGGAGAGTGACGATGATAATTTAGTCAAAATCCTTTTTCTCACTTTCTAGATTTTAGTTTGTATGCCCCTATATATATTTCGTTAATCTGTTCGCAAGACTTGCATCAGCACGTGTGGGTACACCAGCACGAGTCTCTGTGTTGGTGACTGGTTTTGTCTTGCATGCCTGCAAATGTGAATCACTGAATGTGTGTGTGTGTGTGTGTGTGTGTGTGTGTGTGTGTGTGTGTGTGTGTGTGTGTGTGTGTGTGTTGTGTGTGTGTGTGTGTGTGTGTGTGTGTATGTTGTCTTGATGTGGAACAATGTTCTTGTATTGTGCATGTAGATACAATACAATCACTTTGTTGTTGTTTAATGTTATTGTTATGTCAAATCATGCTTAATTATATGTTTTCATGCATAACATTGGTACTATAAAATCACTTTGTTCTTGTTGTTATGTCAAATCATGGTTAATTATATGTTTTCATGTACAACATTTTCTGTAAAACGCAAACTTTAAGAGTAGGTACATTATACAATCACTCTGTTGTTGATATGCCGTATCATACTTAACTATACATTTTCATGCATAACATTTTCTGTAAAGTGTAAAGCAAAGTTTAAGACCTTGCTTCCCAGTCTGTTGCATCTTCTGCCTTATCATCATTACATAATTAAAATTATGCCCAAACCATCTATGCTCACCCATGACAAGTTTGTGTCTCGTTTAAGCAAGCTCAAGCACAACTGCACATTTCATGTAACCTAATTGCTACGGCTAATTACAGTGACATGTCTTATTTCAGCTATCCAAGTTTTGTTTAAACTGCATATTCCAAATGATTTTTTTGGTTTAAATTGAAAGCGATTTTTTTTTTCAAATTCACATCTAGAGTCTTAAAGATCTTTTCACACAGACTACAGAAATAAATTAAAGAGAGTTGTGACGATGGGTGCTGGTGTGTCCTTTTCCTCCTCTCCCCCGCTCCCTTCTCGTCTGTTTACTGTCATCAGTACCGCTTGCCCCCCTCCCCATATCTTTTTTGTTGTTGTCATCTTGACACTGTTCCACTCCCTCTTACCCGCATACACACCCTTTCCTCCCCTCCATGTCATCCCTCTTCTGTTTTTTCTTCATCTTGACCCACTGCCGACCATCTCCATCCCACCCCAAGTATCATTCAGTTGTCCCCGTCAACTTATTTATCTATTTAACTATGCATAGTATCTGTTAATTGTTATGTGTTTGTGTTTTAATAATTTGTTCTTACTGCGATGGAACTGGTTGCAGCTGAAAAGTGAAATGGGGAAGGGGGTTATGGAGGAGGGAGGATGCTCACAGGAAGCCTGGGAAAAACATTGTCAGTATGGATTAGAGATGGGAGGGGGAGAGGGGCAGCATTTGTGCATGTGTGTGTGTGTGTGTGTTTGTGCATGTACTGATGTAGTGTGTGTGTGTGTGTGTGTGTGTGTGTGTGTGTGTGTGTGTGTGTGTGTGTGTGTGTGTGTGTGTGTGTGTGTGTGTGTGTGTGTGTTGTTGTTGTGCATGTGCTCTGTGTGTGTGTGTGTGTGTGTTCCCAATCATATTTTAAGGTACACACTTTCTAAACTTTCTTTGCTATAATTATTTACATTTCACTTATGAATGCCTAACACTGAATTTCTGTACCTGTCTGTTGACATTACTCCAGTCTTGAGTCAACTACAAGAGGCTACACTTAACTTCCAATATTGATTTAACTAGAGTGTAAAGGAAACATGACCTCTATCTCTTCTGGAAAGGAAATGCAGGTTATACAAGGGTTGCTTTCTACCTTCATAGATTGTGTTCCTTTTGTGATACTTCATCCTGGTAGGTAGCCCTTGTTATTTACCATGACTGATGTCTGATTGACAAAGTAAAGAAGTGTGAAACTATTTCTTTTAAAAAGTGTCTTGGAGCAGAATTTAATAACCTCAGCAACTGAGCAATGGCAGGCAACAAAATACTTATGCTACAGCACTCACGAAAAGCTATTTCATAAAAAAGTTAAGAACATTAATACAATAACATTAAAAACTTTGGTCCTCTTTACTCACACTGAAAATTGACAAGGTTACTGTAATCTCACGATTGTCAATAAATTTTACGTTTTGCTGTAGTCAGTCCCAGTCAGATAAGCCCAGTATCACTATAACTGTGGCAGTATCATTACTCGTAAATCAGCAGGTCACTATTCAACTCTCCCCTACATTTTTTTTATATTTCTCACAAAACACCCAATTTTTATGATGTCTTCAGTCAACCATCAGTTAAAATGTGTAAAATCAAATCAACTCTTTCCTTCTGACCCGGGAGCTTCTATCACCTCTGTAACTAAGACAGATCTATACGAGATGGAGCAGGGCACAGCTAACCGAGTTGCTGTTTCTGTTTGCTGAAAGATAAACGAACGGGGTCTTTGGCAACCAAATCATCTACACATATATAGATCAAGATGGTCAGACTACATGGCTATAAAACGTCCTATGAATGTTACTAGTCTTTTCCTAATCTTCTTCGTTAAAGTTCTTTTTGAGTCTGCCTTCTTCAAGACATTTTTCGTTTGCTTTCTTTGTTTAGAGCCTTCCAAGTTTCTAAGAAGCATGTATGCATGCTGTTTTTGCCCACATCATGCAGGGGTATGTTGCCGCACAGTCTGTATACTCTTGTCTTTGGTAGGTGTGTGTGCTGGGTGTTTTCATGTTTCCACAAGCCACCAGACATCGACATGATTTAGAGGATCTTCACTGTCCATATTTGATGTTCTGTTTGAGTATACTAAGTTATGTACACAAACAGATCTAGGCACTTACACTTACAGATCTGCATGCAAGTTTAACTGGGAGATAAAAAAAATTGCCATCCATATACCCACGATTTACCCAGGGGCTCCCACACTACCTTCAGGCGGGTCCTGTTAAGATTAGTAATGTCTTCAGTTCTTATCAGATGTGAACACATACAGAAGTATACTTTCCTGTCATAATAGGTGAGATTTCTGGGCAAAGAAGTAGACACATGCGTCTGTGATTTTCATCATAATCCTCTCTTCCAACAGCATGCTTGCTGAACATCTTGATCTTCAATGACCTGGTGCTGAGATGACTTCATAGATGATTGTGGATAATGTTTTGGGAAGAAATGGTAAGGCAGGCAACTCAATGGGAAATAACTTTCGTGGCAGATGGCCTTGGTGCCAGATTTAAAGCAATCTGATACACAGTTTGACAGTCTTCTACTGCATTCTCTCTATATAATTTTGATCGGTTCCAGAGACTTGTCATTGAACACACAGTGCATTTTATTGCCTTTCAAAGCATGACAAATGCATATTTTTGCCTTTTCAGAAGCCCTGAAATCTCTCTTTATCAAACTCCAAAACATTAGTGATGGGTGTAACAGCGAAGTTGGTTATATATAATAATTAATATCAGATTTCCAATCAGAAAGTCTGGGCTCAATCCTGCTTGTGTACAGCCTGGTGATTAAACTGGAGATTTTCCCTATCTCCCAGGTCAGCATATGCTGACCTGCAAGTGCAAGTGCCTAAATCCCCTCTGTGTGTATACACGCACAGAAAATCAAATATGCATCCTGTAAATAATATTACAGTGTTTGGTGGCATATGAAACACGAAATTATCCAGCATGCACGACCAGTCCACCAAAGATGGAGTGTGCAGACTGTGCTGCAATGTAACGCCTGCATATTGTGAAATGCGCATTGTTTATAACAGAAGACCAAACCCAAAATCATTCCAAACAAAAAAAATAATAACATAAATAACTGAAAGATTCTGCTTAAAGCCGCACATTGTGGCAAGTTAGTTTGCAGTAGCAAGACAGATCATACTAAGACACAGCTCAGCAAAAATGTTGGCAAGCTGGTATAGCAGTAATATATATGGGGTCAGATTACATAACACAATTTCTTCACCAAGTGCACGAAATGACAATCATTATGTACAAATGAGTCACCTGTCTTTACTTTTAGTATTAAAGATCTAGACAGAGCCGTATCAACTTACTGGCTTTATCAGTAGCAAGATAACCTTCATCTAAAAGGACACTGATTTAAGAACATTAACAATCCACAAAACAATACATGCTGATAACAAAGAATACGTATACAGGTAAAATAGTAAGATGCACATGGCGCGGAGTCCACCAACACAAAAGCCTGCCTACAAGTAAACAGTTTTTCTCAATAATGTACACTTCATTATTTTCCCTGCCAACATCCTTCTCTTTCCCTCCTGTCAAAATGTTCTGTATAAAAAAACACAATATAGTACCACGCATAACAAATTCCTCTTTGAGCGAATAAGGTGTTGGTTTCCCAAAGACCAAGCTTGTTAAGTATTGTCTAGCCCTGCAATGAGCAAGGGCTTACGACTGGTGCAGCTGCTCAGCATCGAACACTGGATATAGCACAGAGATCAGCATGATATAATGCGAACAACTATGTGTGTATGCCGCATATGTGTGTGTGTGTGTGTGTGTGTGTGTGTGTGTGGTGTGTGTGTGTGTGTGTGTGTGTGTATGTGTGTGCGTGCGTGCGTGCGTGCATGTGTGTGCGTGCGTGTGTGTGGGAATGTATGTGTGTGTGTGTACTTTCAAATTTGTTTCTTTTGACTGATAGTGATACACATCACAATGATGATGCATGAAATACAGAATGCTGCAAATAACATGACTCCAGCAGTTTATAAGGCAATAAACACTGTTGTGTTAAGATCACCGATACTTGTACAGTTGGGCTACTATGAACTATTGCTATGTAAAAACGAACACATATCCACCTCCCTTGAATTTCCTTGTAAGAGGACACCACTGTAGTGTGTGTGTATGCCTCTGCTGGACTCCCCATAACACACATTCTGTGCCTCATTAACGTACTAAACCATCATTTCACTCTCCAAAATGTTGTCCAATGCAGGCACTTCACCCTCTAAATTTAATCTTGAGAAGTAGGCTCACTCTCTAAAATTTTGTTGAGCACATGGGCCATTAATCAATGCATTATTCAGTAGGCCTAACTGTCAGAAACGTTTATGCTAAAAATAGCCTTGCTTCATCATTACATTGTCAAACTGGAAATTTCTGTTTAGGGAGCACTAAAACCGGCATCTTTAATTGATAAGTGGTTGAACACTAAAAAAAAAAAAAAATCTTCTTACAGTATAGTGAAATAATGAACAACAACAGCAACAAAACTGCCATCAGATCATTTATAATATATATTATACGTAATAAGTGTACTTTCATACTAGTGTGTGTGTGCACTCACTCGCGTGCGCGCACGTGTGTCTGTGTACATACATGTGCATTTGTATATATGTCACTATGTGTGTGTGTTTGACTCTCTTCAAATGTGACTCTGTATGTGTATGTGTGTGTGTGTGTGTGGTGTGCCGCGCGCGCATGTGTGTGAGAGATATTTAGCCATTGATGCTCATTTAATAGTTTCAGTTTCAATTTCAATTTCTCAAGATCATGTCTCCGTGCTTGTAATGAATGCTATATGCACTTACGTCACTGGTGCCATGTGATGGAGAAGATCCAGAATGATCATGGCACAAGCCTTAAGCCTGCACATAAACTCGCAGCCAGGTCCTGAGTCCTCTCATTTTATAGTGTCCTCCTTTAGTGCTTTAAATGTTAAATGGACTGCACAGGACTAGTATATCTAGCACAACTGACCACAAGGCCAGTCAATAAAAATTTTAAAACATTGCTTTGTTGTTCTGACATCCTGGGATGCAGACTCCCTCATTTAAAAGTGAGGGCGAAAATACTCTAAAATTTTGGGTTGGGGAGGGGGGGTGGGGGGTGAAACCACCCTTTCCACTAACAAGTGAGGGGGCAGCCCTGCTCTGTGTGTGTGTTTGTGTTTGTGTGTGTGCATGTCTGTGTGTGCAATGTGTTTATTGCATTATCATTACTATCATTATTATTAATATAACAACAAAAGAGCACTGATTATTTTTTGCAAACACTTAGGCTATGTAACATGAAGACAACAGAACTATAAAAGAAAGGGGGAGGGGGGAGGGAGACTAAAAATGAAACTTCAGTCTGCCTTCAAGCCTTTTGGTTTCACCCCCTAACAAATAATAAAAAAAAAAAGGACGCATTTTACTATGGGTGTAAAGACGATAAATCAAACTTGCAAGTCATACGAAGCAACATGTCCCACTCGAGTTTATGCAAAATAAACTAGCAAGTAGCATATCAGCTATACCTGAATCAAGTCAGAAATGACCATACAAAATTGGCCTAACTTTTCAAATACGCTGCAATTTATACTCTGTAAAAATATATCATAATTACAAAATCACTGTAAGAACGTTTCGGCAGAGGGCCTAGTGACGAAACTGAAAGTAGGTCTAACGTTTCCACTTTGGACACAAAACAGTAGTAATCCAGTCAGTCGAGGCCGGACTAGCAGGTCGTTGATGTGTTCCAAGCATATTCAGCCTACAGTTGATAGTGGGTCATTTAACTGAAACACAATTTTACATGCTCAGTGAAATGTCAAGTCACTCACTTTGCCATCCTGGAACACGACTCTGATATCCACAGTTCGTCTGAACCTCAGCCGAGAGAACGACACTGCACGCGGTTGCTGGTTTTATAGTCCCACACTGGGTCGGCCCGGCCCGTGGCCTTCTGAGGCCAACTCATTCCGAGGAGGGGTGACAGCTTATCGAAAACAAATCTAATCGTCCAGATGCTATTTCTTCGATGTACATTGATTAAGAGACAGCACAGTAACAACATTTATCCTCCGCTTTTATCACTGTTACGAAATATTAACCCAAACTCAACGCTGACACAAACAATAGTGAAATTCAAACATTTTATGGTTGATAAACGAGCATGTGCCGAATGCGCGCCACATCTCGGGCACGTTTGTTTATTTGCCCGGCGAACCCGATATTTTCTTAAATTAATCCGGTACTATAGGCCTATCGTAACAAAGCTATGAACAGTAAATACAATGATCTTGATGAATACCCACTCAACATCCAACTTTTGGCGTTTAACGTCTGAAGACGTGCTATTTTCTTGTGCGTTTTCCTCCGCATTACAAACGCGTTTTCGATCCTGGTCCGCCATGACTGCTATCTCAACCGGTGTAGCCTTCAATTTGATCCCTCTCAATCTTTCTGACGTACAACATTAAGTGATGCCCAAGGAAGAACCCTACAGATCTATCCTTTAGGTTTCTTTCTTTCTTCCATTTTTTCTTCACTTATGATTATGTTTTTTTTTTCTTTTTCATTTTTCTCAATCTGTGTTGTTTTCTGTTTTCTTTTTCGTCTTTTTTTCTGATAATCAAAAGTAAGTTATTTTTCTTTGATTTGTTCTTATTCCCCCTTCCCCTTGGTTTTCTCCTCAAGGTGGTCAAGATGACGTCACTGTAAAGCTATGTATGTGCAACTGGGTAAAGAAAAAGATAAATGAATAAAAAAAATTAAAAAAAAAAAAAGAAAAGAAAAGAAAAAGAAATGTATGCTGTATGGGGTTATTGATGTAAGTATGACTTATCTTCTCCCAACTCAGATTCTCTTTTCATGAAGACAAAAATCACAGGAGATTGAAGAGGAGTCAACAAACAATTGACTTGATTTACGTCAACAAAACAGTCTACACAGGCTTGCTAAAGCTTCACTTGCTATCTTCCTTCTGACGTTACAGTGGTACCATTAAATTAATTCATAAACAAATAGAGTTATGAATCAATTATGAAGTAATTTCCTTCATGTAGTGTGGGCAAAGGTAAATGTCAAAAGCATGCTCGTTGCACTTTACAGTAAGAGAACATTATCAAACTTCCAATCAAGTAAAAATACACACTGACAGAACATGAAATAAATAAATAGGAATCATAGTAATTGATCACAAGTAAATAGGAAACATGGCAATTAATTATTGGGAACAATACTATTGAGAAGAGCAAAGTGACCTTAGTGATATACATGAGTTTTTAAGTATACTCAAACAGACAACTGAGCAATGCGCGTGTGCACGTGCATACACACAAAACAGGAGGCAGTGCTAGGATACAGTAATTCTGTTGGACGTGTGACCCTGACCCAAATTGTCATCCTCTCTCAACTTCACCAATACACTAAGTCACACACATAATGTGACACAGGCACACACACTGACACACACGCACGCATGCACACACACAAAATGCACACACGTGCGCTTGCGTGCAGACACCACACACACACACATACTCTGTCTCTCTCTCTCTTTCACATACACACACACAAACGCGCGCGCGTGCGCGTGCACACACACACACACACACACACACACCACGCACACAATCACCCGTCTAATATCACTTATAGCGAAAAGACGTTAAATCAAAGAACGAACGAACACACACACACACACACACACACACACACACACACACACACACACACACACACACACACACACACACACACACACACACACACACACACACACAATATATATATATATATATATATATATATATATATATTATACATAATCAGACAAATAAAGGGAGTCTCACGACAATGGTTAGACAAACGTGACGTGGCAATCGTTGAAGACAGTGTTGTCGTAACTGTTGTAATCGCACACTTGACTCGATGCTCTCTGTCTCTGTCTCTGTTTTTGTCTCTGTCGCTGTCTCTGTCTCTGTCTCTCTCTCTCTCCCTGTCTGTATGTCTGTCTATCTCCCTCCCCCCCCCTCTCTCTCTGTCTCTCTCTAGTTTAATTTACAAAAGCAAATCTCAAAAGCAAACTCACAGCCCCTTGTGTGAGAGTTTAAAAGTTAGGCAATATTCAAAAGGGATTCTTGGCAATTGGACAAGTCCATATGCGTTCCACCCAATTCTTTTCAACCTTTGTCGGGTACTCTTCCTCGTGCTTTCAGCCCTGTCTCTGAAGATTTTGTTAAACAGCCTATTGTTCAGACATTCCCTAAAACTTGTGAATTAGACCCTATGCCTGCCAAGTTATCACTGAGATCTTCTGCCTGCCATTACTAACATTATGATTGAATTTCTCACCTTTGGTATCTTTCCTTCGGAATTCAAAACTGCCGTTGTAAAACCGTATACCCAAGAAATCAAGCCCGAATCCTAATAACCCGAAAAAGTGTCGATCCATCTCAGACCTTCCATATCTCTCTAAATTTCTTGAAAGACTTTGCTCTACCAACTTTTTTCCCATTTGACCTCTCGTAATCTTCTTAGTGTTTAACATTCTGCCTACAGGCCTGGACATAGCACAGAGACGATTCTTTTGCGCATTGTGAATGACTCACTGAACTCACTAGATCAAGACAAAATGTTTGTTCTCCTACTTTTGGACCTCTTAGCTGCCTCTGATACCATAAATCACGAAATTATTCTCTCCCGTTTAGACAGTAAAAAAACAACAACAACAAAAAACAAACAAACAAACAAAACCCAAAAAACCCCATTTGGTTGGAATCAAAAACACCGCCCTCAGCTGGTTTTGATCTTATCTTTCAGATAGAAAACAAACTGTCCTTGTAGATGGAAACAGATCCTCTCACTCAGTTTTCAGTTTTGGTGTTCCTCAAGGTTCTGTACTTGGACCTGTTTTGTTCATACTCTACATGACTCCATTACCCCCCCCCCCCACACACACACACACACCACTCACACCACTCATACCACCACCACCACCACCACCTCACCGATATATACTCTGTCGACCATGAAATGCATACTGATGATACCCAACTCATCCATTCTGAATATCAGTCAGACTACAACCATCTGATTCATACGCTTCAAGATGAGGAAATGCGTGAAACACTTGCACGGTGCAGAAAAGACACAGCCCCTGATCCAGACAAGATTCGATACTTTGACATCAAAATGTCAAAACGCGACAAAACTTAATTAATGGCTACCTGGTTGAACCTGGCTCTCAGTTACAAAAAAGGCTACTTACTGCATAGCTTTCATCGGCGATCCAGCCGACTTCTTCAGCGCAACTGCTGGGTTGAGAACTGGCTTCAGTGCGCAACTTAATTAGATACTCTCTCTCGAGACAGTTTTGAGAATGGTCGTGTTCCTGAGGACTACACACACAGCTTCCTAAAAGCCTTATCAAAACTAGGTAAAGATCATTGCAGATTAAATGGATATCGCATCTTACCTATGAAAAATGTAATTGGAAAACCGATAGAAAAATATAATAGCAAAGAAATTAGCTAGAAGCCTAGAAGACACAAAAAAATATGTCCACCCAATCAATGAGGCTTTACAATAGGAAAAATGCTATGGGAAAACGCAGCTGCCTTTGCTCATGAAATCTACGAAGGTTTTCAGAACAAAGAAGAAACTCATGCTGTAGCTATTGACCTAGAAGATGCATACAATAAAGTACGATTCACACTACATAGAACTAAATCAACGATGTAGCGTCAGCATGACAGTCACAAGATGGATTGCCGTTAAACTCCAAGAACAAATAGTAGTCCTACCACTTGGAAACTAGTGTTCATCTCTCCATGGGACTCCTTCAAGGATCACCACTTTCTCCTGTTCTCTACAAATATATACAAAAGGACTTGCTGGCCTAAACAACAACGGACCAACCCGTATACTCACCTTTGGTGACGACGGATTAATCTACAAGATAGGTAAAAATGCACTAGAACACACACACACACACACACACCACACACACACACACACACACACACACACACACACACACACACACACACACATACACACACACATACACACACATACACATGCGCGCGCACACACACACACACACACACACACACACACACACACACACACACACACACACACACAACACAAACAAACAAACAAAAACAACAACAACACCCCAAAGAAGTCCAAAAGCATTTAAACAGCGCAGATCGGTAGTGTCAAGAAACCAGATCGGCAATCAATCCCACCAAAGCACAGATGCGGTTATGCACCCTTGATAACAAAACAAAGAGTAAAAACATTCCGTTCAGAGGAACCAATATCGAGCGAACAAACAAACTGCGCTACCGTGGCATCAGTTTTGATAAAATGCTGACCTTCAGAAAAGACGTGAAAACGTCTACACTCAAATGTAAAAAAAGGCCTTTCCATCCTGAAAACAAAGGCGGCTAAAGGCATTGAACAACTTCATCTCTTTCGGCTATACCAAGTTATAATACTGAGTGTAGTCGAGTATGGACTTAGCCTCACTAGGTTGTCACAGACAAACCTTATAAAACTAAAATTCAAAATGAAGTAATGAGAGTGATCCTTGAAACCGCAAAGGACACACCCACGGAAACTCTGCGATACCTGTTTGACCTTCCTTCAATACAGTCAAAACATAAAACAGAACAAGTGAAGGCATTCTGTATTTCAGGGCGCTGGAAAACCCAGAAAACCCACGGCACGAGATGACCAGAACAACAAAAGGCAATAGACTACAACGAGGAAAATCATGGATGGGACAGGCAGAAGATTCCACTCAGCACGTATGTCAAGTGACGAAAAGGGATATGAGCTGGCCTTGACTGATGGCCGCCTCAAAGGTTTATGTGCGGGCTTAAGACTTGTGCCATGATCTTTCTGGATCTTCTCCATCACATGGCACCAGTGACGCCAGTGCATATAGAATTCAATCCAAGCGCGGAGACGTCATCTTGAGAAACTGAAATTGAAACTGAAACTGCATTAGGGCTTCATGTTCGGGCCATCAGCGACCAAACCGGCACCCCCTGCCTCCCGCTCCCAGCCCCCCGCCCCTCTGGCTTGACAGGTGAAGATGATGCTGGGTCCCTGACAGGACTAAAATCAAGACCTTTCAAAGGGCATAGAACTCATCTGGACTCAACAGCAACCCAGAAAATCCTGCTGTTTTGGAGTAATTTTGAGTGAAGGAAAGGCTAAGGCATAAACCTTATAGAAATCCGGAGCAGTTTCAGTTTCTCAAGACGATGTCTCCGCGCTCGGAATGAATTCCATATGCACTAACGTCGCAGGTGCCATGTGATGGTGACCATGGCACAAGCCTTAAGCCTGCACATAAACCCATGAGCTGGCCAGATCCTGAGTAGCAACCCCACGAGATACAAACCGGAGCAGGAGTTCCTTAGATGGTTGGTTGTTTTTCTCAACCTTATTATGGTGTGGTTCGCTGTTGTTCTCAGCCTTATTGTGGTAACTCCTGTAATATTGCTGGCACCAAACTATACTGACTCTTGCCTTGCCTCTGGATATCATCAGTGATGTGAGAGGGGAGACTTACTTCGTGGGCAAGAGCTCGTCTTCTGCATATCCCCGCTCAGATTTGCTCATTGGAGTGTAGTAATCAAGCGTTTGAAACTAAATGCTTCAGGCGCTTGCTCGGGATCTCTTGGCAAGATCGGAAGACAAACGACTTTGTGTGGAGCCAAATAACAACACTCGCAGGCCCACAAGAACCCCTCCTGGCAACAGTCAAGAACAGGAAGCTGTCGTGGTTCGGGCATGTCACACGCACAACTCACTGCCCAAAACGGTCCTCCAGGGTACACTGGGAGGCGGCAGACGAAGGGGACGACAAGCCAAATGCTGGATGGACAACATCAAAGAATGGACCAGGTTGGATGGCCCCACGCTGGTGCGACAGGCGGAGGACAGGACCGTTGGCGACGGCTGGCTTCAAGAGTGTCTCTCATCTCTCCTCTACGCCATCACGGCAGGAGAATGATGAATGAATGAATCAAGCGTTATACTGAAATCCATCCTTTAGCGCAGTTCCATGATATCTCGAAATCGATGGGTATCATTTGATTTTGAAAAGGGCTACTGCAGATTAGACTTACGGACCTGAGTGGGGAGGGGAATTCCTGGGTTCTGGAATCCCTCACCACCCCCTACCCAAATGTACCTTCATCCCACCTACCCACCCACCCACCCCACACACACACACTCACATTCACACTTTCTTGATTGGGAATTTGTTCCTTGTGCATCAGCACGTAAAAATATTCATATATATGCATAGTGATAAGATCGGAAGCACCAGCTTGGAGTGACTTGGTTTTATTGGAACTAAGTGGAGCAGCTTTTTTTAACAGTTGCATTCCAAAGAGACGCAAAAAAAAAAAAAAAAGTATCATTCAAAATCTGAAATAGGAAATTTTGAGAACCAATGTTTAAGTGAAATTTGCACTCAGAATATACCAGAATGAGACTGACTATTTTTATCATACAATGTTAATAATGTTCCGTTACGTTGTTAAATAAAATGCAACAATCACGCTTTGAACATAGATTGTTCGCGCTCTACAATTTAAATTACTATTATTGTTAAGTTTCACATTATAATTAGGCTGGTTTTCTCCCATTTTGCCGCGCTATTCTTGGCTGCTGATAAACATTTTACAATGTAGCTTAAGAGATTGAAATACCTGGAATGTCACGAACTTACATACCAATACTGTTATTCATATTCTGTTCTCATATCGATGTTGTTATTCATTTTCTTTGTGCGTGTGTAGTGTGTGTGTGTGTGACCACGCGCGCGTGTGTGTATGTGTGTGAGAGTACGTATGTGTGTGAGTAAGTATGTGTGTGGAGTAGTACATTACATCAACCCAAAAAGAGAAAATCTTCGAGTGGATCAGGAAGCGAGCTGTTTAGATAGATAAGGCACTATCTCCAGAAGTTTCTCACAGCGAATGCAGTAGCTGACCTAGACACTGTATCTTCCCATTTGGAGGTTAGAGTTCAAGTTGTTCAAGGAGGTCTATGCACTCGCACAATTCCATATGCGCCCCACCCGTAAGGTTTTGTGCAGGCTCAAGGAATCTGCCGGATAATAATTATTACTTTCCGGGGAAGATCCCTGCAGCCTGCACAAAACCCTTTGTGCTATTGGGTGGAGCACCTATGGTTTTGTCCGAGTGCGATGAGTCCCTCTCACACAATCTCCGATTATATATTCTGTTTGTTGTCCAGGTATTGAAATCCAGAGGGAGGGAGGAAAAAAAAACACTTCATCATCATCATCATCATCATCATCATCATCATCATCATCATCATCATCATCATCATCATCATCCATCATCATCATCATCATCACCATCATGCGCCCAGCCGCATGGAGTTGGCGATCATGGTCCTCCATATGAATCTATCTTTTGTCGCTGCAAGTACATCTCCCACCCTCTCTGTCTTCAGCCACTGCAAGTCTGTCCAATATTTTCTCCCTGGGTCTACTTGGTGCTCCTTTTTCCTCCAGCTTTCCCGTTATGACTAGGTGCTCAAATTTCTCTTGCCTCTTAAGTGTCCTATATATATATTGCTTGTCTTTTCGTAACCTTCCCCATTAACGTTCTTTTTCGCATTTGCCCCTTTCAGGACTGTCTCATTTGTTTTCTTTGCTTCGATGGAATTCTTACAATTCTTCTTAGAAACCACATTTCAGCTGCTTCAATCTAGTTCTGACTTTGCGTGTTGACTGTCCACGCTTCGCATCCGTAGAACAGTATTGCTTCTATATAACAGCAAAGAACTCTCTTCCTGATATTCATTGATAGGCCTTTGTTGGTGTTAATTGATAGGCCTTTGTTGGTACCTACCAACAAAGAACGGGACCTATACAAAACACTAAACTGAAACCACCAAAACGATTGGTATATTGAATAATGACGGGGTTTTGATTGATTTGGTTCAGTTTTTACGTCGACACACCCCTCTCAGGTGATATGGCCGACGGGGATAACCATCCAGGGAAGTGGGGGAAGGGGGAAGGGGG
>CM060306.1:18828725-18831225 GCA_030674185.1 Monoplex corrugatus | reverse complement strand
GAATTGCAATAGTCAATGCGAGACATTATGAAGGAGAGAACGAGGTTTGCAGTTGTTTCCACAGAGAGATACTTCCTGTTCAGGCTTATACGATACTACACAGCCAAAGATTTTTAATCCCTTCTGCTTGTGTATTACATTCTCACAGCTATTGATTACATGATATGCAAAATCGAAGAGTAGAAAGGATAACGTACCAGGACTTCAACCCCAACAAGAGCAGAAAAAGGTGGTGCGGACAGATAAGAAACACACACCACACCCACACCCACACCCACCCACCCACCCACCCACACCACACACACACACACACAACCCCAGAACAACAAACAAGCAAAGCAAAGCAATAACAATAAAAAACAAAACAATAAAAAACACCCGAGAACAAAAACAAACCAAAACAAAACAAAATAACCCCACCAAACCTTAAGACATTAACAACAACAACAACAACAACAACAACAACAACACACAACAACAACAACAACAAAACCCTTTAAACTAGAAATAAAACAGACCTTCAAAACGTTTAAACACACACACACACACACACATACACAAAAGGCCCTTTAAACAGAAATCAAACAGACTCTTTCAAGACAGAAATAAAAATAGAAGACCTTCAAGACAGAAATAAAAAGAACTTTTAAGACGGGATATCTTGCCAGAGCCAGGCGCACAACACGTTTTATCTCCTAGAATCATTCTAAATGTTATAATTATTTCATTTTTTGATACATGGTCTCGAAAATTCTCGAATGATTTCAACATTCTGAATTCTCCCAGGGGTCTGAAATGTGATGTGGAACTAGGTCTTGGTCTGTGGTGGTGTGCTGATGATGGTGGTGGGGCGAGGGGGAGAGGGAATAATGGCAAGAAAAGGAAAGAAAAACTACAATACAAGGGTTGGTTACTTCAGCCCACAGTAGCCGTAGACACAACTATTTGCTGCGATTGAAAAAAAAACAAAGCCCTCTTTGTTGGCTATTCTTGACCAAGGTAGATAATCATGCTCACGAAGGGCTGAAGTATATTACCCTTTATTACTGCCCTTTATTATGCATCCATTTTTGCAGTATTTTTTTTTTCCTAATGATTTCGTATACTCGATAACTGTGACTGATCTTAATTCGTTCTTTGTTGTATCTATCATTTGTACCGTCTTTATAGTCGCAGGAGATAGAGGTGACTGCCAGCAGAAGTGATAGAAGACTTGAACAGTAGAAACGCCGTGTAACGACGTCAAAATCTCCTCAGTTCACACTATCGTATCAAAGGCATTGCATTGTGTTTCTTTCGCAAATTTTTCCTTGGTTTTCCGTTCCTCTCCTAGACTATTATCAAGTCTTCTCACTTTAAATCCACGTGTCTTTCTGTTGTGTGCTTGTTGAGCATGTGTGTGTGTGTGTGTGTGTGTGTGTGTGTGTGTGTGTGTGTGTGTGTGTGTGTGTGTGTGTGTGTGATGTGTGTGTGTGTGTAGTGTGTATGTATGTGTGTATGTGTATGTGTGTGTGTGTGTGTGTGTGTGCCTTAGACAGTTATGCGACCAACACAAGAAAATTTATCTCATGTTTTATATTTTGATAACATGACACCAATTTCATTGCTTTTTCCATTACTAGTTTCAAAAACAACAACAACAACAAACAAACAATATAGGCTAGGTAGGACCTTCAGACCTGGCAAGCTCATGGGTTTATGTGCAGGCTTAAAAGGCTTGTGCAAAGATCATTCTGGATCTTCTCCATCACATGGCACCTGTGACGTTAGTGCATATGGAATTCAATCCGAGCATGGAGACTCATCTTGAGAAACCGAAACTGACACGGAAACTGAGCCAGGCGGTGGAGTTGAACTGATTGTGGTCAGACGACCAAACCACATTTTCGCTGCTAATGAATATAATGGTGGACTGGTGATGTTTCCATCATCATCTTTGTGTCATCTATACATAGTCACGGACCAGGTCAGGCACTGGTGGTTTCAGTGTAGGACCGTTGATATTCTTATCACTCAGCAACCAGCCTATTGAAGCAGCTCCACTGGCTCCCTGTGGAAGCAAGAGTAAATATATAAACTAGCTACTCTGGCTTATCGGCTATACCGTTATCACTCAGCAACCAGCCTATTGAAGCAGCTCCACTGGTTCCCTGTGGAAACAAGAGTAGAAAATATAAACTAGCTACTCTGGCTTATGAGCATTTGATGGCACCTTGCCTATCTACCTCTCCTCTGTGCTTAAAATACAGGCCTGAACGCAGTCTCAGGTCAACAACCAGAAGCTTCTGGCAAAATCAAAATCAGAATACAAAACCATAGGACACTGAGCCTTCCGTTGCCAAGCCCCATTTGTCTGGAGCGATCTGCCATTCTCTCTCCGCTGTTCATCATCTCTCTCTTCTTTCAAGGCAGGGCTCAAAACTCATCTTTTCGATAAATACTACCAGTAATGTAACATGATTTTTGATCTTTCTGATTCAGTAATATATATATTAGTACT
>CM060306.1:18816225-18818725 GCA_030674185.1 Monoplex corrugatus | reverse complement strand
AGAGCAAGGTGTGTGTGTGCGTGCATGTGTGTATGTGTGTGTGTGTGTGTGTGTGTGTGTGTGTGTGTGTGTGTGTGTGTGTGTGTGTGTGTGTGTGTGTGTGTGTGTGTGCTTGAGTGAGCATGTGTGTGTATCACTGTATGTGTACAGCTGAGGAAGGGATAGGGGAGAAATTGAGTGGGAAAGAGACTGAAATACTTTAAGAAACTTTTTCAAATCTTTGTTTGTATGTAAATTGTGATGTATGATATGCGAATAGTTCATAATTTGTGAGGAATTTTGATTGTCAAGGTATTAATGCTGTAATACTGAAGTTGTAATGTTTTTCCTGTATATGGATTAGAATTTTTCTGTTTTTATCTTCATTCAAAATATTGATTATAATTTTATGTACAACTATTGCATGCATAAACACACACACACGCATGCAAACATAGCACACGCACACACACACACACACACACACACCTCTCTCTCTCTCTCTCTCTCTCTCTCACACACACACACACACACACACACACACACACATTCTTACAAACACACGCGCACAGCAACGCACACGCACGCACACACACATGTACACACACACGTACGCAAGCACACACACGCAGCAATATATAAACACAGTATGCCTCTTTATTCATATGAAAAATCTGTTAATCTTTCTTCATTACATAAGTCAGTGTTTACATTTTAATATTCTGTGGTTTCTTATGTGTCTTCTTACTTGTATAGCTTTAATGTTTGTTGTTATCTTATTGTGTATGTAATTGTGAACATTTTTTATCACCTTTTGCCTTTCTTGCGAAATGTAAAGCGCTGGTGAGCATGTTTTTATATGGAATATGCGCTATACAAATAAACATTATTATTATTATTATTATTATTATTGCTAGAAGAGAACATAAAAATCTTCTGAAAAGAAAGAGAAGGTCCTTTCATCTGACATTGTTGAACAGCTTGGTGTCCACATTGAACGACCAACAGGCATTTTGGAACTCCGTTAAAAAGGCATCATTGAAAATAAGTCAGTCAAAACGTTGCATTACTGTTAACACATGGTTTGAACATTTTCGTTCTGTGTTAGATAAAGATGTTGTGCAGGAGGCTGAGTATGTTATGAAAGTCAACGAGGAAACAGATGACCATCTTAATCGTCGTATTTCGGTGGATGAAGTTGTGTCCGCCATGCGTAAACTGAAGAATAATAAAACTGCAGGTCCTGATCTTATTAATGGTGAATTTTTGAAAAATGGGACCGAAGATATGATTCAGTTTTTCCTGAAACTATTTCATAAACTTTTTGATGATGGCCTATTTCCAGAAAGTTGGTCAGAGTCAATAATTTTACCATTATTTAAGAAAGTGGATGCCAGTAATCCAAATAGTTATGGAGGAATTTCTCTCTGCAATGTAAGCAGTAAATTATATAACACCATTATCAATAAGGGATGACAAGAATGGGTTGCAATTAATAACATTACAGGAGACCACCAAGCCGGCTTTAAGAGGGGATATTCCACAGTCGATCATATTATTTACTCTGCTTTCATTTATTCAGAAACAGTTTTCTTGTAATAGAAATTTGTATGCTACTTTTATTGATTTCGAAAAAGCATTTGATTCTATTGATAGAAATTTGTTTTGGCCAATTTTGTTGAAGAACGGTGTAAATGGCAAATTGTTTCAATGTATAAAGGCAATGTATCAAAATGTTAAATGTCGAATCCGCCATGGGCTCCATTTTACAGATTATATTCAGTGTACAACTGGAGTTAAACAAGGTGTCTGTAGCTCTGTGTTATTTTCTATGTTTATTAATGAGCTTGTGGAGGTTATCAGCCATTGTCATCATGGGGCCAAATTTCCACAGGATTTGTTTATTCTTTTGTTGGCAGATCATGTGTTGTTGTTATCTGAAACGGTTGTAGGTTTGCAGAGGCAGTTAAATGCTTTACACAAAGCGGCTACATCTTTGCATGTTAAGGTAAATTTGAATAAAACTAATTTGTCGTGTTTAGAAAAGGAGGACATTTAGCTACTGAGAGAGATGGGTGTACGATGATGTATTATGCCTGTTGTAAATGTATATAAATACCTGGGAATTTATTTTTGTACACGTTTGAGTTTTACTCTGGCTTGTAAAGATATTGCTAGCAGGGCAAAAAGCGCATTGTTATGTGTGATGAAAAGATTGAAAATATTGAATAATAATTCATTTGAATTACTTGTCAAAATATTTGACTCACAAATACAGCCAATTTTGCTGCATGGAGCAGACATATGGGGATTAGATAAGGTAGTTATGCATTTTGAAGCTGTACACTTATTTGCTTTGAAAAGATTTTTAGGACTGGATAAGCGCACATCTAATGATTTAGTATAATATTATGGAGGAACAAACAGATATCCGTTGTTTGTTCATTGAATTGTACGATGCATTCAATTTCGGTTAAAAACTATTGCACATGGAAGACAATAGACTGCCGATAAAATCCAA
>CM060306.1:18796225-18808725 GCA_030674185.1 Monoplex corrugatus | reverse complement strand
CATGGTCATCATCATCATCAGGTGCCTTGCCGCATGGCGTTGGCGTTGGCGATTATGGACCTCCATCTGTCTCTATCTCTTGTTGCCTAAGCATCTCTTCACCCTCCCTGTCTTCAGCCACTCTGCAAGTCCTCTAGTATCTTCTCCCTGGATCTACCCGGTGCTCTCCTTCCCTCCAGCTTTCCCGTTGTGACCAGGTGTTCCAATTCCCCTTTCCTCATAAAATGGCCTATGAATGTTGCCTGCCTTTTCCTAATCTTCCTTATGAATGATCTACTTGTGTCTGCCTCCATCAAACCGTCTCGTTTGTTTTCTTTGCTGTCCGTGGTAATCAACAAAAACATGAAACCCCCTCATGCAAAATAACAGCAAACAGCGCAACTTTGAGACAGGTCTGATAAGTTTAGATATCTGGAAACAGACATCTTACCAGACGGCAGATGCACATCAAAAATAGCCAGCAGAATCGGCCAAGCCAAAACAACTTTCAGGAAGATGAAAAGCGTTCTTACCAACAAATGCCTATCAATTAACAACAGGAAGAGAGTTCTTAAATGTTAATAGAACCGATTATGTTATACGGTTGTGAGGTGTGGACATTCAACAAGCAAAGTCAGAACGAGATTGAAGCAGCCGAAATGTGGTTTCTAAGAAGAATGTTGAGAGTTCCGTGGACAGCAAAGAATAGAAACGAGAGAGTCTTGATGGAGGCAGACACGGGAAGATCACTCATAAGGAAGATTAGGAAAAGACAAGCAACCGTTATAGGCCATTTTATGAGGAAAGGGGAATTAGAGCACCTGGTCACAACAGGAAAGCTGGAGGGAAAGAAACACCGGTAGACCCAGGGAGACAATATTGGACGGACTTGCAGGGTGGCTGAGGACAGAGAGAGTGGAAGATGTACTTGCAGAGACAACGGATAGAATCATATGGAGGCCATGATCGTCAACGCAGTGTGTCAGGGCACATGATGATGATGATGACAGGCAAAAGATCTTTTATGATAAAATGAATCGAATGTTGTTTTTAAAAAAAAAAAAATCAGATAATATAGAGCAGAGTAAAAAGAAAAATGCTTATAAGCAAAGTTGAGTATTGAAGTGGGGAGTAATATCTAATGTTAAAGAAATATTTTTTTTCTGTGTGGGTTTAGCTTTTTTTAACGTCCCCAAAGTAAAAGCACACAGGTTGTGAAAGAGATCTGTTTAGCACGACTGGCTGTAGGCTAGAAAACATTGTCTTCTCCCGAACCCTGAAAGCGGTACAACAGAGGTACGAACAATGGCGGTGGAAGTGTTGTTTCACTGATAGTTTTGTGCAAGCTTGTGTGAATCAATCATTTCCTATGATTGATCATCACTTTCCAACACGTCCAATACAAACAACGGTATTCAGCAGATACGTCGCTGCGGGATGACTCAACAAAACCTGTTGCCAAAGGCGTATGGAAAAACGAATTCACCAGAGGCAGTTGATGAGACATCAGTTCTCGCCCAGTCAAATAATCGCACAAAACATGGGCATCAGATGATATAATTATTTCTCAATCAGCAGAATGTCTTTAACACCCAGTCGCTCTCTCTCTCTCTCTCTCTCTCTCTCTCTCTCTTTCTATTCCTCTTCTCTGTCTCTCTCTCTTTCTGACTCTCTCTGTCTTTCTCTGTCTCTCTGTCTGTCTCTGTATCTCTCTCTCTTTGTGCCTCTGTTAGTATCTCTCTCTGTGTCTCTGTCTGTCTATCTCTTCTCTCTCTCTCTCTCTCTCAATCTGTCTCTTCTCTCTCTCTCTCATCTACCAAACATACACTCCTTTATCTCTCATGATCTCTCTCTTCTCTCTCTCGTCTGTGTGTCTGTGCTGTCTCTCTGTGTGTCTCTGTCTCTTCTCTTCTCATCTCATCTGTCTGCCTGTCTGTCTTCTGTCTGTCTCTGTCTCTCTTTTTTCTCTTCTCTCCCCAGGTATTAGTCAAATAAAAACAGCGTTTCATTGTCAAAGAATGTAAGCGCACTGTTTTGAGTTTTTGTGGTGGGGGCTGGGGCGTGGTGGTGGGGGTGGGTAGATGTGGGGTGTGGGGGTGGGGGTGGGGGTTAATGTCAAGTGGGGTTTTCGTCTGTCGTGGTTTGTCTTTTCCTCAGTTTCAGCATGGCATAAAATTGATTCCCTTGAAATCTATTTATTTCTTCAAAGTCTATTCTCCGAAAGTTTATTTCCTCAAAATGTATTCCCTCTATGTCTAGTTGTAGTCTACTTTTTTTACAGTGCTTCCTTAACTCTACCCCAAAACCATAGCATGCACAAGAATCACTATGCAAAAGAACGACGACAAACAACAAACTCAGATTTCATCAAAACTCTACCATCACGATACTTTAGGCGATTCTTTAACTTCTGGTGTTTGAGTAGATTAAATACACCCTGTGCGTTTACAAACATACTTCAAGGAAGTAGACTTTCAAGGTATGTAGTCTAAAAGTGAAAATCAGCTTCTTCTTATCAGCAGCTCGGCCAGTCATAAAGTTTTCACACATTATGGGGAACCAGAAATTATGAGGCAAACGTGTAGATGAGCCTTAACATACCACGATCGTCCAAAGTCAACTTCAGTGTCTTTACGTGGCACCGGTCAATATGTACCTCTCCTAAAGCGATTTCTCATCCGGATGCAAGGGTTACACATCGTATTGGGAGGACAGCAATTTTGACAGTGTTTGTCACCCAGGCGAAAACCTATGCTGGGGATGAGAAACTCTGTTGCAACACTAGCATATCATCATCATCATCAGGTGCCCTGCTGCATGGCGTTGGCGACCATGGACTTCCAACCATCTCTACCTCTCGTTGCCCCTAGCATCTCCCCCACCCTCCTCATCCCCAGCCACTCTGCAAGTCCGTCCAGCATTCTCTCCCTGGGTCTACCTGGTGCTCTCTTTCCCTCCAGCTTTCCCGTTGTGACACTAGCATATGCCCAGTTCAAACTGAATTGAGTTTCCTGTGGATCTCAATGATGCCAGCGTTCAGGAACAGAAACACACACACACAACAGAGCACACACAGCACACTCATACACACACACCACAACGCCCACACATACACACACACACACACAGCACATACACACACACACATACACACACACCATACAAACACACACACACACATACACGCACACAGACACACACACACACTCACACCACACACACACACACACACACACACACACATACACACACAGACACACACACACAGACATACACACACACACATACACACACACACACACACTCACACACACATACATACTCACACACACACACACACACACACACACACACACACACACACACACACACACACACACACACACACACACACACACACACACACACACACACACACACACACATACACAGAGGAAATTCGACATATTCAGTTAACGAAACAAGCCATGAATTCGTTGATCAAATATACGTTTTCATTCCTTTGTTTCGTTATTAAAAATAGCTCTCATTCAATTTCATTCTGTATTGTTTCCTTAATTAGATACACGCTCTCATTCCATCTCTGAGTGTTCCTGGTTTATGTTTCCTATTCTTTTTTCTCAAGATATCTCCGATACTACAGGGCCTCGAAAGGTCAGCGTCTGATTCACACACTTATGCTTGTGGGTTCGAATCCCGGGGTGAGTACATTAAAAACTGGCCTCCTCCCTGTCCCATCTTAACATCATTGTTGTTCGGGTGGTGTCAGTATAGGATTAGATAAGTCCACCTTTCCCCACTTCCTGGGATGGTTATCCTTGTCGGCCATATCACCTGAGGTGGGTACTGACGTAAAAACTAAACCAAACCAAAATCATCCAAACTTCAGGGTAAGTCTTCCAGTGCCCTTGCGAGCTGGGTGCATATGGCGATTTCGACACTTGCAGTTTTTCATTCCATTGTATGCTGTGTGCTAATTGTATTGTTTATTTCAGTGGGAAGAGCAAATTTGTCACAATGTGTGCATGTCTTCTTCTGGGGCAGGCTGGATCTTGTATAATTTATTCATGTTCAGATGTTTATGCTGCTTGCTATGCTTGTGGGGATTGGGGATGGAGCGAGGGGAACTTAACAGTACACCAGTTTTTTTTATAATCTTTTTGGCTTTCTAGTGCAATATAGTAGGTGAAGCCTCCTCCAACTTCCTAGAGCAGGTTCTCAACTACTAATCAGGTCTCACTCAAGACACTGTGTCAGTTTTATATGTACCAAAAGTTAGAGGTGTTGACGACGATTCATCTACAAGACAGGTAAAAATGCATCAGAAAGAAACAAAGCAGTCCAAGAACAATTAAACAACGTTTATCAGTGGTGTCAAGAAACTGGATCGGCAATCACCCCCACCAAAACACATGTAATGTTCTGCACCCTTGACAACAAAGCAGCGAAGTGAAAAATGTTTATCAGTTATATTCCGAAGAACCAATATTGAGCGAAGAAACAGTTTACGCTACCTTGGCATTAGTTTTGATAGAATGCTAACCTTCGGAAAATATGCGGAAACCACTACATTCAAATGAGAAAAAGGCCTTTCGATCCTGAAAGCAATGGCAACTAAATGCATTGAACAGCGTCATCTCTTTCAACTATACCAAGATGTAATACTGAGTGTCATTGATTATGGACTGGGCCTCACTACATTGTCACAGACAAACCTGCTAAAACTAGAAAGAATACAAAACGAACCAATTAAGGTGATCATCGGAACCACAAAAGACACACCTAAAGACACCATGCGATACCTGCTGGACCTTTCTTCAATACAGTAGAAACACAAAATAGAACAGGCAAAGGCATATTTCAGGGCTTTGGAGAACCCAGAAAACCCATTCTACCAGATAGTCGGAACAGCAAAAGGCAACAGACTCCAACGTGGAAAATCGTAGTTGGGAAGGGCAGAAGACTGTATGGAGCATGTGTGTCAACTGACAGAACTCAAAGGGACAAAGGAATGGAAAAACATCCAAACCATTTCAAAATATGTACAAAACAATCATACCCCAAATCTAGTGAGACACTGTCGAGAATGGCCAGAAAGGAAAACAAATGCATAAATTCAGTTACTCATGGAGCAACTAAGTTGCAACCCCAAAGATGTAATCATATACACGGATGGCTCAGTCACCAATAACAAATCTGGATGGGGCTTCACTGTCAAACAGTATGGAAACACCATACATGAACAAAACGCTACATATGATATCACAACCTCCAGTCTAACAATGGAAATTGAGGCAGTCACACGTGAACTACAATGATTAACCTCACTGATGATGATACGAAAGAAAGCCAAGCCTTTCTCTTGACTGACTTGATGAATTTGATTAAAAAAAAAGCAAAATGGAGTAGGGACCCCAGAATGGCACGAAGCTATGAGCAGTACCGACCTAAAAATGTCACATGGATCTACTGCACAGGACATGCTGGTGTTAAGGGAAATGAACAGGCCAATAAACTTGCGAGCAATGCCATTATAACAAAAATTCTCTTTCTGGGAAAGTCTGAGGTCCTGAGACGCATTAAATCATACCTTCGCGAGTCATCATACCATCGAACGTCTTACCCAAAAAGGAATAGACAGAGGATGTGGCCGGAAATCTACTATGAAAGGAAAAACAAGAGCTATTATTAATCAGACCAACATTGGTATCATCTCAAAAGTAACACTGCACAGACTCTTACAGCATGGAATGGAAAGTGTTTGGGCTTTTCCTGAAACAGAGAAAAGGAGAACACAACTTGAGAACAAGCAAGTTTGCCGAACCATCTGTGTGTGTTTGTGGGCTGTTTGTTGATTGTTGTCCAGATATGTCTGTAAGTTTGTCATGACATGTATATATGTGTGTTTCCTCTTTGTTCTGTTGTTGTTGTTGTTGCTGTTATTGTTGCTCTTGTTGTCAGCAATCATGCTGTGTGGATATGGGTGTATATGTATGACTCTATGTGTGTATGTCTGTGTATGGGCATGTGGGTATATGCATGTATTTACTGTTATTTGTTATTTTCATTTTTACTGTTTATTTATCTACATACTCCTTTATTTTGTATTTATTTATTTATTCATCTATTTACGATTATGCTCTTTCACTTACTTCTTACTTCCTTCCTTACTTACGTACTTACTTACTTACTTACTGACTGACTTACTCATTTACTTACATACCTATCTATTCCCTCTTTTCTTTCCTCGGAAGTGAACGACAGACTGGTGGGGCTATGATTAAGAAAATATTGTCTTCATCTAGTTGATAGAGAGATGAGACTTTGTGTATTGACTTTGTGTGTGTGTGTATGTGTGTGTGTATGAGTGTGTGTGTGTGTGTGTGTGTGTGTGTGTGTGTGTGTGTGTGTGTGTGTGTGTGTGTGTGTGTGTGTGTATGGGGGGTATTCCTGTCATGTGAGACGAGTTTATACAGAATAGCTATTTGTGTTGTGATTCAGACCTCTAATTATTTATCTATTTACTTAGTATATATGTTCCTTTTCAGAAGATAAGATTCACAGATACAGAAGAAAAAGAAAAAGAAAAAGAAAAAAAAGCTGACCACTTATCTCCTCTCCTGGCACAACTTCACTGGCTCCATGTATGAAAGCGCGTACAGTACAAACTAGACACCATGTGCTACAAAAGCCTCAATAACGCAGCCCCGATTACCTGTCAAGCCTACTTGAGATCTATGTTCTCTTCTCTCACGTACCCTCCGCTCTGCCTCCGATCCTCTGACTTTTCGCTTTCCACGCACTAAGCTCAGTACCTATGGTTCACGAGCCTTCTCTGTTTCTGGTCCACTCTCCTGGAACAAACTTCCTCTCTCAGTCCGTCAGCAACTTTCTTTTGTCTCCTTCAAGTCCGCTCTCAAAACTCACCTTTTCTCCTCTGCATAAAATCCTGACCTCACTGAACCCCCTCTGCAGCCTGTCTCCACTCGGAGGGGAATCACATTGTAATATATAATTGTATATAATATGCTCTCTATAATTTTCCATTGCTTTTATTCTTTCTCCCCATTTATAGCCATGTGTGTGTGTGTGTGTGTGTGTGTGTGTGTGTGTGTGTGTGTGTGTGTGTGTGTGTGTGTGTGTGCGCGTGCGTGTGTGTGCGTGCGTACGTGTGTGTCTGTTCAGCGCTTAGATTTGATTTTTATCAAGATTTTGCGCTATATAAATATTGTATTTATTATTAATTATTATTATTATTATTACATGTGACCAAGATAATTCCAGTGATAGGCTGATAATATACAATATCGTAAAACATAGCCTAGATAAAACACAGGTGAGGCAGGGCCTCAGGACCTGGCCAGTTCATGAGTTTATGTGCAGGCTTAAGGCTTGTGTCATGATCACCATACACATGGCACCTAAAACGTTAGTGCATACGGGATTCGTTCCAAGCGCGGAGACGTCGTCTTGAGAAATTGAAACTGAAACTGAAACTGTTAGAGGTGTATTATTTCTTATCTTGTTTATAATGGTTCGACCGCACATATATTTTCACACACACACACACACACACACACACACACACACACACACACACACACACACACACACACACACACACACACACACACACAAACACACACACACATATATATATACATATATGTATACATACATATATATGTGTATATGTTTATATATATATACAGATATACATGTCTATATATCTATACATATACATGTGCACATATGTAATGTATATTTATATCTATATAAATAGCCTATGCTCCAACATCCACTAGCTCAGAAAAAGAAATAGAAAATTTTTACAATGACCTCCAAACTATCAGAGACAAAATCCCCAAAAAGGAAATATGCATTGTGATGGGTGACTTCAACGCTAAAGTTGGAGAGGGGGCTGACACAGAATGTGGAATAGGACCATATGGTTTAGGAGAACGAAATGAGAGAGGTGACATGCTGGCTCTGTTTTGTCAGGCAAATGAGATGAACATCACAAATACTTTCTTCCAACAACCACTGCGCAGAAGATACACATGGATCTCTCCAGGAGACAGGTGTCGTAATCAGATTGATTATATTATCATTGACAGATCCTGGAAATCAACTGTCCTCAATGCAAAAACAAAGCCTGGAACAGACTGCGACACGGATCACATTCTTGTGACAACCAAATTAAGAATGAAAATATTGAAGAAGCCTAAAACCAAATCGACGCCAAAGTTCGACATATCAAAATTAGAAAACCCTGAGCTGGCGTTAGAATTTAGTATAGAAACAAGTAATCGTTTCTTAAAGTTACTTGGAGTTTGGGATGAAAATGACTCATATCCTGATGAAATCTGGACAGACATAAAAAACACACTGACCAAAATCTCTGAAGAAAAACTAGGAAAAGAAAAGAAAAGGAAAAAAGCTAAGCCCTACATAAGTCAGGAAGTGATAGATCTGGCAGAAAAGAAAAGTCAAGCTCGAAAGCAGGGAGAGCGGGAAAAATACTCAGCACTGAAAAGGGAAATAAAAAGTAAAGTCAGAAGAGACAAAGCAAATTGGCTGGCACAAGAATGCAGTAAAATCAATGAACACAACGAAAACAGGAAGTCGAGGGAGCTCTTCAAACAAATAAAAAAAGTGAAAAAAACAAATTTCAAAGCAACAAACCAATGCATCAACAACAAGGATGGTCACACTCTGACTGAACCAGATGATGTCTTGGATAGGTGGAACGAATATGGCACATCACTTTTTGGCAAGCCTGACAGCCATGAAAATAATTTAGAGCCAAATTTGGAATTGACCCCTGGAGATATGGAACCTGAACCTCTGCTCAGCGAAGTTGAATCTGCCATTAAAGATCTAAAATGCAGAAAGTCTCCTGGTCTTGACAATATTCCTGGAGAGTTGTTGAAACACTCAGGTGATGGTGGACTCAAAGTAATGCATCACTTATGCTGCAAGATATGGAAGACTTGTCAATGGCCTACAGACTGGAAGCTCCAAGAATTTGTCATGTTACATAAGAGTGGAAATGTCAAAGACTGCAACAATTATAGAACAATTGCACTGATCAGTCATGCCAGTAAAATACTGCTGATAATAATTTTAAACAGGTTAAAGCCAAAAGTAGAGGAAGAGCTATCCGACTGTCAGGCAGGCTATAGGAAAAACAGGGGAACAATAGATATGCTGTTTGTACTCCAGATATTGACAGAAAAGATTAGAAACACAGACCAAGAAATGTTCATCGTTTTCATTGACTACAGCAAAGCGTTTGATAGCGTGATTCACCAAAGTCTTTTCCACTTCATGATCAAAATGGGTTTTCCAAGATATCTGGTTTCCCTCATAGCTTCATTATATAATGATCAAAAAGCAACAATCAGATGGAATAATCAAAACTGCAAATTTTTTAACATCACTAAAGGGGTAAGGCAAGATTGCATCCTGTCTCCACATCTCTTCAGCATATACACTGAACATATCATGAGAGAAGCAGACATAGAAGACATGGGAGTAAATATTGGTGGTAGAAACCTGTCAAATTTACGCTACGCAGATGACACAGGATTACTGGCAGACAACATTACAGGCTCTAGGAGGATCCTGAACAGGGTAGACCGGGTTGGAAAGGCAGCTGGGCTGGACTTAAATTCAAAGAAGACAAAGGTTATGCATGTTGCAGGCAAATATAACACTAGACAGGACCAGATCATGCTAAACCAAGTCCCTCTAGAAAATGTCAAGGACTTTAAATATTTAGGTTCAGTCAAGACACACGATGGAACATGCTCAAAAGACATAAAGATAAGAATTGGAATGGCCAAGAACAGTATGGTTCAATTGAACAATATTTGGAAAGACCACAGCATAACAGCAGACCTTAAGATAAAACTCTTAAAATGTCTTGTCTGGCCAGTGATGTTATACGGCTGCGAGGCATGGACAATGAAGAAAGAGGATGAAAGACGAGTGGAAGCAGCAGAGCTGTGGTTTTACCGAAGACTGCTGAGGGTCAAATGGACGGATAGGCGCTCAAATGAAAGCATACTGAATGAGTTGGGTACTACACGTAAGCTCCTAGTACTCATACAACGGAGGAAACTGAAATATGTTGGACACGCAATCCGTAATGAGAGAACAGACTTGATGTCCACTGTCCTCCAAGGTAAAGTGGAAGGAAAGAGAAACAGAGGACGGCCACCTGCATCACTTGCTAGAAACATCACAAACATCAGTGGCAAGAAACTCCAGGAGGTGGTCAGACTTAGCCAAGATCGAGAGTGCTGGAGGCAACTTGTGAGGACATCATGTGCAGCGGCCAACACTGTTCCCGGTGACGCCGACAGGTGAGACAGGTGAGAAATAGCTATCAGTATATATCTACACACATGTGTGTTTGTACTAATATCACTTACTCTTTCTCTCTCTCTCTCTCTCTCTCTCTCTCACAAACACACACACACTTTCAAAAGGTGCTTTGGGGTGACTTTCCTAGTTCAAATCACTGCAACTACTTTTCTTGCCTTTGCACAGCCTGAACAATTCTAGATATTGAGCTTTAAATGTCAAATCAAATAGCAGACAAGAATTCATGGCGGTTGAACAAATCATCTGGCTTTTCCAGAGGCAGGAGCTCACACTTTATTGGGCATAGTTTCATCCGTGACAGGTGTTTCACGAACGCTAGAAACTCAAATAGTTTCCAAAGTATCCATTTGATTGCAATGCTGATGAGTTCTATTCAGACAGTTTTATGCATAAAACCTGAAAAGCCCTATTTCATTGCAGTTTTTAATAATTTTATTCCACTGTGAATGATAAAAGCACTGTAGGCCTGTGACACAAAAGTGTCACGAATGAAACCTTATATTTACACTTTAATATTGCAGAATATATGAAAAGATTAGGCAGAAAACCCAAATGAAATTATAAACTAGTGAGTAACCTTGATAAGAAAGCAAAAAATACATGCATAGATACAACCATTGGTTTAAACCAAACTTTATTCTCAGCCTACTACACCTATCTGTAAAAGGAAGGCTGAAATTTGAGTAAAAGTGTTAATATAAACTTGACTGGATAATAAATGATTTGTTCAACCTCCATGAATTCATGTCTGCTATGTGATTTGACATTTAAAGCTCAATATCTAGGATTGTTCAGGCTATGCAAAGGCAATAAAATTAGTTGCAGTAATTTGAACTAGGAAAGTCACCCCAAAGCACCTTTTGTCCTCGGCTCAATATATATATATGTATATACATATACATATATATACAATATACGTATAAGTTATAAAGTGTGTGTGTGTACATGTACATGTATACATATACATAAATATGTACATATCTAGATCTATCTATCTATCTATCTATCTATCTATCTACATGTATCTATCTGTATATCTACATGTATCTATCTATCTATCTATCTATCTATCTATCTATCTATCTATCTATCTATCTATCTATCTATCTATCTATCTATCTACCTATCTATCTACCTATCTATCCATATATATAATATATATGTGTGTGTATATGCATGTGTGTGTGTATGTGTGTGTGTGTGTATGCATGTATGCGTGTGTGTATGTGTGTGTGCATGTATATACATTCTTTCTAGTTTACGTCTATTCTGTTTGAGGACACTGTTGGAGTTCTGAGTCTGAAGTTTCTTTGGGATTAGTTCAATAGGAACTCATCATACGTGGTCAGTTCCATCGGCGCTCCATCCAAATCTGCCCACATTTGACCAAGTAGACTCCTGAGCTTGCAAAAAAACCCACAACCCCCCTCCCCCCCCCAAAAAAAACCCCAAAACCGCTATGTGCTGGTAAGATGTTAAAATGGAGGGGGAGGGGGTAAGAGTTATCAAACACTGCACTGTCACCAACAGAACGACAGAAACATTTTGACAGGCACCGTATTTTTTTTTAACCCTTTGACTCCAGCACCCTGTCCACCACCATCCTGATTGTCAACCATGTTAACAAAATAAAAATCTTAACCCTTTGACTTTCCTTCATCCTACTCACCAGCTTCCTGCAAGGTGCGGGAGTCAAAGGGTTAATTTTCCAGGCTGGGACTGAACTCGAGATATCAGTTATTGAGTCCACAGCTCTATCAACAGAACCAACCAGACTGCTATGGGCAAGGCGCTTTACAATTGACATTTTAATGGACATTTTAATGGACTGTTATCGAGGATGCACAATGGCTAACAAAACATCTCCGACACACAGGTAAGTTATTCAATTGACATGCAAGACGTGTCGGCGCATTCGACATAAAGCTGTTGAAAGGATTCAAGATTCATCTCCATATGTCACATTGCAATATTTCTTTTCTTTTCATTTATTTTTTCCATCTTATTTCAGTAACCGCAGTTGAGATATGAAGGGGACATTGCAAGCTGTCAAATTCAGAAGCCTGGTAAGCGCAAATACGTGTGTGTGCGTGTGCGTGTGCGTGTGCGTGTGCGTGTGCGTGTGCGTG
>CM060306.1:18756225-18791225 GCA_030674185.1 Monoplex corrugatus | reverse complement strand
TTCACAGAAACTGTCATGAAATAAAGAGTTGGCAATTATCATGCTCATGTTCTTAAAACTGTTGATTTTATCCGATTTTTTTTGTGTCTTCAAATTTGTCCACTTTTGTGGTTACAGTTAATGATGTTCAGATAATCTGTGTGGAACGAAAACTGAAACACACACACATGTACGCACACACACAAACATAAAGACACACACAAACACAAACACACACAAACAAACACACACACACAAACATAAACACATACACAAACACACATACAAACACACACACACAAACACATACACAAACACAAACACACACACACGCATGCACGCACACACACACACACACACGCGCACACACACACACACACAAGTACTCTCTCTCTGTCATTCATACTCACACAGACACACATACACAGATACACACACACATGCAGATACACACACACATGCAGATACACACACACACACACACACACACACACACACACACACACACACACACACACACACACACTCACATACACATACTCACACACACACCACGCACACACACACACATACAAACACACACCACACACACTCACACACACACAGGCACATGCACACACGCACACTCACACACACATAGATACACACACATATACACACATATACACATATGCACGCGCACACAATACATTCGCTTTCTCTCTTTCACACCCATGCACGCACGCGAGCGCGCGTGCACACACACACACACACACACGCACGCGTGTGTTAAGATTTTGTTCCATTTTTATATTTACCCGCTTACTCATGTCTCATACTCATTCTCCCCTCTGCCCCCAATCCAACTCGCCTATCTCCCATCCTCCATTTTTTCCCCGTCTAATATCACTCATAGTGAACAGACGTTAAATCAAAGAACGAACGCACGCACGCATGCACACACAGAGAATCACACGCACGCACAGACGTACCAAGACAGCAGTTACGAATAATAATGTATTCAAAGTTTCAAAACTAGACAGAAAAAATAGATTTATTGAGTGGTTTTGCCGTAAGTTTCTCTTTTTTCAAAGGTTTCTTTTTGAAAAAAGATATTTTCTCAGTTGATGAACAGCAGGATATTTCCTGTTCCATTTGTTTGTTTGTTTATTTCTTCTTCTATTTATTCATTATCAAAACACATGTGGTTTGCTTTCAACAGTTAACGTATGCACGTGTGTGTTTTGCGTAATTGTGCATTATTCTTAGTAAATGATTGAACATTTCAGTAACTGATAAAGTGATATATTTATTAATGATTGAGTAATTGCCTTTCAATTTGCAGGTGTGCGGTGTTTATTCCTGCCGAGTGTTTGCTTGGTACTGCTTTTTGCCGCAGCAGTAGGTAAGATGTCTTGCCCTCTTTCAAGTTAGAATCTCTTTTTTTTTACACATCTCTGAAATGCAGTCTCCCAACATCAAGTCATCGTATAAGGTCTTATTGCCTTTCTACTTGTAAATGTGGACGATCATAGCATCTTTAAAGTCTTGGGGGAATTTCCTCCTTCTGCCATATAGACTGGAACATCTCTCCCCAATCCTGTAGATATCTGCTGGAATACTATCAGCTCCTGCTGCCTTCCTATGCAAATGTGTAACAGGAACCAGAAAAAACACGAAAAAAATCAGAGCGCGTATTTGATACAACCAGACAAGACAGGCGCAAATATTCGGCCAACTGGCCTTTGTCAAAATTATTATTATTTTTTTTGTAGATGTATGATATCAAACGAACAAACACCAAATACAAAAATTAGGAGAAAAAGACTGAAACTTCCCTGCTGCTTCGTCCAGTAGGAGAAAAGGACTGAAATGATATAATGTGTTTGTGAGTAAATATGATGTCAGAGGGGAAGTGAGATGAATTCTGCAATTTGAAAAGCGGTCATGCCATATTAATATTGTTTTATCCTGAAGAGGGTCCAGGGCTTAAACAAAAACTCTGATGCACTAGCTAAGAGTAGTTTTTGGAATGTAAAGTGTCTAACTATTAAATAATGCATAGGAGAAATATATAACAGTTAAAATTTCTAATTTGTATGATACTGCCTTCTTGCCCCGTACCTTTCTTCTTGATCCTTTCATCTTTTATCACATTTTTCTTTTCTTTTTTTCTTTTCGTCAACTCTTTGATTGTAACTGTATGATGTATTTGTCAAGGTATTGCTCATGTTTTGCAAATTACTGTTTTTATAATTTTTTGTCAATATTTGTACGTGATATGTTTAAGTACTTAATCATTTAGATAAGATATGACAGTCAGAACAATCAGGTGGGTAAGACATTAAACTATCAGTCGACAGGTCTAGGTTTGATCCTACTGGATACCTCCCGCATGGTGGGTAAAGTATAGAAATTTGTTTTCCAGTCTCACAGGAAAACATGAATGCTGACCTGCTAATATCTTAACCCTTTTCGTGTATATACGTACACAGGGCATCGATTGTGCACGTTAAAGACTTCGCAAGTCAAGAACCAGAAGAACAAGCAAACAAAAGCAAGCGCGTATTGAACACAACAAGACAAGACAAGCGCAAATTTTCGACCAACCGGCCTTTGTCAAGCGCGAATGCACGGTCACAAACAGACCACAAACAACACCAAACAACGCATAATAAAAAGATGACTTAAAACTTCCCTGCCGCCTCGTCCAGTGGATACAAAGGGACCAAATGGAATGGTCCCTTCTTACCCACTCGCGCTCGGAATGAATTCCATATGCACTAACGTCACAGGTGCCATGTGATGGAGAAGATCCAGAATGATCACGGTACAAGCCTTAAGCCTGCACACAAACCCACGAGCTGGTCAGGTCCTGAGGTCATACCTTGATAGTTCCATAACCCTGGGGTCCTAGGGGAATGAGGGGGCGAAGACCTGAACTTTTCCCGAGGCCAGCACGAGGGCGGCGCCCATCCCCTCTCCCTAGATTCAAATTCATATACATATTCACATTTTTTTTACCAAAACTTCAGAAAGGTAAGAAGACTAAATGGCCTTCAGGGGGTGGCACCTGGGAAATCAGCCTATCTCTCCAATGTTTTATACCAAGGCAGCCCGGAAATGCCTTGCTCTTCACGATTTTCAACTGCCATGGGATCTTTAGCGTGCGCAGCTTGAAGGCACACTGGTCCGATTCTTTTTTTGTCCCCTTCCGAAGGACTAGACGTTCAGTTCGATTTTCCGGTCAAACTGAGGAGAAAAATCGAGGCCTCTACGGGGAACAAACCCTGGAACCTCGAGTTCAGTTATTGGCAGGCGAACGTCTGAACCATTCTGCCACTCTTCTCCTTTCATAATATATCCTCACTTCAACCAGACCCGAGATCTAAAGAAATCGGCATTGCTGATAAGGAAAGCCACTTGCAGGGTGGCCGAGGACAGTCTTACAGAGAAAGTGGGAGATGTACTTGCAGCGACAAGGAATAGATTCGTATGGAGGGCCATGATCGCCAACGCTATGCAACAGGGCACATGATGATGACAATGATAAGGAAGTTTGACCAATAACCTCAATGACTCATCGGTGATATAAATGCCGACTCTAGTGTGTGATCCCAGTCCTGATGGGCCCATGGCACGTTCATCGATGAACAGGAGCCGGTGAAGGCTTGTTGGCGATTTAGCTATTTATTTTTTTTTAAGGATCATTGCACTCAGGGAAGTTACCTTTGTGCTCATCTTTTTTTTTCCGTCCCATTTTCTACACCACCTTAATGGCCACAGAAGCTGGAACAGTTTTTATTATGCGATGATGATGTCGATGTAGATGATAATCATGATGCTATGGAGTTCCATCTAGGACTGAGACTGCGTGACAGGGTTGTACTCTACGCTATCATAATATATCCTGGCGTCAACCAGGCCTGAGAGATACAGACACCTGCGGTGTTGGTCAGAAGATTTGAGCAACACCCTCAATGACGCATCCGCGAAGTGGATGAGACTCGACTGTGTGGTCCCAGTCTTCCCAATGAGCTCATAGCACGCCCAACTCTGGGAAGGAGCCGATTTGAGCCGAAAAATCCTACAATGATCTTTGAAGGTACTGATGGGGATTCGAACCCACAACCTTCCAATCAGTAGTCCGTTGCGTTGACCACTTTACCACGGCGACTGGTCTGTTGGCGATTTATGATTATATGAAATTGTTTCTGATGGATGGTAAGCCAATACACTTTTGTATTCCTCTCTGATGACATTAAGATTGTGCATGAATGAAATATGATTCTGCATGTTTTTCTTTTTCTTTTTTACCTCCCTTTAATATCCAGTGGTTAAACAAAACCAAACGACATGTAAACATGAAAGAACCGTACTATGCTAACTTTTACAATGAACCCTAAAAAAAAAATGTTTGTTTATTTCATAAAAGAGTTATCACGTAAAATCAAGACTTTAACCTTTTCAAGGTCGCTATGACATCAACAAAGCATCAGATGAAATGAAAGTTACGGTGAAGTGAGGGCAATGACAGAATGTGACAACACTGAAAACAGATTCTGATTATCGTTAAAAGCTCCTAAGATAGTGCTGCTTACACACCTTCCAAAAAAAACCAAAAAAAAAAACCAACAACAATTATTTCAGGCAAGTTTCTTATTTGTGCCATCTCGACTTTGGCGCCATGGCTTCCAAACTTACACATTTGTAACTTCTTGATAGTCTACATCTTTGAATCAAGTTTGTTAAACATCCGTCCAGAAACACATGAGAAAATCTTATACTTTTTTGTCACGGACACGCAGGCAGCCACATAGGGAAAATCTGTTTTCTTTGTTGTACTAGTCAACCGTTGTATTCACTTTACGTCAAGTGTTATTTCATCTGATGCTTCTTTAAGGTCACAATGTCCCCCCAGCAGTACAAAATCTGACTTTTTTGATAGAAGCAGAAACTTCATTTATTTAAAGGGAGATCGTTAGGCTGATCTAGCCACTTTGTTCTAACACTTTGTTACTTAGATCATAGTCATGGGATCTGCCTTGAGCTTTTCCGATTGTAACAAATACTTAAAATTAGGAAGAATATGACAGATTACTTGAGAACTACTTTAAAGGAATACAAACTGGAATGCTTACTTTCAGGACAAGTTTATCGTAATGTATTTTTGTATCTTTCTGAAAGCTACGACGCCCTTGACCTTGATTGCTCGCTTCTCTTCCCGTGGGGTCAAAGCTACAGTGAATTTCACACAAGATTATATTGGGGCTACTGTCAAAGTGGACAAAGATGGCTCCATATTTCATTGCGCCGTCAGAGTACGATGGCAGGTGAACGCTCTCCCCGTTCAATATGACACGGAAGACCCTTGCAACGTGGACTCTCTTGGTGACAAGTAAGTTAAAGAACGCTACTGTCGATTTATGATAAATGAAACATGCCATGTTTGTGTGTGGTTTTTATTCATCCAGATTGATCAATGTGCCTTTTTTTTAAACTGGGACTTGTGATGACATGCTATACAAAATTCCAGCGAAACTAAAACAAACAAACAAACAAACAAACAAACAAACAAACAAACAAACAATCAAACAAACAAACAAACAAACAAACAAACAAAAAACAAACAAACAAAAAAAGTAGCTCGTGCAATGTAACAACAAACAACACGCTCATGAAATTATACTGACTTCCAGTCAAAGCATGATTTTGTCTGCACTCATTCATTCATTCATTCATTCATTCATTCCATTTGTTCATTCGTTCGTTCGTTCGTTCGTTCATTTGTTCATTCATTCATTCTGTCTACAACATCACTCCTTCAAATGTTGGCTGCTCGCACTGCTGTCTGGATCTCTGTCCTTCACGTCTCTTTTTCCTCAATCAGATTGAAAATCTCTGGACTGCTACGATCTGTCCACCCCTTTATGGTTCCTAGGTTGTCTGTTCGTGGTCTTTCTCTTCATCTTTGTCTTTGATTTTTTTCCTTGGATAACATCTTTCATGAGAGTGCATTTTTCTTTGTTTATGCCCACATGCCTAAAGAAGGTCAATGTCTTTTTAAGGATGACCGTACAAGTTCTCTCTGGCTTTTCAGCTCTCGAGGTATCTGTCTGGCTTTTCAGCTCTCGAGGTATCTGTCTGGCTTTTCAGCTCTCCAGGTATCTCTCTGGCTTTTCAGCTCTCGAGGTATCTCTCTGGCTTTTCAGCTCTCCAGGTATCTCTCTGGCTTTTCAGCTCTCCAGGTATCTCTTTGGCTTTTCAGCTCTCCAGGTATCTCTCTGGCTTTTCAGCTCTCCAGGTATCTCTCGTCACATCCGTTGTCTTTCTAGCTTTGTTAGCACCATACAAATGAAAATATAAGCAATATCAAAATATGATTAGAAGCACCACCATGATGCAGCGGTGAGCTCAACAGAGAAAAAAGACTGGCAGGTTGTCGATTTGAATCCTATCTGTCCTGTCAAAATCAATTTGGGATTTTTCCACCCAACCGGCTTTTGCCTTTAGTTGAGTGGACCATGACTCAGTAGGAAAAGTGGGACCACACAGTCAGTTCTCATCAACTTTATACTGTATCATTTAGAGTGTTGCTCAAATGTCCTGACAAACACCACAGGTATCTGTATGTCTTGAGCCTGGTTGACACTAGGATACAGTGCGAAAATAAGAATAGTGTACCGCCCTATCATGTACTCTTAATCTGGAATGTAACATCATGGCATCATTATTTTCAACCTGTCGTCTTACGTCAGCATCGCGTTAGGATCTTACGTCAGCATCGCGTTAGGATCTTACGTCAGCATCGCGTTAGGAAAAACTATTCCAGACTTTGTGACCATCGAAGTGATGAAGTCGTGTAAAAGATAGGAGATAGAAAAACAAAAGACTTTTCTTTTTTGCCCTACATTTCTGTTCGTACAAAACAATGAGAAACATTTACCTTTCAAGGAATGTTGACACATACATCTTGCAGTCAATTTACATTTGTGCCGCCTTTGATATACAAGAACTTACTCATATCGTCCTTTGTATCTCTCTCCAGCCATGTAATTCCACCTATGAATGTAACTGATGTATTCAAATCACTGGCAAAATGCTTAAATTTTCAGCCCCAATTATAAACAGAACTTTTACCTACATCTACAATTTGTGTTTCGATAAGTGTCACCTACCATTTCAGTTCAAAAAGGCCAAAAGTAATGCCCTAATCACCAGCTTCCTGCAGGAAGCTGGTGGATAGGGCGAGGGAGTCAAAGGGTTACGTTTTTGCTTTGCTAGCATGATTGACAATGCAGGATGCTGGTGGACAGGATGCGGGAGTCAAAGGAATAATGGTTCAGTTATTCAGATGATGTCATATTAATGTTTCAAGTCTTCTCTTCTTCTCCTCCCCTCCCCCACCTCCCCTTTTAAATACCTTGCCAACGCATTGGGTTTTGCGCAGGCTTAGGGAGTCTGCTAAGTAAGTACTAACAAGTTTGGTTGCAGGGCAGATAGCATTGTAAGAGTGTAATAAATCCTTTTCAGCAAATTCCAAAATTTAAACTCCAGAGAAAGCCGAAAGTTCCATAGATTTAATAGCAAAATTAGAGTTACAGTTCTGTTGTCCAGATTTAGGTTTGCACATGTGAGTGTGCTGTTCATGGTGAATAACCAATACAGCAAGCATTTACATTCCAAGATCTGACTGATTGTGAATTTGTAAAACAGGTAACACACACACACAACACACACACACACACACACACACACACACACACACACACACACACACACACACACACACACACACACACACCCCACACACACACCCGAAAACAAAACAGATTTCAAAATCTGCTATTATCCTCACATTTAGCGATTACTCATCATCATCATCATCAGGTGCCCTGCCGCATGGCGTTGGCGACATGGACTTCCAACCATCTCTATCTCTCGTTGCCCCCAACATCTCCCCCACCCTCCTCATCCCCAGCCACTCTGCAAGTCCGTCCAGCATTCTCTCCCCGGGTCTACCTGGTACTCTCTTTCCCTCCAGCTTTCCCGTTGTGACCAGGTGCTCCAAATCCCCCTTCCTCATAAAATGCCTATAAATGTTGCTTGTCTTTTCCTAATCTTCCTTATGAGTGATCTACTTGTGTCTGCCTCCATCAAGACTGTCTCGTTTGTTTTCTTTGCTGTCCATGGAACTCTCAACATTCTTCTGAGAAACCACATCTCGGCTGCCTCAATCTTGCTCTGGCTTTGCTTGCTGACTGTCCACGCCTCGCATCCGTACAACAGTATTGGTTCTATATAACAATGAAGGACTCTCTTTCTGATGTTAATTGATAGGCATTTGTTGGTAAGAATGCTTGTCATCTTCTTGAATGCTGTTAGCGATTACTGCAATGTGAAAATCATCCTGGTTCTTTCCGTTGCTGGAAGTATGTTTTCTCATTGTAGCTTCTGTATAGTTGCTCATTGCATATTCACCTGAACATTTTAAATTTCTTATCAGAAGAAACGCTCTAGCTCGATTTCACTTGACATTTGGTTTACATTTTATTGATGACTCTCGGTTGTTAAAACTAATGAACAATTTCTCATTTCAGATTGTACTCGGAGGAAACGTTTGCTTCAGAACTGTTTGGGTTAGACGACATTGAAGGTAAGAATGAAAATATTTTTCTAGAATAAGACGGAGAGAAGTGTGGAATGTTAAGTATATAAAGCTGGGGGAATGAATAAAGTGACCATTTATCTTTGTGTTTTATCTTTGTTTAGACACAACGAAATCACGTTTTATGGTTTTGGTTCTACACTGGAATAGCATGACTGCAGTATCTAAATGTGATTGCATTTGAAATCTGCATCAAAGAGACTGTCAGTGATTAAGCCTGTCATCATCATCATCATCATCATCATCATCATCATCATCATCATCATCATCATCGTCGTCGTCGTCATCATCATCATCATCATCATCATCATCATCATCATCATCATCATCATCATCATCATCATCGTGTGCCATGTCGCGTGGCGTTGGCGATCATGGCCCTTCATACGAATCTATCCCTTGTCGCTGAAAGTACATCGCCCACCCTTTCTGTCGTCAGCCACTCTGCAAGTCTGTCCAATATTGTTTCCTTGGGTCTGCCTGGTGATCTTTTTTCCACCCAGCTTTCCTGTTGTGACTAGGTGCCTCGTAAAATGTCCTATAAATGTTGCTTGTCTTTTCCTAATCTTCATTAATTTTTTGCGTGTCTACCTCTTTCTTTGTCTCGTTTATTTTCTTTGCCATCCATAAAACTCTTAACATTCTTCTTGGAAACCACATGACACTTTTGAATAGGATGCCAGTGGAGCGTACAAAACAGGGATATTGAACTCTCATAGTGAGATACTTTCAGTACGACTCTTGCAACAAATTTTTTAAACTTTCTTTAGAGGTTCAATAACATACAAGGGAGCACCTATAAGAAGACTGTTATACCAATCTAGACGAGGACGTACACAAGAGATTACAAGACTTTTGGCAGCAAAATCAGTGAGAAGATGATGAACACAGCTGACGCCTTTGAGTTCCAAATGAACCACCTGACATACTTTGGTTACAGAAAGGTTAGAGTCAAAGATGAATACTGGCTTTCGTACAGAATTAGAGAGGGGAATGTCACATGCACTGAAAGAGACTGAACTTAGAAGAGGAACAACTTTGTTAGTGTGTGAAAATAACAGAGCCTCAATCTTATCATCGGTAAGCTTAAGTCGGTTGTCGGTCATCCGGTTTTTGATGTCACTTGTGTATGATTGGAGTGTGGAAATCATTTCATTCAGTCCTGCTGAAGGTGTTCACTTCTGTGGTTGTGTCATCATCATCAAAGAGGTGATGGTCAACAGAATGCTTAGTTTTAAGGGTTGTATATATCTATATGTCGAGAGAGAGAGAGAGAGAGAGAGAGAGAGAGAGAGAGAGAGAGAGAGAGAGAGAGAGAGAGAGAGAGAGATGAATATATTATTTCTTATTGTTTTTCGTTTCAGGTCATTCACTAGTACTTGTCGATAATAACGAGAAAATATTATCATGCGCAACAATCGAAAGACCTGGGCGCTATATCACAGCTCGAGCCGTCTTCAGCAGCAACATTCTTGGTACAGTTTTTCTGAGGCAAAACGCTGAATCAGAGGGGGCCTTCACACGAGTATCTACAGACTTATTCTTCGATAACTACAAAACATCTGCTAAACAATTAAAGTGGCAGATATATTCAGATGAGTGCTTGTCTTCTTCCTATTTCCCATCTCCTGAAGCTGTTCCAGTATTGACCATGCAAGGTAAACAATCTTTTTGAGAATGTAGACTGATATTCATTGTATGAACGAACATTTTCTCAGCTGAGTTATGGACTGCCGTGGATGTGATGTTTGGTGGCCTCTTGAGGCCTTTTTTTTCAGGCCGAATGGTTGGCAGTGTTGCTGGCCCAGTCTTTATCGGCCGTACTGTGTTCACGTGGGAGAGACCATTAGCACATTAGGCGCTAGAGTCAAGCAGCACCAAAACCTTATCACAACCATACTAACAGCAGCTAAGAACATCACAGACAAACAGAATACCGAGTGTACTAGAAAACAAATACAAGATTTCAGGCATCTGAAAATCGTGAATCAAGATGAAAAGTTAGAAAACATACAGGGCATGCATCTTTAAACAGAGACAGCAGAGCTGACTGCCAAATATATAGAGACAAGCGCCAACACCAACTGAACACTGCATAAATTAAAACAGGGCTGGTCACACGTACTCGCACACACGCACACGCACTCACGTACACATGCACGCTTTCAGTTTCAGTTATTTTAAGACAATCCTTTGGCTTGATAAAGGTCCCAAGAGGAGACTGACACGGTGTCTTTCTGGGATCCACGGGCCTCGACTTTTCTCCTCAGTTTGACCGGAAAATCGAGCTGAACGTCTAGTCCTTCGGAAGGGGACAAAAAATGAATCGGACCGTGTGCCTTCTGCCTGCGCACGCTAAAGATCCCACGGCAGTTGAAAATTGTGAAGAGCAGGCCAATGCCTGGCTGCCTTGGTATAAACCATTGGAGAGATAGGTTGATTTCCCAGCTCCCACCCTTCGAAGACTAATTAGCCTTCTTGCCTTTCTGAAGTCTTGGTTAAAAAAAAGTGAATATGAATGTGAATTTGAAGCAAGGGAGAGGGAATGGGCGCCGCCCTTGTGGTGCTGGCCCTGAGAAAATTTGAGGTCTCTGCCACCTCACTCCCCTACGACCCCAGGGTTATGGGACTATCTAGGTAAGACCTCAAGACCTGGCCAGCTGGTGGGTTTATGTGCAGGCTTAAGGCTTCTGCCGTTATCATTCTGGGTTTTCTCCATCACATGGCACCTGTGACGTTAGTGCATATGGAATTCTTTCTGAGCGTGGAGACGTCATCTTGAAAATTGAAACTGAGACTAAAATCTGGGATCCATAAAGAGATGATCATTTTATGGACATTAAGTTTAGAGCGTGCTTTTTCTGTATTTATTCTATATGTTGCATATGTGCAAACGGAACCCTGAGGAAGATAATTCACTTCCTCTTTCAGAACTTAATATATTCGGTCCACTGTGTTTAGTATGTCCCCATGTATAGTGCGTGCTATTTTGTTCTTTGTAAATAGCCTCCATTTCACCTTAACTCTTTTAAGATTATAGTTTTTTTTTAATTCAGCCATTTCACTTCTATGAGAGAAAAAGAGAATTACACTAATCATCTTTTTGCCTTATAATCTGCATTGAAATATCAGTTTTGTAGATTGTTGCTTGAATCTGTTCATGATGGAAGTAAAAGGAGATATTGATTATTACCAAGCTATCATATTGCTGCATTCATCAGGTTTGCATTTGATTCTATATATTTCTAGTTATTCATCTAAAATGGCCAACAAACATTTCTAACTGAAAACCTAGACAACCAGCTCAGATTTATCTGTCATTTTTTTTTTTTCAAAGTTTATACATTATTTTCAGTAGCAACGGGTTCTTTTCCTCTGAGGACAGTGCATTCAATTCAGTTTACAGATTTATCAAAATCATCTCAAAACCAACAACAAAACAAAAAAAAATATATGTAAACTAGAATATCTGCTTTTTAAAAACTAGGAATTAAGCGTTAACTACGCATACCAAAGAGAAAATATTGAAGATTTGACCAAAAGCATTTTGCTAACTGGGAAAAAGTACTACACAAACGTCAGGAATTGAAAGAAATGAAAATATATGATCTTAAGTGTTCGAGTTTGTTATATTGTACAAGTAACAATGGCACTGTCTTGGATAAAAGTGGTATGTCATTTGAAATGGACCGATCACGTTTTCATTCGGAAAAGAGTCTGGAACGTAATTTATCTCAGCCTAATTGTTGGACGCTAAAGCAATGTATATACTCTTTCAAGAGATTATGACATAATAATACACATATTATAACAACATAAAAGTGCATAGAACATCTTCAAATCATTTAGTAGAGATGTTTTGTATACATTTCTATCTCTATCTATATCATATCGATACATAGATGTAAACATGTATAGATATAGATAGTAGTTGTAGTAGTAAGAAACTGCGTGTATGTATGTATGATGTATGTATGTATGTATGTATGTATGTATGTATGTATTGTATGTTATGTATGTATGTATGTATGTATGCATAATATATGTATATTTTTCTCAAAGCTGTGCTACTGGAGATCTCACAGGCAAGCTGGGAGATGTCACCGTTGGTCCTAAGAAAGGCACAGGGCGTGGGATGTTTGTGGATAGGAATCTACCATTGTCTGGAGACAGGAGCGTTATTGGCAAAGCCCTCCAGATTTGTTACCCGGAAGAGAACAAATGCGAATGTGCCATCATCACTGAATACGTTACACGTAAAGGTGTGGCCACCTTTGATCAAAATGGAGTGAGAGGTACCATCAGCATGACACAGCGTTCACCTCTTGACCCCACCATTACCAGTGTTGATCTGACGGGGCTTCAAAAACTAGCTGGTGGATATCACGTGCACAACTGGCCCGTGCCGCAGCGCCTGACAGCAGACCAGTCACTGTGCAGTCCTACAAGTGTGTCGGGTCATTTTAACCCCTTTGGTATTGTGTATGATGATGCCACCCCAGCTGCTGGTGAAGGCACAGAGGATGAGTATGAGGTGAGGAATGAATTCTAGACTGAGGAATTAGTTTGTGTCTACCTTATGTAATCTGTACCTAAATGGTGCAGCTGCTGCTGCTGCTGCTTAATCATCACCATTATGATGATACTGATATTAATATTAATGATAATGATTATATACATGATAATGCTAATAATAATCATCATATCAATAATGTAATATCAACAAAAGTGATAGCAATTAAATGATGATAACAACGACGACGATCGAGATTGTGAGGATTATTTGGTAGGCGTACTTGATTGGCAGGTTCCACATGTTGTGACACCTTGCAGGCATTAGTGAATCTGTTGAATGTACGTACCCAATACATAAAATTCATGCAACACGACTTAATACACAGCTTGACCTTTTAATGTCATGCTATGACAAACAGCATTGTAAAGACAATGCATGATATTGATTGTTAAAACCAGCTTCAGTTTCGCAAGCTAGTATCTGCACAGTTGGAATACATTCCATATGCATTGATGCCACTGACGTCATATAATGGTGAGGATCTGGACGCCATTGACATTATGTAATGGTGTGGATCTGGACGTCATTGACGTCATGTAATGGTGTGGATCCAAGATAACTATGCCAGAAGCGATCAGCCAGCAAGTGAGCCCTGGACGCTGGCAAGGTCGTGTGTATGTGTTATGTATCTATCTATGTATCAATCTTTCAAGGGGCCCTTTAGCTCAGAGACAGAAGCACTCATGCAGGCGGCCTCCATGATTCAGGCTACAGACTGTGTGACTGCAGACAAGTTGTCTTCTTGTCTGATGCCCTCTCCGTGCTGCAGGCATGCCAGAACAACACGCTCCCCCTCCTGTCTAGAGCTCTGCACCAGGTTGCCACAACCAGAAGAGCAGTTCTGCAGTGGATTCCAGCCCACTGCGGAGTCTCCGGGAATGAGCGAGCTGATATCCTTGCTAAGGAGGGAGCCAGAGAAGAACAACCTAACAACAGCGTCAGCTACAGTGAGAAGAGGAGCATCCTCAGGGCGCTTTCCATGCCGAGACGACACAGGGATGACTACCACCTGTTGTCTACAGAGCAACAAGTTGCCCTGGTGAGGTTGCGCACTGGTCACAATAGGCTGAACAGCCACATGTAGCGCAAACTGAAGCTGGCGCCCTCCCCAACCTGTCCCTGCGGTCAAGAAGACCAAACCACGGAGCATATACTCCAAAGATGTCCCCTTCACCAGGTGGCAAGACAGGACGTGCGGCCGACAGACACTCCGATGACAACCAAACTCCATGGCTGCAGACAGGAGCTGGAAAAGACGGCTGCATTCATCGCCCGGACTCAGATGATTGTGTAGCAGCGTACGCCAAGAAGAAGAAGAAGAAGCTCAGTATGTTAAAGTGATATGCTGAAGACGCATGAGTTATGGAGTCGGCCCTCAGTTGGGCCTCAATATTTTACAGGCTAGGCAGGACCTCAGGACCTGGCCAGCTCATGGGTTCAGATGCAAGCTTAAGGCTTGTGCCATCATCACCATACACATGGCATCTGTGACGTTAGTGCATATGAATTTCATTCCGAGCGCGGAGACGTTGTCTTGAGAAACTGTATCAGTCTGTCACTGGAACAACACAGGTTTTGATTGAAGTGAAATGTACATCTCCATCTGCAATGTTAAAACAAAACAAAACAAAACAAAACAAAAAACAAAACAAAACAAAACAAAACAAAACAAAAAACAAACAACAATTAAAAAATGCCAACAAAACAAATACCCCCCCCCCAAACAACAACAAACAACAACAACAACAACAACACACACAACAGCAGCAGCAAACAAACAAACAAACAAAAACAACAATAACAACAACTAAAAGAAAAACAACACCAGCTAACACATGAAGCAGATCAAATGAACAACATATACATTAGATGGTAATGCTTTGATTCATACTCAAGTGGCCCTTCTAACTACGTGTGGCGAACTCGATAAAGCAAGTTTTGATCAGTTTCCAAAGGAGGCTTGAGCTGACTGCATTACTCTTTCCTAACATTCATTCTCAATGAGGGGACAAGGAGGCTCCTGTGCAAATGAATGGGTCAAAGACCTTTCTACGAAAGTTCAAAGAGATTGGAAAGCTTCTACCTAATGATCAAAACGAACAGATCTTCGCCAAAATTCTCATGCCAGAGTAGCAGGACAGGTACGCTCTAAAGCTGCTTACCAGAAAAAAGTGTTCCTTGTCTGTGATGAGTGTGCCTGCAGGTACTTATGTCCAAGAGACACTATTGAAATGTGTTGATGAACTTCTACGTGCGCCAGACGAAGCAGACAACAAGATCATTCTCCACCGTTTCAATGCAATGTTCTTCCAGCAGATTAATCTACTATCAAAATGAGGTCTCTAGACACTCATGTCTTTGTTCTGCTTCTAAAGTTTGTCCACACACACACACACAACACACACACACACATACACACACACACACACACACACACACACACACACACACACACACACACACACACACACACACCACACACATACACACACAAACAAACAATCAATCAAACAAACAAACAAACAAACAAACAACAAACAAACAAACAAACAAACACAACAGTTGTTTCTGACACCAGAATGGCTAACAATAGAAGGCTCACTAACGTGAAAGGCGTACTTGCTGATGTTGGAAAGATCTGTTCAGTACTTCCTGTCGTTCATGCCTACAGTGGCTTTGGCACTACTAGTGCATTCATCAGAATGGGAAACAGAATACCAGTGAAGATTGTAAAGCAGCAACCCGAGTTCCTGAAGACATCTCTCTGAGGAGCTTACTGAGTCTGTCTTTGATTAACTGGAGATACTTCTCTTTTGCACGGAAGTTCCTCTTTCTTTCCATTGCAAAGCGAGGACAGCTCCGTACAAGATATAATGGAAATTGATACGAGTCTCTCCTTCAATGCAAGAATTCCGTGAGGATGCATATACGATGAGCAACTCACCAATCTCTCTCCTGGTACGTAGCAGACAAAGCAGTGCAGAGCTTTCATCCACCAGACTCTCATGGCTGGGTGATCACAAATGAGACCGCTGTTAAGGTGGACAGACGGTCACCATCATTATCAACAATGTTTAAAACACATCGACTGCCCAGAGACATACCAGGACATTAACCACCTCAAAATACTACAACACCTCGTTGATCCTGTAAAAAAGCCTAGAAACGAAAATGAGTACACATATCAATACATTCGCGCATGTGAATCTGAGGATATACCCCTGGAGTTGACCTTTCCATGGAATTTATCACCAAGGAGGATAGGTAAATGTAAATATGTACTATTACCGCATTCAGCGAAAGATCAATGGCAAACAATTTGCAATCAGGTACACAGTAAAACCTTTATTGTTTACAACATTGTCATATATGTTTTGTATTTTAAAGCTTGTCTGTATGTGTACAATACTTGTTTTGTATGTATAGATTGATGTCATTTCTGTTACCATATTGGTCATTGGTGTTTGATTTGTCGTACAGCAAAAAGATTTAATTTGAGAAAAAAATCGTAAGAGGACGTTGACATATGCTTAGATCTCGAGGTTCATTTTTGAACCTCCAATGTATAAAATGTCATATGTGTTTGTATGCTATGTGGAAGTCGTATGTCGGCGCTGTATTTTCATATGTATATGATTTTTTTTTATCGTTTTTCGATGACATATTGTATGTTTGATGTCCGTTTGATGTGGGCAAAAAGAAATAAAAAGTTTATTAAGAAAACAAAACCACTTTGCAATCCGTAGGTTAGACTTCAGGCTTTACAGGTATACAGATCCCATAAAATCCCCGGAGAAAGTGGTCGGGGGAGGTAAGGCGGGGGATCGGAGGGTAAGATGCGCTGACAGTCTGTCATGACTTTTGGCACGTTATGACTCCACCACCACACCACCTTTCAAAAGTGTTGTTTGGTTTATTCCAGGGGATCTCATCTGGCGAACAAGCAAATATGAAACAGGAATGTGTCAAGCTAACTAAACACAAACGGTCTGCTAAAATCCTAAGAAAGGGGGAGGAGGGTTCAATACCTGACCCATGGCCTGCAACAATATCAACAACATCTCCATATGGCTCCATACATATTTCATAGAATCTTCTAATGTAACCATCTTGGTGATAGTCAACATTATTTATATACAATGAAACCATGAAAGCGTTTTGGAAAGCAGTTTATGGTTTCTGTGATTTTTGGGGTCATAGAGGCCCAATGCATTCACTATTGATATTATTTTCTGTTCTAGGTGGGCGATCTGGCAAGAAAGTATGGCACCCTGGCATCTTTAAATAAGATCAGCAAGACATACACAGACTACAACCTCCCTCTCTTTGGCATCAACTCAGTCCTTGGTCGTTCCATTGTCATCCATAAAGCAGAGGACGGAGCTCGTTGGGTTTGTGCAACTATTCGTGACACTGCAGATTCGATTTATGCCTTGGCAACCTTCACTTTCCCTGTCATAGGATATGCTCTTTTTAAACAAGGGGCAGAGGATAGCCGAGACATGTCTGTGTACGTGCAGCTGGACTACGCTGATGGTAGCACTGACATAACTGAAGGTCATTCCCTGGTCGTTCACGAAAATCCTGCATCCAGTGACTTGCTTAGCATGACGATAATATTCGTTGCCGTTCTACTGGGAACATCTTTAATCCTTCCTCAGCCTATCTATCTACCGATTCCAGAAATTGCGAGGATTTCTACCAATGTGATCGTGGAGATCTTTCCCGCAGACATGGATCTCTCTCAGTACGTTCTACAGGTTCGCCATCGAGGGCATATTTCACGGATGTGGAATTGTCACTGACGGGGACTGACTCAATCATCGAAAAATCTATAGTTCTGACACGGGCAGATGGAAATCGTGCTATTCTTGCTTGTGCCAATATTGAGAAACTTCACCCTCGAAAGGCAATAGTGAACTGGTCTGGACCTAAAGACTTTGGAAGTGTGATTTTCAGACAGAACGCTTGGATCATCCAGGAACCTACGTCAATCCAATTACACTTACATCACTTCCTGCAAGTCAAAAACTTAATTATCAAATAAAGAGTCTACCACCTGCCATTGGCAGATATTTCCCCTGTAGATTCAAAAGCAGCATATACAATCCTTTCAACATTATAAAAAGTGCGTCAAGAAACACGAAAGATAAAGTGGCAGTGGGTGTTCTGACAGTAAAGTTTGGCAAGCTTTGTCCTAAGACAACATCGAGAACGGACATTGATCCTAGTCTGGATTTGATGGGTCCCCTCAGTGTAGTCGGTCGCACTTTGAAAGTATACAGAAACAAAAATTGTTGGCTGTGGTCCCATTGAAGATGAAGTCGCGTGGTACACAGGAACGGGGTCTCTGCTGTAGCCACATTTACTGGTGACGTTAGAGGAAGCATAACACTGGTGAGGCATGATTGACTATGTTGTACTAAATGTTTGTTCATGCAATAGCATAATTCATTATTGCTTTCCAGTGCTCATTGATATCTATTTGCAGAGGATATGCCAAACAATTCTGTAAAAAAAAAACCAACTAACAACCTGACCTATTGATGCATACTTTTAAAATGTATGTAAGCATGTTTTTCTTTGATTCTGCATAATCAGTTTGCCTTTCATGTTTCTTTGCTTCCTTTCAACCGCATTAAGTCGTGAAGCATCGACGTCGCACAAGTTTTTCCATTTCTTGCATACTCAGGCCTACAGTCCGAAGATGAAACAAGTTCAATTATAGTCTGTGTGTGGAAATACATAACGATATATCAGTGGCAGACTTTTATGAGCATACTCACCGTAGAAGGCCCCATATTTCTGCTGGTTCACTTCTTTAGTGTTCAATAGTTCCTGTTTTCATTTAACGTAATTATGCTGGATTGTACTCATTGTGCACCCCTTACAATGTGAACAAAAACTTAGTGATGTAGCCTGACTGACTGAACATATCTCTGACACAGTGAACCAGAACATTCTTGGCTAACATCTTCCTGGATTAAAGAAAGGGTCTTTTTTCCATCTTATTTTGCCGCTACCTTCAACTGAGCACATGAAAGGTTTTACTGAGGAGGCAAGAGCCACAAATCAAAAATCAATAATCATACACATTCGCAGAAACGTCTTTGAGGAAGTTCTTTTTACATTATCTGACCAAAGTTGAATAGTGATTGAATAAGTATGATAATGTTGCAACTGATGCAGTAAATATCATTGCATTGGAATGTTATATTCATTTAAGCACTGTAATGAATGATGATGGATATCCTGGTTTAGACTCACATGGTTAAGTTATTTTGATTTTGATTTGATTTTTTAGGATCATCGTTATCACTTTTTTCGTCCCATTTTCTACGCCATCTTAATGGCCACAGAAGCTGGTACAGCTTTTTTTATAATGCGATGATGATGATGATGTCGAAGAGTATGATAATCATGAATGCTATGGACTTCCATCCGGGATTGAGACTGCGTGACAGGGCTGTACTCTACGCTTACTATCATAACATACCCTGGCGTCAACCAGGCCCGAGAAATACAAACTCCTGCGGTGCTGGTCAGAAGATTTGAACAACACCCTCAATGACACATCCGTGAAGTGAATGAGACTCGACTGTGTGGTCCCAGTCTTCCTGATGAGCCCATAGCACGCCGAACTCTGGGTAGGAGATTGTTAGAGCCGAAAAATCCCATAATGATTTTTGAAGGGACTGATGGGGATTCAAACCCACAACCTTCCAGTCGGTAGTCCGTTGCGTTAACCACTACACCACGGCGACTGGTTTCATTTCAGATGACCACTTAATATCAAGCAAAATTTGCCCTGTTCAACTCCCACACTATAGAGCAGCGAGTCAGCGATGTTTTCTGTTGTTTCAGAAACAGCACGTCTATAATGATGGCACCACGACACACACAACTGTTACTGTGGACGTAAAAAAAGCATCTAGAGAAAAAGTAAGCTCTGTCTCTGTCTGTCTGTCTCTGAAGCTACTGCAAATGTTGTTATTCTATAATTTCCATAATACTAATTCTAATTCGTTTGGTTGTTTGATGGTTTTCTTTTTTTGAATATTTCTTACTTCTAGTTAGATATGTAGGTTAACAACAACAGATTCAAGTACTTTTTTTTAGTTAATGACAACTACCGTTGGAAAACAAGAAAATCATTGTCATTGTCATTCTTTCTCTCTCTTTGTCTGGGTCTGTCTGTCTATCCACCTCTCTCTCTCTCTCTGTGGCAATACTTTGCTATTTATTCATACAAGGCAATGAAATACTGTGTATTATTTATTGACATAAGGCATTAAAATACACTGGATTATCTATTCACACAAGGCATTAAAATACAGTGAATTATTTCACTATAATCACTGTATTTGTGAATGTGCAGTTTTGAAGCGTTCATGTTATTCTCTTGTGGGGGGCTATGGCCTTCATGAATAGGCCTTCACAAGTTGTTAACGAAAAACAAGCACTGAAAATGTAACACGTCAGTCTGCCTACCTATCTACCTACCTATCTATCTACCTATCTACCTACCTTTCTATCTACCTATTACCTACCTTTTATCTACCTATCTACCTACCCCTCTCTCTGTATCTTTTTGTCTATCTATCTATCTATCTAGCTATCTATCTATCTATCTATCTATCGATCTATCTATCTATCTGTCTATCTATCTATCTGTCTATCTATCTGTTATCTATCTATCTATCTATCTATCCATCTATCTGCCTATCTATCTATCTAGTCATCTAGTTATCTATCTATCTATCTATCTGGCTAGCTAGATAGCTAGCTATCTAGCTATGAGCTTCTTACTACATCTTTGTTTTAAAACATTGGTCAGTATCGCATTTACGTGTAAATCACAAGCAGCATGGTTAACACGCATTGTTTTGAAGAATGCTGGAAAGCAATCGAAATCATTTTGCATAAAAGGGTATTTTCTGAAAATGAAAAATAAGGAAAGAGAGGAAAACGTTTCAGTTGATAACATATTTTCTGAAAATGAAAAATAGGAAAAGAGAGGAAAATGTTTCAGTTGATAACATATTTTCTGAAAATGAAAAATAGGGAAAGATAGGAAAATATTTCAGTTGATAACATGTGCACACAAGTGCACATGTTTGTGTACACAGTAAATTCGGACTCTTATCTTCAGTATCTGCTTGTAAAGGTGTTTTACTTATAATCATGCTACGCCATACTTTGTGGAACATTTGACAGTAATAACACATCTTTCAGACCAAGGATCACAATTGGCACGTGCACATGATGGCAGTTGATGGTGACGGCATGTCCAGTACTGGACGTTGTGCCAGCACAGGTGGTCATTATAATCCCTTCATGGTCAACGTTCAGGTCAGTTTAACAACTACACACTCACCACACACACACAACCACACACACACACACACACACACACACACACACACACACACACACACACACACTCACGCACACACACACACACGCACACACACACACATACACACACGCACCACACACATATACACGCCACATACACAACACACACACACACACACGCACACACACATACACACACACACCTCATACACATACACCACATACACAAACACACACACACCACACACACGCACACACACACACACCACAACACACCACACACACACACACCTCATACACATACACCACATACACACGCAGACACACAAACAGCGCATGAGCCCACACTCACTCACACACCACCATTTTTAAATGATCATCGCTTTTAGGCTATTTCCTTTATGCCCACTTTTGTTTCATTTTCTACGCCACCTTAATGGCCACAGACGCTGGGACATTTTTTAAAATGCTATGTTGATGAGAAGAAGATGAAAGATGATATACATGTACGCTATAGAGTTCCATCTAGGTTTGAGACTGTGTGACAAGCCTTGCTGTCATACGCTTACAATCATAATACATCCTGGCATCAACCATCCCCGAGAGATGCAGACACCTGTAGTGTTGGTCAGGAGATTTGAGGAACACTCTCAATGACGCATCCATGAAGTTGATTAAAACTTGACTGTGTGGTCCCAGTCTTCAAGGAGAGCCCACAGCAAGCTCAGCTCTTGAGTAGAAGCCTGTTGTGGCCGAAATATCCCACGATGATTTTGAAAAGACATGCTAGCTTTTTGTCCCTTGCGGCAAACACTATACAGTGACTGGTCGCACACGACTTTTACCACCACTGTACACATTCAAAATGAGATGTCGAGAAAATTTGACAAGAAGACTGTTTGCATAGAATAGGAAGGACAGACAATACATGAGTAACACTGTCACTGACGTCGACGATACTTTGAATATTAACACCACTGTTCCTACGCAATGAGGACGGAGGAAGGAGAGAGGAAGGGGAGATAGGAATTGAGGACTTATTCACAGTCTGGAAAATGACAGCTCTGAGTAGAAGGCTTAGCATGATCCACTCCCATCATTTAAAGACAAGGAATGCACATTCGGATTGCCTGTAGGTACCACTTGTTATTAAGAAGTATCAAAATAATATTGTTTTCAACGCCACACATGATCAATCTTTCCCATCCAAGGACTAACATTGGTGTTAGGCTGTTGCAAGTATGGACGTGAATAAAACACACAACAACAAATAGCTTTGTGTTCTCTGGAAAACCAGTATTCAATGTTGATTAGTTCTGGCACGAATGTATGGCAGCGTACTTCAGATGACTCAACAATACTTCATTGTATCCATGCATCAAAGATGCATAGAGAGCCAATAAAAGATGGATGGAATAAAGTGGGAAAGATATCCATTGTCATGATACTATGGGGATATAATTTACATTTAAATTTATTAATTTTCTAAAATCAAATTGATTTTCAAATTTAATTTTTCCGTGAACTCAGTGTCCTTTTTGGTTTGAAAGAACAGATGGATGATTACAAGTCCGTTATACATCACTAGGAACCTTTGGCTCTTTTTTTTTGGAGAGAAAATGGATAAATATCTTGAATCGTTATGATAAGGTCAAGGATTCAGCTGGGTAGGTGGACTTTTACGTTGCATGGCGTCCTTGTTATAGTACATACAATCCGCTGTTCAGCTCTGTGATAAGCTCAACCAGTACAAGTTTTTTTTACACCACTTGATCCAACATAATCACATGCAGCAAATTGAAGTGCATTACTGGACCGAAATCATGGCGTTATGCACTTTAAACGTAACACTCAAGCACCACCGCATTACTTTCTGCTCGTTTATCACTTTTCTGGTGATCACAACGTTATGTTTACTTTCAGACATTAGTCAATATCAGCACTGTTGGTTGATAATTTCTCTCAGCAGGGAGACACACAGAGATGGTTACCTGAGCTCTAAACGCCTGTCCTACTCCTAACCAACAAAATGAGAAAACTGGGAATGATAGAGAGAACAAGAGAGAGAGAGAGAGAGAGAGAGAGAGAGAGAGAGAGAGAGAGAGAAGGGGAGAGAGAGCCAATAAAAGATGGATGGAATAAACTGGGAAAGATATCCATTGTCATGATACTATGGGGATATGAAAAAAATTTACATTAAATTTATTAAATTTAATTTGTCCGTGAACTCGGTGTTCTTTTTTGCTTGAAAGGACAAGTGGATAATTACAAGTCCATAACACATCACTAGTAACCTTTGGCTTTTTTTTTGAGTGCATAATGCACGAAATAGTGGTGATGTTTGTCTTGTGGAGTGCAAAGCTGATAACCAATTTGCAGGAAAACTATGACGAGTGTAAGCCATCCAACTCACTGCGTTGTGAGCTTGGGGATCTGTCTAGTAAAGACGGGCTGATAGACATGGGTGTCAAGTTTGTGGCCACTGACGTGAACCTTCCTTTGACTGGTCCTCATTCAGGTGAGTCATCAGCATGGCCTGGGTAACATAACGTGTGTGTGCGCGCGTGTGTTTGTACGTGCACATGCAGTTTTTTAAGACATGTCCTTATGAAGACGTTAGTATGCATACTAGCAAGATAAGATTATATTGAGTCGATAGCCAGATCTGATTTGGAAGCTGAATTTAAATCAGCTATGATTTACATGAAGTAGAAAAACTGACTGCTCACCGAATGTATAGATAGATTTACGGCACAGTGCTGTATGAAGCCTCAACTTTTATCAAGCTTTCACTTCATATGACTATATGCTGTATAATGTCTTTTCACTGTTATCAAATCAATACAGTCTCGCTGATCAGATGCAAGAGGCTGTATGATTACAGCCAATCACAAAACTATCGGCTGGCTATTTTAAAAAAAGTTATTGCCAGGTCACTACTCTACCTCAGGCCTGTCAACGTAGTAAACAGTAGCAACTTTGTGCAGTAGCTGCAGCGTGATGCAAATCGCGTTTTCATCCTGCGTGAAGACCTATGGCTTACTAAATGTCTGCTTCACGTGAATGTTAAAACTGTGTGAATTTTTCTCTTGCTTATTTACAAACAGCACAACTTGGATTTACACTTGGAGAAAACATGCATATTTGTATAGTCACAATCAGAATAAATATATTGAAAAGCACTAGAAGGTGTCAAAAATATAATGATAGAAAAATACTGTTCTTCAGTTTGTAGAAGGATTTAGAAGCAGCGTTTTAGTCTCCTTGTGAAGTCAACGTATAGCCCAGTCTTTATTGGCAATGGCATTTGCAATGCAGAAATGTCATTCATGGGTTTCTGAGTCATCCTGAAAATTCAGACCGTAGTTTAAGAAATAACAAGTGAAAACAGAACTGATTCATGTTTCCTATATTTTTTTAATCTGTACGTTCATTTTTCACAAGGGAAGTAATACGCTTACAACATTTCGAAAATGAAATGCGAAAGGAGGTAATACGCTTATAACATTTTGGAAATGAAATTCAAAGGGAAGTAATACGCTTACAAAATTTCAAAGGTGAAATTGGACGAAGCATTGCTGTTATGGGGGTTTCAGTTCTAAAATGGAAATTGAAATTGAAATTGTGGAAATTGAAGAGAAGATGTTGAAGACTCGAAGTATGGAATAACCTCAGCTGACCCAATTTGATCCCATCCAGCTATTTTTTATCCATAACTATGATTGTCTATAAAACCAATACGTTTTATACGTTGTATGGATGTGAAATGTGGACAGTCAACACGCAAAGTCAGAACAAGATTGTGGCAACTGAAATGTGGTTTCTAGGAAGAATGTTAAGAGTTCCATGGACAACAGAGAAAACAAACGAGACAGTCTTGAAGGAGGCAGTCAGAAGAAGAACGTAAATGAAGTAGATAAGGAAAAGAAAGCAACGTTTATAGGACATTTTATGAGGCAAGAGAAATTAGAGCACCTATCACAACAGGAAAACTGGAGGGAAAAATAATACCAGATAGACCAGGGAGAAAACATTGGACGGACTTGCAGAGTGGATGAAGACATAGAGGGTAGGAGATGTAGTCGCAGTGACAAAGGATTGATTCGTATGAAGGGCCTTGATGGCCAATGCCATGCGGCAAAGCACCTGATGATGATGATGATGATGATGATGACTGTCTGCTTGCACACCAACTGGGTTTTCACATGCTGGGTCACATTCTGCAGGCATTTGACATTATATTCTCAATTGAAAATGGTTTGATCGTGTTGTTTCAGTGCTGGGGCGTTCCATCGTCATTCATGCAGAAAATCGCGGAGCGCCACGCATCGCTTGCGCTGACATTTTACCAGACTTCTTCACTGCCGTCTATTACGATATCTACGTCGACTCGTCAAAGACAATTGATAAGTAAGCTGTGTGTATTTGGACTTGTGTTCTGGTCTGCAGCCTTCATCAGCATTTTCATCGTTATCGTCGTCATTGTCATCATCATCATCATCATCATCATCATCATCGTCGCCTTGCTCATTGTCTATTCCCACTTATCATCATAGTTATCATGGATTGGAATATTGTTGAAACAAAACAAAACAAACAAAACAAAGCAAAACAAACAAAACAAAACAAACAAACAAAACAAAACGGATAGCTGTCAGTATATTTTTTTTAGCAGAAATCACAGAGGATAGCTTAAGATGGGAATATGTGAGTGATGTGTGTGTGTGTGTGTGTGTGTGTGTGTGGTGTGTGTGTGTGATGTGTTGTGTTGGTGTGATTGTTGTTTGTGTGTGTATGTGTGTGTTTGTGTTTGTGTGTGTATGCGTGTGTGTGTGTTGTGTGTGTGTGTGTGCACGCGCGCGTGCGTGCGTGCGAGTGTGTGTGTGTGTGTGTGTGTGTTTGTGTGTGTGTGTATGAGTGTTTGTGAGTGTGTGTTTGTTTGTTTGTGTGTGTATGTGTGTGTTTGTGTGTGCTTGTGTGTGTGTGCGTGCGCGCGTGCGTGCGTACGAGTGTGTGTGTGTGTTTGTGTGTGTGTGTACATGCACATCCATGCGTGTGCGAAATGTGTGTGCAACTTTGTTTGTCAATGTGCAGACAGGCGATGGTTACTGTGTTTTCTGGGGCTGTGGCGACACCTACTTACAACATAGCTGTCTCTCAGCGGGACGACTCCAAAAAGGAAGGCTGTACTAAATTCAGGGTCTTCTTCCTGGGTATGATCTTGTTTTTTCATTTCTTTCTTGTTTTTCTTTTTTCGTTCATTTTTTCCAGGAGTCGCTTGGCAGGAGCAGGGATCAACAAAAAATGGAATGGTGGTCACAGGCAAACAGAAACGCAAAAAGCAAAGTGACTAAGACACTATGACAAGGGTAGCTTGGTCTCAAGACACCTGACAACCCTAGATATACAGAATCTATATTAAAAAAAAGGAATATCAAAGAGGTATGCAGGAGTCATGACCTTGATGTGGCCTGGCCCCCACTAATGTGTAGTGAGTTTAGGGCCGAAACACTTGATTGATGGGGGTTTCTCTTCTGAAAACCTTCAGCTGTCTAGCTCTCCCCAGCGTTTCTGGATATTTATTTATTTATTTATTTACTATCTATCTATTTTGTTACATTGATTTTCTTTTCGTTTTATTGTATATGTCATACTGTACGGTAAAATGTCCACAGGCTTTGAACAAAAAAAGCTGATGCAGACGTTCAGCAAGCTGGTCGAGGACGAATCTGAAGTTTTCAACGACTTGAATTTTTGCGGTAAGTGTAAGCTTGTCTCTAGGAAACTTGCTTTAGACTCAAAGCCACCCCAATTCCCCCAACCCCACCAGACATCTTTGTGTGCCTGACTATGCATACACACACACAGAGGTATACATGCACTCACCACACACACACACACACACACCACGCACGCATGCACGCACGCACGCACGCACGCACGCACGCACGCACGCAAACAGTCACAAAATATTCGAAAACAACTTGCTTTTAAATACTTTTAATTACGAAAACACCACGTGGCTCTCAGACTTAACAAAATACAACTACGTTATTATGATTATAAAGAGTAATCCAGCTTGATGGAGAATCGCAGGAAGCAATATGAAATACGAATAAGTGAATTCAGTTAAATGGAGATAAGACTGAAGCAATACTCATTGGCACCTAAACAAGTTTTCCACTGCAAACTATCCAACCAGGGTGGGGGTGGGGGGTGGGGGGTGGGGGTGGGAGTGGGAGGCAATACTAACGTGTATTGTACGATTTGATTCAGACAAAAAAAGTGGCGTTGTTTTTTTTTTATCCTGAACACTCTATGCAGAATTTCATCAACCAAACCTGTCATTTTTCTTACTGTCAGCTGCGACGTTTCAGTTCTATTCGCCATTCTCTTCTAACCTCAGCAGCGTATAAACTCGTTACTTCTCTTATCTTGTCTGCCATCGATTATTGTAACATTCTGCTCCCTGGCTTGCCCGTTTCTTCTATCGCATGCCTCCAGCGTATTTAGAATTCTGTGGCCCATCTTGGCCTTCGTAGAAAGAGGCACGATCATATCACCCTCTTGCTTCACTTTATCCACTGATTGCCTGTTTCTCAATGGTACTGTACCTATATTTTTGTGACCACTTCCGAATGTACACCTCTTTTTCCTGCGTTTGATACTACTTTTGACAAATTCCTCGATACAGATGTTCCACAGTCGGTCGCTGCTCTTTTCCTGTGTCTGGTCCATACAGCTGGAACAAGCTTCCCCTGTCTATCTAACAGCCACATTCTCTGTCTTCCTTCATGTCTAATTTGATGATATACATTTTTATCCAGCAGTGATTTACCCCTCTACGTGCCTACTCTTTCGCCCTACTCATCTCTTTTCCCCCCACCTGGTTTCTGTGTGTTTTCTACCCTTGAGTTTATGTCATTGCGAGTGGGTGATTTTGTGATTTTGAGAGGGCAGGCTTTGATTTGACTTGCATATCAAGATTTGACGTCATGTTATTATTATTATCATTATTAACATTATCATTATCATCAACTGAATGAATGGAAGGCTATTAACAATACACATTAGAACCTTAAAATTTAGACACGCACATACACGTACACACGAAGCTCATTTTATTCGCAGGAAAGGTCACCCCACATCACACACAGTGGTTGATCTCCCTTTATATCATGATTCTACACCACGACTTCGAAATATCGAAAATCACCATAAGCAAAACACAGGGCGAAACAAAAACCAATTGCTTGTTTGACACACATTATAATTATACCTGTTTCTGTCTGTTTGTCTGTCTGTATATCTACCTACCTACTTGTCCATCTATCTAACTATCTATCTATCTATCTATCTATTATCTATCTATCTATCTATCTATCTATCTATCTATCTATCTATCTATTATCTATCTATCTATATCTATCTATCTATCTATCTATCTATCTATCTATCTATCTATCTATTCTATCTATCTATCTATCTATCTATCTATCTATCTATCTATCTTCTGTCTTCTATCTATCTATCTATTACTATCTATCTATCTATCTATCTATCTATCTATCTATCTTCTATCTATCTATCTACTATCTATCACTATCTAATCTATCTATCTATCTATCTATCTATCTCATCTACTACCTATTTTATCTGTCTGTATTTCTTTTAAAGATCTATTATCTGTCTGTCTCTTATCTGTCTATGCATATCATTTTGATTAATATGTATGTGTGTTTTGTGCTATATATGGCTGCCAGGGGCTTTTTGTTATTTAAGAGTGTGGGTTTATGATAAAGGTATGTGCTAATAAATGTGTGTGTGTGTTTTAAGAGAGAGAGAGAGGAGGGGAGAGAGAGAGAGAGAGAGAGAGAGGAGAGAAGAGAGAGAAGAGAGAGAGAGAGAGAGATGTACATGCATTCTCCCAGAAACAGCTTTACGCTGGACAAAATTACAATGCTTTCGAGACACAGGTTTAATTAAAAAAATCATCTTTGTATCCTAAAAACTGATGTTATGTTCTTCGATGAAACAACATGAAATTCTTCGTGTTTACAGAGAGGACATGCGGCTGGTGAGTGACTATGTAAACGAACCTCGCGCCATGGAACCGTTTGGGACGAGTTTGTCTTTGACTTTTGGAAAAGTGATTCTGGCTCTGAAGTACTAATTCAACATCTTTCAGTATCTGTCTGATTCTACCTAGATTTGTAGCTGAAGTTTAAAAAAAATCACCTGAATTTTAAGTAGACAGGCTCTCAGTACCGATCGATCAATGGTTGAAAGCAAAAAAGCGAAACCATGAAATGTAGGTGTTCTATAATGGACACAGTTAACGTTTCCAGAATGCAATAAAGCAACAACAAAAAAACATGCGTGTGTTTTGTGGTTTTCTTGCATGCTTGCACACATAAACTTGTACACAACACACACACACACACACACACACGCACACACACACACTTACTCACACACACATACGCACACACACACACACAGAGAGAGAGAGAGAGAGAGAGAGAGAGAGAGAGAGAGAGAGAGAGAAACACACACACACACACACACACACACACACACACACACACACACACACACACACACACAACACAAACAGACACACACACATATATCACTTATAGTGAAAAGACGTTAAATTAAAGAACGAACGAACACACACACACACACCTCACACTCACACTCACACTTTTACACACATTCATTCTAGAAAAGACACTCAACAAGAGTGTGGATTGATTAACTTCTATATTTCAGCCCTTGTTCTTCCTCAGAATGATATATATATATACGTGTATATATATATATATATATATATATATATATATATATATATATATATATATATATATATATATACATGTATATATAGATATATATACATATATATATATCTGTACATATATATATATGTGTGTGTGTGTGTGTGTGTGTGTGTGTGTGTGTGTGTGTGTGTGTGTGTGTTGCTGTATGTGTGCCTGTTTATCTGTGACAGAAATTGGGTCTAATGTGTGGAACGTTAAGGAGTTTCATAACAGCAAATGGAAGGCGTCAATATCAGAATCACATAGACCAAACAAAAGCCTAATATCAGCAATGTTTCGAGAAAAGTGTGTGAAAACATTTTCTCTATCAATTCTGTTTACCGCAGTCATGACAGTCTACAACTGACCCAGAAAAGCTTCAAATTTTACTTCATATGAAGTTTTTTTAAGATCACAGTGACTGATAATTTCATAATCAGCATGTGCCCTGCTGCATGGTGTTGGCGATCATGGCCCTTCATACGAATCTATCCCTTGTCGCTGCGAGTACATCTCCCACCCTCTCTGTCCTCAGCCACTCTGCACGTCCGTCAAGTATTTTTCGACCAGCCCAAATCCAGGATAAACAGTAGACAGTAGACAAAGAAGCTGTGGAACAGTCTTCCCAATGAGCTCGTAGTACATTCAACTCTGGGTGAGACCTGGTCAGAACAAAACAAATCCCACAAACTTAATTTGGGTGGCTCCTTGCACTGACCATTTTGTGACGCTGACCTGTTTGATGACATCGTAACTGTTAGAAGTATCATTCAGATCCCCATCGTTTACTGTCTGAAGCTGGTCACTGTATTTACTTCTTCTGACCGGTGAAAGTATGCTTACAGCCTTTATAATCTGATGAATCATTGATAATGTAATTGATTATTAATACTGATCATGACTTCGGTCATACACCTTGTTTTAACAAGAACCACCCCAAGAGTGCTGCATGGGTACCAATGCCTCACCACTCTCCGGAAAATCACTTCCCAAGCTCCCAACGCCATAAGATAGCCATTTCATTAAGCAAAGAGGGTATGGTCATGCGCTGCATGACCTATTTGGACCCAGTCATCAGTTATCTTGTTTACAAACCAAATTGCATGGTGGGGAGATGACAAACCCCGGGGCATAGCCGTATATGTACAATGCGAACCAATCAGGTCCAGCCCAGCTCCCGGACGAAGAGAGAATGGAGGAGAAATCTTTTGCCTTGTTCTGGGCCTTCATCTCTGTATTGGGCAGCCAGCTCAGCCGCCAACTCGCACAGCTGCCACCTCTGTTTCCCTTACCATTGTCTCGACTCGACACTTAGCAGTCGGAAGCTCCCAGGGTTGCTGTACTACGACTACAGGGTTGTTCAAACGAACGCGAAAGTGGCCAGGCATGATGCTCCAGACACAGCCCATTTTGCCGTTTGGCTGGTTCTGGCATGCCCTATTAGATAGATAGATGGATGGATAAATAGAAAGATAGATAGACAGTCAGATAGATGGACAGATAGATAGACAGATGAGACAGATAATATAGATAGATAGACAGACAGACAAACAGACCGACAGACAGATAGATAGAAAGAAAGATATATCGAAAGATAGAGAGATAGACAGACAGGCAGACAGACAGACATGCAGATAGACAGATAGATACATGGACAGACAGACAGACAGATGATAGAAGATAGATAGATAGATAGATAGATAGATAGATAGATATATAGATAGATAGATAGATAGATAGATGTACTAAAAGAACTTGGGCTTGGTGGTGTCGTGGAACAAGAATGGGCGACGTAGGATGAACGCCACTAAGGTGGCACACAAGATTGAACAGAAAGAAAGGTAGATGAAATGTGGTTGTGATCTGTATTTGTTACAAAATTATTTTAAATCAGATTCCCTAACGTGATAATCTTCAGAATGAAAGAGCTAGTAATTCCTCCATTTTGGACTCTTTCCTTTTATTTGAAAAGGCCTAGATGTCTTTTGAGTGTCAAACGATGTAAAAACGAATTTTCCGCATGTCGGATTTGGTACAAGCGCGCCCAGTTGTCGTCCTTGATCTTCAGTAAAATTTTAGAAAAAAAGTCGATTAAGACTTAAACGATTGGAACGTGCTATGCTGTAATGGTATTGAGATTCACCAGGGAAAGACCAGCATCATTTCAGCAAAGTCGATTATAGAATTAGTTGAACAAATTATAGAAGATATTAATGGACAACACGCAATATTGCCAGGAATGCAAGATAAGATACAAATAGATTCCTGTTTGTGAAATTCAGTTAACTGTAAGCAATCAATTACTCTTGTTTGTTTTTGTAACGGAAATAAGGGCAGAAACTGTGTCTTTAAGGGTAAATTAGAGAAAACATTAAAGACCGAACTTTCCCAAATGTGATACAAAGATAAAATCCAGAGAATTAGCAAGAAAACAAAGGACGAGTTTCTGTGTATAAGAAACACAAGAATGGAAGGCACTGTGCTTAGGTGCAAAGAAAGATGTGCATCAAAATGAAAAAAAAACAACCTTAAGTGTTCGTCCAGTCTTGAAAAAGTTGAGTAAGCAGATGCTAAAATTTATGACTGATCACGATAAAATATTGTCAGAGATGTAGAGAAGTATAGATAGGACAGGATGTTAGTAACAAAAAAATATGTTAATCTAGAAATTGACACAATACTGACTTTGCTTAGTATTACTGAAATATGAATTAAAGTGTCTGCCAGTGCTTAACCAAATAGAAAACCAGAAAAGAACACAAAAGTAGAATTACAACACTGTATGTAATATAAATGAACAAGACAATTGCATTTTCAGCCAACTGGCCTTTGTCAAGTATATACGAAAGACACACACACACAAAGAGTAATGCAAAACACTTAGCATAAAAAGCAGTAGACAACCTTCCTAAGTGTCCAGCAGGAGAAAATGACCAAAAACGCCGTTTGGCAAGAAATTTGCTTCTGTCTTATTTTGTTATGCTTAATACGCGTTCTAACCTCTGCTGTTATGTTTTTCTGGTTCGTATTAACTGAGTATGGAAAACATCTACCTAGATTAAATCATTCTGCATCACACAATTAGAAGGGTGACTACACAGGAAACAAACGTTTAAAAGAACACGCAAAAATAACAAATGCCCCGACACAGATGGAATGATCATTAATGCCGTCAATTTTTTGAATTAGTCAGGATGCTTTGCTGTATCATTGTCAAAGGTAAGTTTCAGTTTCAGTTTCACAAGATGACGTCTCCGCGCTTGGAATGAACCGTATGCACTAACGTCACATGTGCCATGTGATGGAGATCATGGCACAAGTCTTAAGCCTGCACATAAACCCATGAACCGGCCAGGTCCTCAGGTCCTACCTAGCCTATGTTCTACCTAGCCTACATCAAAGAGGGAACTTTCAAAAAAGAAGTGAAACATCGATTATCCCAAATGGACGTATAATAACTAGACTGCCGAAACGAGACTAAATTGGCTGTCAAAGTGAGGAAGACGAGGAGAAATTTTAAAACTGGTGATCGATTTCATTATTAAGCGTCTCACACAAGACTAGGACATCATGTATTGCAAAGAGAATGAAGACAAAGTGAATAATAATGATCAAATAGGCTTTGTTCCAGGGAAGTATATCAGGGATAATATAAGAACTATTTATACTATAATATGCTATTTTAATGAAAATAGCCTTCCTGGCCTGTTAGTATCTGTAGAGTTTGAAAAATATTTTCTATTCCATAAACAGGACATACATGTATAAATATTAAGACAGACCTTTGGTTTTGAAATGTATTTGTTTAACTGGATTTGACTTCTACAAAATGTATGGTCCTGTATCATGTTACATGGAAAAGTATCCCAAAATTACAAGATGCAAAAGGGATGTAAACACAGCGATCCAATTTGTCCTTACTTAGTAGTCATTCTATGCTCAGATATTAACATGTAAAGTTCAAGAAGACAAAATTATGATCTGAATTAATAAACTTGACACTTGAGTTTAAAGTTTTTAGTTTGCAGATGACACATCATTCCTAACAGATGGGAAAAAAGGGATCTTAGGAGAAGATATTTTGAGAATGTGAATAGATCTAAAACATTTCTGTGGAGCACATCCTAACTATCTCACTGAAATTCAAGTTCATGGACATCTTGTCTTGTTCACAAATGTTTTACACCCCTCCCCCAAAAAAACCCCAACAACAGCAGCAACAACAAACAAACAAAAAAGCCCAACCCAAAACACACCCCCCCCCCTAAAAAAACAACAACAACAACAACAAAAAACAGAACAAAACAAAAAATCCCATCTGAACTAAATATAGCACAAAAACTAGTAGAAAAGAGACCACTGGGTAAAATCGCGAGATGTAAATTCGTTATGCTCTCTAAACAAATTATACTTATGGATGCTTTTACCAAACCTCTGGTCTCTTTATTATCTAAAAAGTTTATGAAAATAGCGTGTTTTGATTTTGTATTGGGATATTAAAACAGAAGAGATTAATTGGAAATGATCAATACAAAAAACAACAACAACCAAAAAAACAAAAACAAAAAAGCACACAAAATGAAGTGAGTTAAAAAGGTACAACCCTTACATCAAAGCG
>CM060306.1:18746225-18751225 GCA_030674185.1 Monoplex corrugatus | reverse complement strand
TGGTGGTGCAAAAGTAGGTATACAGTTATGAAAAAAAGAAAACACGTACAACACTCATCGCATTTATTATACAAACAAATGAATATTGCATATACATGTAATAACAAGCACAGCCTCAGATACTAAAACTGCTTGCCGTCGGTATTCACACACTCCTCTAATCGAGAGCGGAATTAAGCATTATAATAATGCTGTGGTACTTACTGTATACCTACTTTTGCACCCCTTGTATACTATGATAGTAAGCGTTGGGTAAAACTCTGCCATGCAGTCTCATTACCATCATCCCCAATCTCATCTTCATAGCACTGTTTAATAGAAAACCTCATGATGACCTCAATTTTGGTGAGTTTGAAGTCTGTTAGGGGGCTGAAATGAGAGGCATAGGGTCCATAACACAGAAGTGGTGTAAAATATGGCTGAAATAAAAGTGTCCTCCACTACACACAAATGCTAGAGAAAACCTTAAAGCACATTAGCACTGACCCAAATTTACATTGGAATCGCAGGGTGGAACTTTCTAGCAAACGACTCATACTATTTTCCGTTTGTCCAATAAACTTGGAAGCTCTGTCAGTGATGTAAAAATAGATGAGTTTTATTGACATTAGCATTTTTGCTGATCAGGCAACGAACAGTGTTTTTTTTTTGTTTTTAGAAAGGATAGCACGAGAGTCACCGTAAAATGATTGTGTTCGAGTTTGGCAAGTTTTTGTTGATGATAACGCTGGCAGTGTTGAAAAATGATTCATGCTGGATGACAGTACCCTTCGTCACAAATGGTCCACTAGAAGCAGATTTTATTGTACTTCTGTAAACATTTAAATTTGTTTTTAAGTGGATCTACTTTAGGATATAAACATCTAAACAATGTTGGTTTACTGTCAGAATAAATCCAGGAGAATTCAGGAATTGTCTTTATAAACACCTTGCAAAAAGTGAGGTAAAGAAAAGAAAAGAAAAGAAAAGAAAAGAAAAGAAAAGAAAAGAAAAAAGAAAAGAAATAAAAAGCAAAGAAAAGAAAGATATTAAAATGAAACAAACAAACACACACACACATTTTATATCTCAAAAAGCTTACATGAAAACAAAGAATTATCATTATCATCATCATGTGCCCTTCCGATGGCGTTGGCGATCATTGCCCTCCATGCGTATATATCCCTTGTCGCTGCAAGCACATCTCCCACCCTCTCTGTCCTCAGTCACTCTGCAACTCCGTCCAAAGTTTTCTCCCTGGGTCTACCTGGTGCTGTCTTTCCCTCCAGCTTTCCTGTTGTGCCCAGGTGCTTTAATTTCTCTTGCCTCATAAAATGTCCTATAAATGGTACATGTCTTTTCCTAATTATAAGAGATATAAACAGCTTGCGTAGACAGAATGTGCAAACTGGACGTACCATTGCTTGGTGCTTAGGGAAGATTAGGACAAGGATGTTGAGCCCAGCCAAGCATAGGTGGGTTTCCTGATAATGCGAGTATGTAGTAGACAATACATTCAGGGCAGCAGGCATTCGTGTTGTTTAACTGGAATGGATTATGACATACTATGTTCTGTATGCATGTTACAAAACAACTCCAGGCAGAAATCTTTACTGGATAGCTTGAAAAAAAGAGAGCCATCCTTTCTTTCTCCATTTTATAGTCAGAGGGGCTAGATATATCTAGAAGATGAAATGATGGAAATAGAATTAAATGACTCCAGGCAGAATTCTTTAATGGACAGCTTGAAATTAAAAGACAGCTATTCTTTCTTTCTCCATATTTTTGTCAGAAGGCCTAGATATATCTAGAAGGTGAAATGATGGAAATAGAATTAAATGATTCACATGAATGATTCACGCTGTTCATATGTCAAACTTAGTTAGCTCAGTACATTTTCTTCTGTGCTACTTTCTTCTGTAATATTATGGAACGAACTATTGAAAATTCACCCTGCTTATGTTTTACGAGTCAGATAAGCGTAGAATGTTGTTATGTAGAATTCCAGGATGAAATGATACACCCTGCTTACGTGTCATAAGTAGTCCATTACAAGCCTTTTGGGGATGTGTTCTGTGAGATTCTAGAAAGTTCTGCCGGCTTAGATACAATAGACAGCTTGGGGAGCAGAGAGAGAGAGAGAGAGAGACTTCAGACTTCAGACTTCAGACTTCAGATAGTTTATTCATATTAGGCCTTGGCCCCTTATGAAGGGGTATGTGAACAATACAATACCTTCTAAATAATGCACAAAAAGGTTTGAATTATACATATCAATAACTCATCTTATGACACAGCATTTTCTCTAAATTTCATAGCTTTATATAAGAACACAGAAAATTTGCGGACAACTTCTATATTTGTTGATGACAACAACAAGCACAGTTTAAACAGACAAGGCTGTCTATAATACTTAGGCTGAATAAACTTTTCCCTAAAATCTGTAAGTGCTTTACAACAAAAGACAAAGTGTACTTCGTCTTCTTTAGATTCTTTGCATAATGGACATAATAAATCATTATCATTTAATACTTTATATCTATATCGATGTACAGCCAAATCAGATACACCAGACCTAAATATTGTTGTAATATACTTCACATGTCGTTCTAAATTTAGCTGCAAATACAGTTTTATTTCAGATACACTACTAAATATTCTGTATAAATTAAATCTTTCGCTGTTGTTAATATGATAATTCCAGTCCTGCCATCTACAGTCTATCAAGCGTTGACGAAAAATACGAATAAAGCCATTCACATTACCGACTCCCTGATATAACCACACATATTCAAATCCATATTTGTACAAACACAAACGTACATTCGATACCCAGTTTTTCTTACCATTGGCATCTAGATCATACAGCATTTTATATGCTTTCCATGGTATCCTAAATTTATCCATATGTAATAATCTGAGCCAATATCGGATACAATCAACAGCAGAATTCACATATACAGGGTAACGATTAGTTTCGCCATACACAAAATCATTAGGCGTTCTCCTATCTACTCCCAAAAACTTTTTAAGGGCAAACAAATGAACTGATTCACAATGAACAACAGCTTTCTATAGCCCCCAAATTTCGGAGCCATATTGCATAATTGGTTGGATCTGGGAATCAAAAAGCTTAACAAACAGTTCCAAAGAATTATTATTAAGACTGTACAGTTTCTTCATAATCCATAACAATGCATTTTTAGCTCTACTGGCAAGATCCTTACAAGCAACAACATAACTCAATCGCGTAGTGGAAAAAATTCCCAAATACTTGTAAATATTTACAACAGGCATTACAGCACCATCATACACCCATCGTTCTCTTGCACCTAAATATCCACCTTTTCTAAATACAATAATATTAGTTTTACTCATATTAACTTTTAGCTGGAGCGAAGACGCAGCACGTTGTAAGCTATTCAACTGCGCCTGCAATCCAGCAACTGTTTCTGACAACAGAACAACATCATCAGCCAACAACAGAATGAACAGTTCAAATGCATCTTGAGACAAAATAGCTCCATGTTTTCCATTATTTATTACTTCTAGCGCTAATTCATTTATGAAAAGAGAGAACAATACCGGACTACATGCATCTCCCTGTCTCACTCCAGTTGTGCAATTGATAAAGTCAGTGAATTTAGCTGCACATCTTACCTTTGATTTAGCAGTCTTATACATGCTTTTGACACATTTATATAGTTTACCTTTAATACCATTTTAAAGTAAGATTGGCCAAAGTAAATTCCTGTTGATAGAATCAAATGCCTTTTGGAAATCCATAAAAGCTACATAAAGTTTGTGATTGTGTGTAAACTGTTTTTGTACAACAGCATGTAAAGTAAGTATATGATCTACTCTTGAATATCCTTTTTTAAACCCTGCTTGGTGATCACCAGTAATACTATTTTCTTCTACCCATTCCTGTAATCTGTTGTTGATAATCGTACAAAAAAGTTTGCTACTTACATCACTAATAGAAATGCCCTATAATTATTTGGGTTATTAATATCACCTTTTTTAAAAAGAGGTACCATGATTGATTCAGACCAGTTTCGAGGAAACTCACCATAATCAAAAAGTCTATTGAATAATCTTACAAAATATTGTACTACCTGATCACTTGATTCTTTAAGGAGCTCACTAATAATACCATCTGGGCCAGGTGATTTCCTATTTTTCAGCTTTCTCAATGCAAGTAATACCTCTTCTGTCGAGATTGGCCGATCCATATATCCACTCCCCTCATTATCAGGTACCTCACCAACACATACATCGTCATGTTCCGTACCATTAACATTCTCTATTTCGAGCAATGCTTTAAAATGTTGGAACCATGTGTCAAGTGCAATATTGCTTTTTGGTTGTTTTCCTTTAAATGAAACTCTGCGAACAGTGTCCCAAAATTCCCTTTGACTTTTTATAGAAGATAAGAGTTTATCCAGCAATGTATCATTAAACTGTTTTTTCTTTTTCTTTAGCAGATTCTTATATTCACGTCTGGCAACTAAATACTCGTGTTGGTCTTCTGGTTTTAATGACCGTTGGCTTCTTTTTAACAGTCTCCTGACGTATCTTTTCTTACCTACACATTCCTGATCAAACCAATCACATGGTGTCTTACTTTTGTTAATATATACACGCTTTTGCATACAACGAGCACATTTCTTAATACATTCATTAAACAAGTCGAGAGCATCATTAACATTCACGTCAATTAAATCTGTAGCAGCACTAAACTGTGTCTGTGATTCTTCCTTACACAGATTTCCATAATAAACATGAGCAGACTCATTTTTCCAAACAATTTTTTCGATCATGTCATTTTCATTCTCTGTGTTAACAGTTACGGGTTTATATCCTTTTGGGAAGGCAATACACACTGTTACAGGCATATGCTTAGATTCAATTCTCTCATCGACACCTAATTCACATGAATCGCAAACAAGAGAAAACAGATCGTTTGAAAAAATAAAATAATCATTGACACTATTACCCAAATCAGAAATATATGTATA
>CM060306.1:18731225-18741225 GCA_030674185.1 Monoplex corrugatus | reverse complement strand
GCTTAGCAATGGCATCATCATTGTCAAGCTCGTTCAGTCTACCAGAGCAATAAGCGTTACACTCACCAGCACCCAATGCTCTCCAGCGGAGAGAAGGAAGAAGAAAACCTCAGCATCATCAGTCACCTTAGTGGCAGTGTCTGCCGCCTTCGTTCTTCTAACGCTGCCAATTACTATCAAAAACGTTCTCTTTTCGCTGTATAATTCACATTTTCATTCGTCGTTAGAAACAGAATACGTTGCTTTGCGTTATTGTGTTAATGCTGTTGTTTACATGCTGTTTTATTTGAATTATGCCATCAATTTCTACTTATATTGCTTGACTGGCTCGAAGTTTCGATATGAATTACAAAGGATGTTTTTAGTTCGCGGCAATAATGCAGCTCACAGTTCAAACATTGATATGACCAAGTTAGCGAACAAGAAAAATGAAACTACAACCAAAAATGACGACTTTTAATTAACCTTTTCGTGACGGTGCCTAATAAGTTCGCTCCTGATGCATTGTACCCCCAATGCCGGTAAGGCGTCTGTTCCCCACAGACGCACCGGCCATATAGTGCCGGTCAAGTTTTGAAAACTTCTGGCAGCTTTCACTGTAAAGAATATCCAAAACAACTACCAGTACTGTTTAGCAGAAGGTTTTAGCTAAGGGACAGAGTCTGTTTAGTTGGTGTAGCTTTACAGTTGATGCTTTGACTCATAACGGAATAAAGTGACCCCCCTGACCAGGAAATTCCAATGCCATGTGTTAGATCTGCACTATCTTCCTTGATAAACTGTTTGCTGGGTACCGGCATGGGAATTCAGGAGTTATTATAAACTTTACCATCTAAGTTGACTGCTCTCTCTCTCTCTCTCTCTCTCTCTCTCTCTCTCTCTCTCTCTCTCTCTCACGCGCGCGCTCTCTTACTCTCTCACACTCACTCACTCTCTCTCTTTCTCGCTGACTCGCTCTCTCTCTCTCTCTCTCTCTCTCTCTCTCTCTCTGTGTGGTGTGTGTGAGGAGAGAGAGAAAGAGAGAGAGAGGTTTCAAAGGTTCCTTTAGATTTCAGTACAGCACACAGTACGGTTACTACTGGGGCATGAGCTTGCGTCTGGGTTATATTCTGTGACCTACGTTGTTCTTGTCGTAGCGGTGTCTGTAAGTGTTGGAAGTTCTTATTTGAAAATAGTATGCTCGCAAAGATCACGTTTTGAGCTTTCTGGTAATATCAAATACTGTGCCATCAAGCATGCTTTAGTAGCTGTAAAATAAAATAGAAAAGTAGTAAAAATGGTGCGTCAGCAGGGAAGAAAAACACCAACGGCCTGGCGGCTGGAAACTTGCTGGAGTGCGCACTGGCCGTCTGGAAAGAATTAAGGTGGCAATATCAGATGATCTAGAAACACTAGGTCATATCCTTTCCTGGGTAGATATCTATGATTGTGATAAAATGAGACATAAATCTTCGAGCCATATTAGTAACCATGTTTTATCAAAATAAATGCAACAGTAAACAACATTACACTTGTCAAGTCGTTTCATATAAAAAAAAACAGGCAAGCAAACAAACAAGCAAGCAAGCAAGCAAGCAAACAAGCAAGCAAGCAATCAAACAAGCAAGCAAGCAAGCAAGCAGCCAAGCAAGCAAGCAAGCAAACAAGCAAGCAAGCAAGCAAGCAAGCAACCAAGCAAGCAATCAAGCAACCAGCCAGCCAACCAACCAAGCAACCAACCAAGCAACCAACCAAGCAACCAACCAACCAAGCAACAACCAAAAACCAACCAAGCAACCAAGCAAGCAAGCAAGCAAGCAAGCAAGCAAGCAAGCAAGCAAGCAAGCAAGCAAGCAAGCAAGCAAGCAAGCAACCAACCAACCAACGGTTTTCTGATTTCGAAAATTCTAAACAAGAATCTGTGCCGACATACTGGTGCGCTTTTAAGGAAGGTGAAACGTAGGACTTTTGAATAAAAGGTACATTGTATGTGACAAGTTAATTGCACAGGCACAGTTATTCCAGTTGACACCACCATTCATGACAAGTCAAGAAAATGGTCTGCATTTCATTGACGGAATTAAGCAAGAGGATCACTGGCATTAGTTTTGAGATTCTTGTGATGTACCGCCGTGCATGTGACTTGGCAGAGCTATTTGGACGTGGGAATGTGAGCAATCTTACAACAGAAGTAAGGTTCGTTTGCTATTTCTTTTAACGTTTATTCACATATCTGCTCTTAGACAAAAAATATTGTTGAAAAATAAGTAAATGAAAAATTAAATAAATGGATACATAAATAAATAAATACATATGACTGAATGAATAAATAAATAGGCAAATAAGATAAAAGGAGTGTGGAGGTGGATTATGTTATGAAATCATAATAAAAGCATTGTATCATATTCAGGTAGAAATGTAACATCAGACAAGTAAACGAAAAAGAGGAAAACAGTTAGAGCCTAAGGACAGACAAGCTTCATATGCTTGTATGCCATGCTGTGATAGTTTTTAACCAACTGTTTTGATGTAATGTAGATCTGTTTGTGAAATGTTCGTATTGTGGCGAACAATTTTCACTCAGTCCTACCATACGTCACTGAAGTATAGCAGCATAAGGTTGTTTGACCACAGACTTGCGGTGGGAAGAAGGCGGCACTTTGGTATTTTGTGTTGTGTAGCGGTGCCGGATTATTCAGAACACAGCGTAGTGTCCGGTTTCACAAAACGGTCAGTAGTGGACAGATGGCAGGTCAGTTTTTTTTTTATCTTCCTGAAGGTTTGATTTTAATGAGTGAGGCGTAGTTCTATCAAGGATGGCTAACATGCAGCAATGATCTACCCCCGGAAGATCCATCTTTAGTTAATACACAGTGAGACCTTCTGACGATTAGTTTGTGTGTGTGTGTGTGTGTGTGTGTGTGTGTGCGTGCGTGCGCGCGTGTGTGTTTGTGTGTATGTGTATGTGTGTGTATGTGTGTGTATATATATATATGTGTGTGTATGTGTGTGTGTGTGTGTATATGTGTGTGTGTGTGTGTGTGTGTGTGTATGTGTTGTGTATGTGTGTGTGTATATGTGTGTGTGTGTATGTGTGTGTGTGTATGTGTGTGTGTGTGTGTGTGTGTGTGTGTGTGTGTGTGTGTGTGTGTGTGTGTGTGTGTGTGTGTATGTGTGTACTGGATGTTATGATTTCAAAGTCACCAGTAAATCCGTAAAACATTTTGTCTTATGGATGTTTTGTAACACGAAATGATAAGAGAATCCACTGAAGATTATAGTTTTTCAGACACTATTCAGGGAAGTTGCCAAAAGTTTTCAAAGAAAAGAGAATCAGTTTGTTTTCTATGCATGGGAAGCGGAGAGGGTGAGATCAGGCACAACATCATGGTCACCGTCACTTGCATGTGCAGTGCTCATTATGGTCATGCATACGACGGTGACTGAAGTGTCTCAGTAACACAATTCAACAGTGCAACTGGGACTGTTATAGTTATTATTATTGTTGTTTAAAGCCCAGTCGACTGCACATAGCCATATTAGGACTATAACCTCTTCAAAACACACAAAACCCCAACAGGAAGAAAATGATAAAGAAAAGAAAATTAAGTACAGGTATCAATGCATTCGCGCACATACTCTAAGGACATGCCCCCGGCGTTGACCACTCCGTCCAATTTATCGCACAGGGGAGATTTTAAAAAACACACCTGAATAAAAATATAAACACACATAAGGACACAAAAACATATATAAAAACAGGCATAAAGTAACTAAAATTGCTTCTGCATATCTCACCTCCCTAGAGCCAGAAATGCACTTTATAAATGTACGCAATTATCAATCCTAAGAAAAAGTACATTAGACTTTATTGAACAATACAGGTGAATGGACCATTAAGGCAGAACATGATAGTAGAAATGACAGAAAGCAAAGCAACAAGGCAGAAACAAAGAGAGTGACAGAAAAGAGGAAATTTCTAGCACAGAATTTTCCAGACAGTGGGGATACTATTTATACTGAAAGAGCCCCTGGCATCCCCACGGGGGACAGCTGGGACTGTACATTAAGCTGAATATATAATCCTCATTTGGTCAAAGATGATCTGAAAGTGATGAAAAAAATACTTGTAAACATTCCTATCATATAGTACCCTCATCCCTAACCAGTGTCAATAAAAAAAAAATCGGTAAACAGTCTCTACAGTACCATACATTACCTTCAATTGTTTTTGTCACATTTTGTCCATAAGCAGTGCAGATATCTTAATTCTTTGACGACGGGCCACTTCGATTGAAGTAACAGCTGAGCTCTCACTGAGGACGGGCTACTTCGATCATAGTAACAGACGGTCTAGAGTATATAACTGCCTCTACTTTTGTTATACTAATCATTTAGTAGTTGGCAGTTGCTTCCCTTGTGGAGGGAACTTCCGTTGAACGCTTCAGCTACGTTTTGCTGGGTTCTTTGTCTAAAATCGATGGAAAATGGCTCAAAGGCGACAGTTCTCAGTGATTTCACTGTGGCAGCCCTAGGCCAGCAGGAGAGCTCAGCTGTGGCAAGTGCAGTCACAATAGAGTTAAAATGCAAGTGATTCTATAGTTTAGATCAACCCACTTTAAATATTGAACCACATCACTACAAGCTTATAGATTTACGGATGCTTCTTAAAAGATGCCCAGGACCCAAATTTGATATTTATATTAGCAGACATCTAAGAAAGTTTTGATGACACATTTTTTTCATAAACACACAGAAACAGTGTTCAATATTCAATGTCAGTGTTTAATTATCCTTTATCTCAGCTTCCGGTCACTTGCCGTGCGGTTTGAGTGACTCTAACGTCCTCCTGTTTTGCTGTTGTTTGTATGACTTGAGTGCGTGTATGATCCTGTGTTTTGGAGTGCATAATTGTGATGTGGGTAACTATTATTTCGTGGGCTCTTAACGCCCACCCTGCAGTCAAAGTGCTGTGGTTTTGGATATTCGTCTCTGCTTGCTTCGCCACTATGAATACTCTGTGCCCGCCATTCAAACCAGCCACTCAGCGAGCACCAAGCAATACGGACCGGGCAGACAGCGACGCGCTGTGTGTACAAACGCCTGTGTCAGGTCAGCGCATTGTTTCTCTACCACGGCAATACAATCGCGCCGAGCTACTCGCCGTTCCTCCGGCTCGCTTGAACCCTGACCTGACACAAAGGCTTCGCTCTCTAGGCCTGGGCGTGAATTTGCCTAGAAAGCGTTACCATCGTCCAAACAGACAACTGAAACGCCGTGGTCTAAAACTGTGGTTCCTTAACGCCCAGTCATGTCGTCAAATCACCACTGACATTCATGATCTCATTACTGATAACAAAATTGATGTACTGTTGTTGGCTGAACACTGGCTTTACTCCGAAGGTGACGAGAGCTACATCCATGACTTAACCCCTTCTGGATACACTTTTCATTCTTTTCCTCGCTGTACCGGTCAACGAGGTGGTGGAATAGGTGTTGTTGTGCGGAAGTGTTTGTCTGGCATGATCACACTCAAGCAACTTTTCTTTCCCAATTCTTGTTTTGATGCTGTTGAGTTAAAACTATCTTTGGATCACGTAAATGCCTCATGTGTGTGTTTGTATCGCACACCTCCAAATCCAAAAACGAACCAGCTGAAAGACTCTATGTTTTTTGATGATTTTTCAGAACTTTTATCTATGTTCACCAACTCCAAATGTGATTTTTCCATTCTTGGTGACTTTAATTTTCATTATAATGACAGCAGTGACCCCAGAGTGAAGAAGATCAAGACTTTGTTGTCTGATCATGGTTTAATACAACTTGTTAATCAGCCCACACACAAACGTGGCAACATACTTGATTGGGCGGTAGCACGCACTGAGGGCAGCTTGCTGTCCCTGAGCTGCCTATACCCATGTATTGCTGCTGGTCTCTCTGATCATGATGCTCTTGACTGTACGCTTTCAGTTAAAACACCTCCCCATCAAACCCGTACAGTGACATCCAGAAAATTTAAAAACATATCACTGCCTAATTTTCAAGATGATATGAATGCTGCCATCAACAATATTGACAGACTACATGCCAGCCCAGATCTCAACAGCCTAGTTGGCACCTTCAACGAGACCCTCCAGAAGGTTCTAGACCGCCATGCCCCTGCTGTTACCAGGCGTGTACGTGATCGCCCCTCAGCCCCTTGGATTTCGGATGAAATACGGGATGCCAGAAGAAAGAGACGACGCGCTGAGAGACAGTGGCGACGCACTGGCCTTACTGTCCACAGACAGATTTTCACACAAGAAAGACGTTCGGTGTGTTATGCAATCCGACAGGCCAAGGAACAATTTTATTCAACCAAAATCGCTTCATGTTCCTCTAACAAGCAGCTTTTCTCCACTGCCAATGAATTACTTGGCAGATCGAAGGCCACCACACTGCCTAACAACATAATACGAAGGGAACTGCCATCACAGTTTTCAAATTTCTTTTCCAACAAGATCAAACGTATCTGCGATGACCTTGACTTACTATCATCTGAGCCACCCACATTTTCTGTTTATGATGGCCCGTTTTTCACAGATTTTAGCCCCGTATCAGAGAAAGAAATTGAAGAGACAATCTTAGCCATGCCTAGCAAAAGTTGCTCCCTTGACCCAATTCCAACTACCCTATTAAAACAATGTCTGCCATATCTTGTGCCAGTGATTACTACCATCATCAATAGCTCTCTCTCTGCAGGTGTTGTTCCATATTCATTCAAACAGGCCATTGTCAATCCACTCTTGAAGAAACCTGGTCTTGATCCAAATGAACTCAAGCACTATAGGCCTGTATCTAATCTTCCTTTTGTTTCAAAGGTGCTTGAGAGGGTAGTGCTAAAGCAGCTACAGGAACACCTGTACAAAAATTCCTTGCTTGAAGTCCATCAATCAGCTTACAGGAAGGGTCACAGCACAGAGACTGCTGTACTGAGTGTCCTCAACGAACTACTAGTCAATGCGGATAACAGACTGGTATCATTGGTCGCATTGTTGGACCTCAGTGCAGCATTCGATACGCTGGACCATTCCATACTGCTCAAAAGATTGGAAGTAACTTACGGTATCAAAGGCGCTGTTCTTGACTGGTTCACCTCATATGTTTATGATCGTTTTCATTCAGTCATTGTTGATGGTATTCTATCTAATCCATCCCCCCTTGTCTGTGGAGTACCTCAAGGCTCTGTCCTTGGGCCTGTTTTGTTTACACTGTACACTCAACCACTATCTGATGTTATTTCTTCTCATTCATGTCAATTTCATAAATATGCTGACGACACCCAGCTGTCCAAATGCTCAGACCCAGATTCTTTTGTTGATGTTCAATCATGTGTTCAGGCTTGTGTAACTGACATCTTATCATGGATGACCAGTAATCGCCTCAAACTTAACACCGACAAAACCGAATTTATGCCTGTTGGTGCGCTCTCCCGTCTTCGTTTGATCGGCAGTAATTCTGCACACATTGATGGAAGTGACATCCCTTTTCAGCCCACAGTCAAATATCTTGGCATCAAGATCGATCAGGCACTTTCAATGCATGATCACATTAGCAGTATATGCCGCATTTCCTTCCTTGAGCTTCGACGTATTGCATCAATCCGTCGCTATCTTTCTAACGAAGCTGCTACCAAACTTGTTCTGGCCTTGGTCACCTCTCGGTTAGATTACTGCAACTCCATACTGGCAGGTCTACCTAAAGATGAAATGAAACGCCTCGATAGAGTTCAGGCAAGTGCTGCACGCCTTATTATGAAGAAGAAGAAGCGTGACCACATCACTCCAATACTTCAAAAGCTACACTGGCTTCCTGTCAGCTATCGCTGCCAGTATAAAATTTACACTATGGCATACCGCCACTTTGAAGGCACTCTGCCATCATACCTGTCTAATGCATTATGCTCATATACACCATCTCGGGCCCTCAGGTCATCGAATGAAAAGCTGCTTAAAATTCCAAAGTGTAATCTTAGAACTGCTGGTGAGCGCTCCTTTCATTATCTTGCACCTCGCCTCTGGAATTCACTGCCGGTCGACCTTAGAAGGGAAAGCGCACTTGCTTCTTTTAAAGCAAAACTCAAAACCCACCTGTTTGTGAAAGCATTTGAAATTCCCACTGTCTAAATGATTGTATTCTTTGCGCTAATGCTGTTGATTATTGTATGATTTCTAAGGTATATGATATGTACTGTTTAAGTCATGTTGTTGTAAGATAGTATAATTTATGAGTGGGTGTGATGTATGTGTGTGTATGTGTGTGTATGTATGTATCTATATATGTATATGTATGTGTGTGTATATATGTGTGTGTGTATATGTATGTATATATATATATATTAACATATTTTTAATTTGTGTAAGAGAGTATGCTTATGTGATAGTAAGGTATTATGTACACTATTGTGTTGCTGTAGGATAGTATGTTTTATGATTGGTATGATAGCGCAGTGAGTCTGTATACAGAGAATAGCGCTATATAAAAGCAATTTATTATTATTATTATCTCCAGTTGGGTTATGGAGGATAGCAGCAAATAAATGAAAAGCCAACGGGATTAACATATAACACAAAGCAGTGGGAATCTACAACAGTCCAACAGAAAACGGTACATTTGAAATAGTCTTATGAGGTTCCATAACTTTTGATGACCATTCGCTGTACAGTCAAGGCGAAATGTTTCCATTAAAGCCCACTTAACAGATTGCCAAAGGGTTCGTCTTATCATAGAGCATTTAGCCATATTAGTAACCTTGTTTTTTATCACTATAAATGCACCAGTAAGCAACGTTTGTCGTGTTGTTTTATATAGAAAAGACAAAAATTACACAAACGCAAGCACAAATGAACAGACAAGCAAACAAACAAATAAATCATTTCTAAATACAGTCTCGCTGTTACAAGGTTTTTTATGTGTGAAATGTGTGAAAAGCAAAAATATCTATCTATCAAATATTATTTGATAGTGTTCAGAAAATTCATAGCAAAAACAAAGTCATTGAGATTGACAATCAAGATATATAATGCTTGTATGTGTTGGCGATCATGGCCCTCCATACTAATCTATCCCTTGTCGCTGCAAGTACATCTCCCACCCTCTCTGTCCTCAGCCACCCTGCAAATCTGTCCAATATTTTTTCCCCTGGTCCACCTGGTGCTATCTTTTCCTTCAGCTTTCCTGTAGTGACCAGGTGCTCTGATTTGTCTTGCCTCATAAAATGTCCTATAAGTATTGCTTGTCTTTTTCTAATCTTCTTTCTTAATGATCTTCCTGTGTCTGCCTTCTTCAAGACTGTCTCGTTTGTTTTATTTGCTGTCCATGGAACTCTCAACGTTCTTCTTAAAAATCACACTTCAATTACCTCAATTTTGTTCTGGCTTTGTGTGTTGACCGTCCTCGCTCATAATCGTACAACAGTATTGGTTCTATATAATACTCAAAAAATCTCTTCTTGATGTTAATTGATAGACATGGCCAATGCCAGATGGAATCGTTAAATGGGCGTGGAAAGGAAATTGTTAATATGGATTGACCATTTTCAGACGTGACTGCAACTGTCAGGAATTATGAGTCAAACCTTTGAGATGGGAAAATATGTAAAAATAAATGATCAGAAACTACTCATATATAACCCAATGAAACATTCAGTTCTTTCAGTTCCCTCAATTTGCAGTCTTAAAAATGTGTAACACCAGTACACATTTCAGTAGTACAGCGTTTGTGTGTGTCTGTGCACGCATGCGTGTGTATGTGTATGTATGCAAGCATGTATGGTATATGTGTGTGCTTTGTGAATATGCGTGTCTGTGATGAGTGTGTGTGTGTTGTGTGTGTGTGTGTGTGTGTGTGTGTGTGTGTGTGTGTGTGTGTCTGTCTGTCTGTCTGTCTGTCTCTCTCTGTGTACATGTTTATGTGTGCAAACATGCAAGAAAAACCCAAAACACACGCATGTTTTTTTCTGTTGCTTTATTGCATTTTGGAA
>CM060306.1:18706225-18721225 GCA_030674185.1 Monoplex corrugatus | reverse complement strand
GTCTTCAACATCTTCTCTTCCATTTCCACAATTTCAATTTCAATTTCAATTTTAAACCTAAAACCCCCATAACAGCAATGGTTCGTCCAATTTCATCTTCGAAATGTAAGCGTATTACTTCCCTTTGAATTCTATTTTCGAAATGTTGTAGCGTATTACTTCCCTTTGAATTTTATTTTCGAAATGTTGTAAGCGTATTACTTCCTTTGTCAAAACTAAACTTACAGAGTAAAAAAAAAAGTCAGTTCTGTTTTCACTTGTTATTTCATAAACTACGGTCTGAATTTTCAGGATGACTCAGAAACCCATGAATGACATTTCTGCATTACAAATGCCCATTGTTCAGCCAATAAAGACTGGGCTATACGTTGACTTCACAAGGAGACTAAACTGCTGCTTCTCCATTCTTCTACAAACTGAAGTACAATATTTTTCTATCTTTATATTTTGACACATTCTTGTGCTTTTTAATACATTTATTCTAACTGTGACTATACAAATACTCACGTTTTCTCCAAATGTGAATCCAAGTTGGGCTGTTTGTAAATAAGCAAGAGAAAAATTCACACAGTTTGAACATTCACATGAAGCAGACATTTAGTAAGCCATAGGTCTTCACGCAGGATGAAACCACGATTTGTATCACGCCGCAACTACTGCACAAAGGTGCTACTGTTTACTACGTTGACAGGCCTGAGGTAGAGTAGTGACCTGGCAATAACTTTTAAAAAAAAAATAGCCAGCCAATAGTTTTGTGATTGGCTGTAATCATACAGCCTCTTGCATCTGATCAGCGAGTCTGGATTAATGTAATAACACTAAATTTGCACGAAAAGAAATTATAGCTTGATTAAAACTTGATAAAAGCTGAGGCTTTATACAGCACTGTGACGTAAAACTATCGATACATTCGGTGAGCAGTCAGTTTTTTTGCTTCACGTGAATTAATGCCGATTTAAATTCAGCTTCCAAATCAGATCTGGCTATCGACTCAATATAATCTTATCTTGCTAGTACATACTAACGTCTTCATAAGGACATGTCTTAAGAAACTGTATGTGCACGTAAAAACACGCGCGCGCACACACACGTTATGTTACCCAGCTCATGCTAATGACTCACCTGAATAAGGACCAGTCAAAGGAAGGTAGACGTCAGTGGCCACAGACTTGACACCCATGTCTATCAGCCCCAGTTTATTAGCCTGATCCCCAAGTTCACAACGCAGTGGGTTGGATTGCTTGCACTCGTCATAGTTATCCTGCAAATTGGTTATCAGCACTGCGCTCCACAAGACAAACATTACCACTATTTCGTGCATCATGCACTTAAAAAGAAAAAACAGGTTTCTGTGTTGGCTTTTTCTGTTATGGACTAGTAATCATCCATCTGTTCTTTCAAACAAAAGAAGAACACCGAGTTCATGGACAAATTAAATTTGAAAGTCAATTTTTTTTCAAAATTCATAAATTTAAATGTAAATCGTATACCCACAGTATCATGACAATGGATATCTTTCCCACTTTATTCCATCCATCTTTTATTGGCTCTCTATGCATCTTTGATGCATGGATACAATGAAGTATTGTTGAGTCATCTGAAGTATGCTGCATACATTCCTGCCAGAACTAATCAACATTGAATACTGGTTTTCCAGAGAACACAAAGCTATTTGTTGTTGTGTGTTTTATTCACGTCCATACTTGCAACAGCCCAACACCAATGTTAGGTCCTTGGATGGGAAAGATTGATCATGTGTGGCATTGAAAACAATATTATTTTGATATTTCTTAATAACAAGTGGTACAGGCAATCCGAATGCATTCCTTGTCTTTAGATGATAAGGTGGATCACGCTAAGCCTTCTACTCAGAGCTGTCATTTTCCAGACTGCGAATATGTCCTCAATTCCTATCTCCCCTTCCTCTGTCCTCATTGCGTAGGAACAGTGGTGTTGACAGTCAAAGTATCGTCGACGTCAGTGACAGTGTTACTCATGTATTGTCTGTGCATCCTATTGTATGCAAACAGTCTTCTTGTCAAATTGACTCAACATCTCATTTTGAATGTGTACAGTGGTGGTAAAGGTCGTATGTGATCAATCACTGTGTACTGTTTACCGCAAGGGACAAAAAGCTAGCACGTCTTTTCAAAATCATTGTTGGATTTTAGGGCCACAACAGGCTTCTACTCAAGAGCTGAGCTTGCTGTGGGCTCTCCTTGAAGACTGGACCACACAGTCAAGTTTCATCAACTTCATGGATGCGTCATTGAGAGTGTTCCTCAAATCTCTTGACCAACACTACAGGTGTCTGCATCTCTCGGGGATGGCTGATGCCAGGATGTATTATGATAGTAAGCGTATGACAGCAAGGCTTGTCACACAGTCTCAAACCTAGATGGAACTCTATTACATACATGTATATCATCGTCATCGTCTTGTCATCAACACAGCATTTTAAAAATTGTCCCAGCGGATGTGGTTATCAAGGTGGCGTAGAAAATGAAATACAAGTGGGCAAAAAGGAAATAGCCTAAATGCGATGATCCTTGAAAAAATGGTGGTGTGTGAGTGAGTGTGCGTGGTGTGGTGTATGGTGTGTGTATGTATGCATGTATGTATATATATATATATAATATATATATATATTATTATTATATTGTGTGTGTGTGTGTGTGTGTGTGTGTTGTGGTTGTTAAACTGACCTGAACGTTGACCATGAAGGGATTATAATGACCACCTGTGCTGGCACAACGTCCAGTACTGGACATGCCGTCACCATCAACTGCCATAATGTGCACGTGCCACTTGTGCTCCTTGGTCTGAAAGGTGTGTTATTACTGTCGAATGTTCCACAAAGTATGGCGTAGCATGACTATAAGTAAAACACCTTTACAAGCAGATACTGAAGATAAGAGTCCGAATTTTCTGTGAACACAAACATGTGCACTTGTGTGCACATGTTATCAACTGAAACATTTTCCTAACTTTTCCGATTTTATCATTTTCATAAAATACTCTTTATGCAAAATAATATCGATTGCTTTCTGGACTCTTCAAAACAATGTGTGTAAACCATACTGCTTGTGATTTACACGTAAATGCGATGCTGACCAATGTTTTAAAACAAATATGTAGTAAGAAGCTGAGCTAGCCAGATATATATATATATATATATATGTATATATATATATATATAGGTATATATATATTATATAGATATATAGACAGATAGACAGACAGATATATAGATAGATAGCCAGATAAATAGATAGATAGATAGATAGATAGGTAGACAGACAGACTAATAGGTAGATAGATAGACAGATGAATAGATAGATAGACAGACAGACAGATAGATAGATAGATAGATAGATAGATAGACGGATAGACAGACAGAGCTAGAGAGAGATACAGAGAGAGCGGTAGACAGATAGGTAGATAGATAGGTAGATAGGCAGATAGATAGGTAGATAGATAGGTAGATAGATAGGTAGATAGGCATATAGATAGGTAGATAGATAGGTAGATAGATAGGTAGGCAGACTGACGTGTTTCATTTTCAGTGCTTGTTTTTCGTTAACAACTTGGGAAGGAAAAATCACTTAGAGAACAACTGAGTGCCATGCTTTTGTGCTTTTAAGGGGCTTTATTTCATCACCACGTTACTGTACTGGAATGGATGTGCCTCTTTTTAAAAAAATGGGATCCTGCTTTGATGATAGAATAATTTTCCATCCTTTTATACACAACAATGTTTTGATAACTTAGTTGGAATTGTCCATTTCTATGCCATCTATTCCTGGTCGTTGATTTGGTTTTAGATTTTTTTTATGATGTGATAACTTGACATTACTTTCAGTTTTGTGTCGTATGGTGTGGCGTAAACCGGTGTGCTGTGGTGTGTGTGTGTAAGTGTGTGTGTGTGTGTTTGTGTGTGTAATATGCGAGTATGTATGTATGTATGTATGTATGTATGTATGTATGTATGTATGTATGTATGTATGTATGTATGCATGTATGCATGTATGTATGTATGTATGTACGTTTCTATGTATGTATGTATGTATGTATGTGTGTATGTATGTATGTTTGTATGTATAAATGATGTATAGATGTGTCTATGTATGCATGTGTGTGTAGGTATGCATGTGTATGGATATAACGTGTGTATCTGTGTGTGTCTATGTGTGTATGTGTGTGTGTGTTTGTGTGTGTGTTTGTGAGTGTGTTTGTGTATGTGTATTATGCGAGTATGTATGTATGTATGTATGTATTGCGTCGTCGGTACACGGTATGAATGTATGTATGTATGTATGTATGTATGTATGTATGATGTACATGTACGTATGTATGTATGTATGTATGTATGTATGTACATGTACGTATGTATGTATGTATGTATATATGTATGTATGTATGTAGTATGTATGTACGTATGTATGAATGTATGTATGTATATATGTAATATTATGTGTATGCAGTACTTGTAGTATGTATGTATGTAGCATGTATGGACGCATGTATGACGCAGGTATGGACGCATGTATGTATGTATGTATGTGTTACGTTTCTATGTATGTATGTATGTTTGTATGTATAAAAGATGTATAGATGTGTGTATATATGCACGTGTGAGTATATATGCATGTGTATGGATATAACGTGTGTATTTGAGTCTCTCTATACTCATTCATCTCTCTTATCTTTCTCATTCTCTATATATATATAATATATATATATGTGTGTGTGTGTGTGTTGTGTGTGTGTTTTGTGAGTGTGCTTGTGAGTGTGTTTGTGTATGTGTATTATGCGAGTATGTATGTATGTATGTACGTAAGTATATACATATGTACGTATATATGTATGTATGTACATATGTACATATGTCTGTATGTACGTATGTACGTACGTATGTGTGTACATATGTATGTATGTATATATGTATGGACGGACGGATGGATGGATGGATGTGTGTATGTATGTATGCATGTGAGTATGTATAAATGATGTATACATGTGTGTATATATGTATTTGTGTGTATGTATGCATGTGTATGGGTATAACGTGTGTAGTATGTGTCTACATCTCTCTCTTTCTCTCCCTGTGTGTGTGTGTGTGTGTGTGTGTGTGTGTGTGTGTGTGTGTGTGTGTGTGTGTGTGTGTGTGTGTGTGATGTGTGTGTGTGTGTATGTGTGTGTGTGTGTGTGTGTTATTCTCTTTTCAATTTTTTGTGCAGGAGCAAATACAACATGATCAAATTCAAGGCACTCAATGCGAGGAAAGCTGGTAATCTGACAGAGGACAGGAGAATGTTTGTAACAGAGAAAGCAAATGTAAATGTGCATGAAACAGAAAGCAACATTCAAAAGATAAACAGATACATATAGACAGGATAGAGAGAGGGAGGGAGAGAGAAAGGATGGAGGCAGGAGAGAGAGAGAGAGAGAGAGAGAGAGAGAGAGAGAGAGAGAGAGAGAGAGAGAGAGAGAGAGATCAGATTCAGATTCAGTTTAGATGGACCTATTGATGAAGCCAAGTCCCTCACAAGAGAATAACATGAACGCTTCAAAACTGCACATTCACAAATGCAGTGATTATAGTGAAACAATCCACTGTATTTTAATGCCTTGTATGAACAAATAAACACTATATGTAATATCCTGTGTGAATAATAACAAGTTATTTCCACTGAGAGAATTACATAGTAGATAGATAGATAGATAATAGATAGATAATAGATAGATAGATAGAGAGAGAGAGAGAGAGAGAGAGAGAGAGAGAAAGAGTCAGACAGACAGACAGACAGACAGACAGACAGACATACAGACGGACAGAAAGACAGAAAAAAAGACAGCTAGACAGAGAGAAAGAATGACAATGACGATGATTTCATATTTCCAACGGTAGTGTCATCAACTAAACGTAGTGCCACATTTGTTTTTGCTAACCTACATATATTAACTATAAGTAAGAAATATTAAAAAAAATCAATAACAAAAAGAATAGAAATAGTATTATGGAAATAAAGAAGAACAATATTTCAGTAACTTCGAGAGAGAGAGAGAGAGAGAGAGAAGAAAAGAGAGAGAGAAGAGAAGAGACAGACAGACAGAAAGAGGAGAGGGAGAGAGAGAGAGAGAGAGAGGAAGAGAGAGAGAGAGAGAGACGAGACAGAGACAGAGACAGAGTCAGAGAGAATGAGAGAGTGAGAGAGAGACACACACACACACACACACACATAGAGAGAGAGAGAGAGGAGTTGGTGTGTGTGTGTGAGAGAGAAAAGAAAGAGGAATGAGAGTGAGAGAGAGAGAGAGAGAGAGAGAGACACACACACACAGAGACAGAGAGTGAGAGAGAGATATATATATATAGAGAGAGAGACAGAGAATGAGAAAAAGAGAGGGAGAGAGAGACACACACACACACAGACAAGGAGTGAGAGAGAGATGGATGGATAGATAGATAGAATAGATAGATAGATAGATAGAGAGACAGAGAGAGAGAGAGAGACAAACAGACAGACAGACAGACAGATAGACAGACAGACAAAGGGCATACTTGTTTTCCGGATGCTTTTTTCACGTCAACAGTAACGGTTGTGTGTGTCGTGGTGCCATCACGATAGACGTACTGTTTCTGAAACAACAGAAAACATCGCTGACTCAGTAGATATACAGATTTTCGTAACGTTCTTGCTGGTCAGTGTGGGAGTTAAACAGAGCCAATTTGCTTGATATTAACTGACCATCTGAAATGAAACCCGTCGCCGTGGTGTAGTGGTTAACGCAATGGACTACCGACTGGAAGGTTGTCGGTTCGACTCCCCATCAGTTCCTTCCAAAATCATCGTGGAATTTTACCGCTCTAACAGGCTCCCATCCAGAATTGGGCGTGCTATGGGCTCATCAGGAGACTGGGATCACACAGTCGAGTCCCATTTACTTCACGGATGTGTCATTGAGGTTTTGCTCAAATCTTTTGACCAGCACTGCAGGTGTCTGGGGCCTGGTTGACACCAGGATATATCATGATAGTAAGCGTAGAGTACAGCCCTGTCACGCAGTATCAATCCTAGATGGAATTCCATAGCATCATGATTATCATCCCCATCGACATCATCATCATCATCGCCAGCTTCTGTGGCCATTAAGATGGCGTAGAAATGGGGCGAAAAAAAGGTGAGCACAAAGGTAACCTCCATGAGTGCGATGATCCTAAACAACAAAAATAGAAATAAACTACCCATGTGAGTCTAAACCAGGATGTCCATCATCATTCACTGCGGTGCTTAAATGAATGCAACATTTCAATGCGATAATATGTACTGCATCAGTTGCAACGTTATCATACTTATTCAATCACTATTCAACTTTGGTCAGATAATGTAAAAAAAACTTTCTCAAAGACGTTTCTGTGAATTTGTATGATTATTGATTTGTGGCACTTGCCTCCTCAGTAAAACCTTCCATGTGCTCAGTTGAAAGTAGCGGCAAAATAAGATGGGAAAAAGACCCTTTCTTTTATCCAGGAAGATTTTAGCCTAGAATGTTCTGGTTCACTGTGTCAGAGATATGTTCAGTCAGTCAGGCTACATCCCTAAGTTTTTGTTTACATTGTGAGGGGTGCACAATGAATAGAATCCAGCATAATTACGTTAAATAAAACAGGAACTATTAAAGAAGTGAACCAGCAGCAATATGGGGCCTTCTACAGTGAGCATGCTCATAAAAGTCTGCCACTGATATATCGTTATGTATTTCCACACACAGACTATAACTGAACTTGTTTCGTCCTCGGACTGTAGGCCTGAGTATGGAAGAAATGGAAAAACTTGTGCGACGTCGATGCTTCACGACTTAATACGGTTGAAATGAAGCAAAGAAACATGAAAGGCAAATTAATTATGCAGAATCAATAAAAAAAACATGCTTACATACATCTAAAAATTGTGCATCAATAGGTCAGGTTGTTAGTTGTTTTTTTAATATTTTTTATAGAATTGTTTGGCATATCATCTGCAACAAACATTTAGTACAACAATTATGTCTCACCAGTGTTATGCTTCCTTCCACGTCACCAGTAAATGTGGCTACAGCAGAGATCTCCGTTCCTTCGTGCTGCGCGACTTCGTCTTCAATGGGACCACAGCCAACAATTTTTTTTCTGTATACTTTCAAAGTGCGACCGACTACACTGAGGGGACCCATCAAATCCAGACTAGGATCAATGTCCGTTCTCGATGTTGCCAAAGGATTAAGCTTGCCAAACTTTACTGTCAGAGCACCCATTGCCACTTCATCTTTCGTGTTTCTTGGCGAACTATTTCTAGTGTTGAAAGGATTGTATATGCTACTTTTGAGTTTACAGGGAAAAGACGTACCAATGGCAGGTGGAAGAGTTCTTATTTGATAAGTAAGTCTTCGCCTTGGAGGAAGTGATGTAAGCTGTAACTGGACTGAAGTGGGTTCCTGGATGATCCAAGCGTTCTGTCTGAAAATCACACTTCCAAAGTCTTCGGCTCCAGACCAGTCCACTATTGCCTTTCGAGGTGAAGTTTCTCAATATTGGCACAAGCAAGAATAGCACGATTTCCATCTGCCCCTTTCAGAACTATAGATTTTCCGATGATTGAGTCAGTCCCCGTCAGCGACAATTCCACATCCGTGAAATATGCCCTCGATGGCGAACCTGTAGAACGTACTGAGAGAGGTTCATGTCTGCGGGAAAGATTTCCAGGATCACATTGGTAGAATTTCTTGCACTTTTTGGAGTTGGTAGATGGATTGGCTGAGGAAGGATTAAAGATGTTCCCAGTAGAACGGCAACGAATATTATCGTCAGTGCTAAGCAAGTCACTGGATGCAGGATTTTCGTGCACAACCAGGGAATGACCTTCAGTTATGTCAGTGCTACCATCAGCGTAGTCCAGCTGCACGTACACAGACATGTCTCGGCTATCCTCTGCCCCTTGTTTAAAAAGAGCATATCCTATGACAGGGAAAGTGAAGGTTGCCAAGGCATAAATCGAATCTGCAGTGTCACGAATAGTTGCACAAACCCAACGAGCTCCGTCCTCTGCTTTATGGATGACAATGGAACGACCAAGGACTGAGTTGATGCCAAAGAGAGGGAGGTTGTAGTCTGTGTATGTCTCACTGATCTTATTTAAAGATGCCAGGGTGCCATACTTTCCTGCCAGATCGCCCACCTAGAACAGAAAATAATATCAACAGTGAATGTATTAGGTTTACTATGGCCCCCCCCAAAGCACAGAAACCATAAACGGCTTTTCAAAACGCTTTGACGGTTTCATTGTACATAAATTATGTTGACTATCACCAAGATGGTTACATCAGAAGATTCCATGAAATATGTATGGAGCCATTGTAGTTTTCGCACAAGAGAAATGGAGATGTTGTTGATATTGTTGCAGGCCATGGGTCAGGTATTGGACACCCCTCCCCCTTTCAAAGGATTTTTGCAGACCGTTTGTGTTTAGTTAGCTTGACACATTCCTGTTTCATATTTGCTTGTTCGCCAGATGAGATCCCCTGGAATAAACCAAACAACACTTTTGAAGGGTGGTGGTGGTGGTGGAGTCATAACATGCCAAAAGTCATGACAGACTGTCAGCGCATCTTACCCTCCGATCCCCCGCCTTACCTCCCCCGACCACTTTCTCCGGGATTTTATGGGATCTGTATACCTGTAAAGCCTGAAGTCTAACCTAGGGATTGCAAAGTGGTTTTGTTTTTTCAATAAACTTTTATTTCTTTTTGCTCCACATCAAACGGACACCAAACATACAATATGGCACCAAAAAAGTGATAATATACGTATGAAAAGACATCGCCGACATACGAACTCCATACAGCATACAGACATGTATAATGACATTTTATACATTGGAGGTTCAAAAAGGAACCTCGAGATCTAAGCATATGTCAACGTCCTCTTACGATTTTTTTCTCAAATTAAATCTTTTTGCTGTACGACAAATCAAATATCAACGAACAATGTGGTAACAGAAATGACATCAATCTATACATACAAAACAAGTATTGTACACATACAGACAAGCTTTAAAATACAAAACATATATGACAATGCTGTAAACAATGAAGGTTTTACTGTGTATCTGATTGCAAATTGTTTAACATTGATCTTTCGCTGGATGTGATAACAGCATATATTTAAATTCACCTATCGTTAAAAATCTGAATCACCCACAAACCGATTACAGGGACCAACATATGTATGTTTGTTATCTGCTATTTAAAGACTTGTTACAATTTGTGATACGTTTTTTTCCCTGAATTAGGTCGAGAAATAATCATCATTAACGTGAGATCTTTGTACACTGGATTATGAGTGGGAGAAAAGGAGGAAGGTCATCCAAGTGAGTTAAGTTTGTTGTTCACAAATTTGAAGCCACATTGATTTTAAACCAGTGACAACAGTTGAAATGTTCTCAAAAAGGATGTTCAAAGGAGATGGGAGTTTTTTTAAGCATTTTCATTATCGACAGCTTTGGAGAGGATGCTTATAAGACATTTTTACAAAAATGTCTGACTAACAAATTCATGACTTTCTATGCACCACTGAAGAAATTCAATCTGAAGATTTTCTTTAGTGCTATCAATACAACGACAGTGATAAGCCAGTGGAAGAAAACAATGCAGATGACAGTAGAGAGAAGTGTTTTTGCTCAGTTTCTACTTTTGGCTGCCACTTATAAAATCAGCCTGGTTAGGCTTTTCAGCTCTCCGTAGAGCCCAATCTTTGGGCATTTTCAAAAAACTGATAGAACCCCCGCAAAACTTTCCCAGTCGTTCAGAACTGGAAAATCATTTTCAAGTTCAAAAGTAGAGCGAGAACACAAACAAGTACAACAATGATTGCTTGTAATCACCTTATATTTGAGTCTTGGTGGATCTAATGTAAGCACTATATGATGGTCCGCGAGTCTGTAGCGAGGCTTTACATCATCTGAGAATATGACATGTGTTATATTCTGCAGCTCTGGTACATCATCCCTTGTTCCTTATCGGACACTATTCAATAGTGTCTTTTGGACATAAGCACCTGCAGGCACACTCATCGCAAACAAGGAACATCTTTTTCTGGTAAGCAGCTTTAGAGCATACATGTCCTTCTGCTACTCTTGCAGGAGAATTTTGGTGAAGTTTTGTTCGTTTTGATCATTAGGTAGGAAGAGTTTCCAATCTCTTTGAACTTTCGTAGAAAAAAGTCTTTGACCCATTCATTTGCACAGGAGCCTCCTTGTCCCCTCACTGAATGTTAGGAAGAAGTAATGCGGTCAGCTGAAGCCTCCAGATGTCTTCTGTGCGTGAAATACTGCACGCTGTTGCCTGGGCTGTCCATGTACAACGTTCCCTGTTCTAGTTTAAGAGAAGCTGGAAGCAAACCTTGCCAGGATTGACAGGTGATGGGTGGGTGGAGGCTGTGTCGTGTTGTTCAGGGACAGATTTCTGTAATGTGGTTGTGTCTGGAGGCTGTCGTGTTGTACAGGGACAGATTTCTGTAATGTGTTGTGTGAGACATTGGTGTCGTCCGATAATGCTGCAGGACTGAATGCATTTTGATCTGTTTCCATGGTTGTTTTTCTGTGTTTGTTGGTTGGTTGTTGTACTTGTTGTTTTTTTTTTTTTGGGGGGGAGGTGGTTGTTTTCATTTATTTTTGTTGGATTAGTTTTTTTGTTGTTGTTGTGTGTGTTAACATTTCAGATGGGTAGTACATTTCACTTCAGTCAAGCCTATGTTGTTCCAGTGACAGACTGATACAGTTTTCATTTTCTCAAGACGTCATTCCGCCTGGGAACGAAATTCATAAGCACTAACGTCACAGATGCCATGTGTACGGTGATCACGGCACAAGCTTAAGCCTGCATCTGAACGCATGACTGGCCAGGTCCTGAGTCCTACCATAACCTGTGAAATTGTGGCCCAAACTGAGGGCCAACCATGACTCCAGCGTCTTCAACATATCACTTTGACATAAAGGGCCCCTGGAATGATTGATACAGAGATAGATACATAACATATACACACGACCTTGCCAGCGTCCAGGGCTCACTTGCTGGCTGATCGCTTTGGCATAGTCATCTCGGAATCGTCACCAAATTACATGACGTCAGTGGCGTCCAGATCTCACCATAAATATGACGTCAGTGGCGTCCAAGATCCTCACCATTACATGACGTCAGTGGCGTCCAGATCATCACATACCATTACATGACGTCAGTGGCGTCCAGATCCTCACATTATATGACGTCAGTGCGTCAATGCATATGGAATGTATTCCAAGTGTGCAGACACTAGCTTGCGAAACTGAAGCTGGTCCACAATCATATCATGTATTGGTCTTTACAATGCTGTTTGTCATAGCATTGATATTAAAGGGTCAAGCTGTGTATTAAGTCGTGCTGCAATGAATCTTATGTATTGGGTACGTACATTCAACAGATTCACTAATGCCTGCAAGTTGTCACAACATGTGGAACCTTCCAATCAAGGTAACGCCCTTACCAAATAATCTCACAATCTCGATCATGTCATTATTATCATATTTAATTGCTATCACTTATGTTGATATTACATTATTAGTATGATGATTATTACTAGTATCGCTATCATTATCATATGTATTACCATTATCATTACGATCAGTATCAGTATCATCATCATGGTGATGCTTAAGCAGCAGCAGCGGCATCATTTAGGTACAGATTACATAAGGAAGACACAAACTAATTCCTCAGTCTAGAATTCATTCCTCACCTCATACTCATCCTCTGTGCCTTCACCAGCAGCTGGGGTGGCATCATCATACACAATACCAAAGGGGTTAAAATGACCCGACACACTTGTAGGACTGCACAGTGACTGGTCTGCTGTCAGGCGCTGCGGCACGGGCCAGTTGTGCACGTGATATCCACCAGCTAGTTTTTGAAGCCCCGTCAGATCAACACTGGTAATGGTGGGGTCAAGAGGTGAACGCTGTGTTATGCTGATGGTACCTCTCACTCCATTTTGGTCAAAGGTGGCCACACCCTGACGTGTAACATATTTACCGATGATGGCACATGCGAGTGGCTTGCCCTTTTCCCGGGCATAAATCTGGAGGGCTTTGCCAACAACGCTGTCGTCTCCAGACAGTGGCAGATTCAAATCTACAAACATCATATGCCCTGTGCCTTTCCCACGACCAACGGTGACCTTACCCAGCTTGCTTGTGAGATCTCCAGTAGCACAGCTTTGAGAAAAAAATTATGCACACACACACACACACACACACACACACACACACACACACACACACACACACACACACACACACACACACACACACACATGTATATATATGCATATATATATATATGGAGAGAGAGGGAGAGATTGAATAATTGACACACACACATAGATAGGTGTATACATACATGCAGCTTCTTAATACAACAACTACTATGCATATCCATATATGTATACATCTATTTCTCGATATGATGCAGATAGAGATAGAGACATACAAAACATCTCTACTAAATAACTTAAAAATATTGTATGCACTTTTATATTGTCATGTGTATTATTATGTCATAGTCTCTTTGAAAGAGTATATACATTGCTTCAGCGTCCAACAAATAGGCTGAGATAAATTACGTTTCAGACTCTTTTCGTGTGAAAACGTGATCGTCCAGTTCAAATGACATACCACTTTTTCAAAGACAGTGCCATTGTTACTTGTACATTATAAAAAACTCGAAAACTTAAAATATATATTTTCATTTCTTTCAATTCCTGACGTTTGTGTAGTACTTTTTCCCAGTTAGAAAACTATTTTTGGTCAAATCTTCAATATTTTCTTTTGGTATACACAATTAACCCCTTGATTCCTAGTTTTATAAAGCATATATTTTAGCATGTATTTTTTGTTTTGTTGTTGGTTTTGAAATCATTTTAATGTATCTATAAACTAAATTGAATGCACTGTCTTCAGAGGAAAAGAACCCATTGCTACTGAAAATGAATTTATAAACTTTGAAAGAAAATTAAAATGACAGATAAATCTGACCTGGTTGTTTAGGTTTTCAATTAGAAACGTTTGTTGGCGATTGTAGATGAATAGCTAGAAATGTATAGAACAAATGCAAACCTGATGAATGCAGCAATATGATAGCTCGGTACAGTAAAATAATCAATATCTCCTTTTACTTCCATCATGAACAGATTCAAACAACAATCTACAAAAATGATATATCAATGCAGATTATCAGACAAAAAAATGATTAGTGTAATTCTCTTTTTCTCTCATGGAAGTGAAATTACAGAATTAAAAAAGAAATATAATCTTAAAAGCGTTAAGGTGAAATGGAGGCTATTATATAGAAAAAATAGCACGCACTCTTCATGTGAAAATGCTAAATACAATGGACAAAATAAATCAAGTACTGAATGAGGAAGCCAATCATCTTCCTCAGAGCTCCGTTTGCACATATGCAACATGTAGAATAAATACAGAAGAAGCACGCTCTAAACTTAATGTCCATAAAATGATCATCTCTTTACATGGACGCAACTTCTCTCACAAAAGTTGGTGGATCCCAGTTACAGTTTCAGTTTCAATTTTCAAGATGACGTCTCCTCGCTCAGAATGAATTCCATATGAATTAACGTCACTGGTGCCATGTGATGGAGACAAACCAGAATGATAACGGCACAAGCCTTAAGCCTACACACAAAAGCCATGAGCTGGCCAGGTCTTGAGGTCCTACCTAGATAGTCCCATGACCCTGGGGTCATAGGGGAGTGAGGTGGCAGAGACCTCAACTTTTCCCAGGGCCAGGACCACAAGGGCGGCGCCCATCCCTAGCTTCAAATTCATATTCATATTCACTTTTTTAAACAAGACTTCAGAAAGGCAAGAAGGTTAATTTGTCTTCAAGGGCTGGGACCTGGGAAATCAACCTATC
>CM060306.1:18698725-18701225 GCA_030674185.1 Monoplex corrugatus | reverse complement strand
TGAGTACATATATGTGTGTGTATGCATACATATGCGTGTGTGAGTGTGTTTAAGGACTAGATTACGTACTATTATAACATAATTCACAATCAGATCTTAGAATGTAAATGTTTGCTGTATCGGTTATTCACTATGAACAGCACACTCAAATGTGCAAACCTATAGCTGGATAGCAGAACTGTGGCTCCAATTTTGCTACTAAGTCTACGGAACTTTACGCTTTCTCTGGAGTTTAAATTTTTGGAATGTGGTGAAAAGGATTTATTACACTCTTACAATGCTATCTGCCCTGCAACCAAACTTGTTAGTACTTACTTGGCAGACTCCCTAAGCCTGCGCAAAACCCAATGCGTTGGCAAGGTATTTAAAAGGGGAGAGGGGAGGGGAGGAGAATAAGAGAAGACTTGAAACACTAATATGACATCATCTGAATAACTCAACCAATATTCCTTTGACTCCCGCATCCTGTCCACCAGCATCCTGCATTTTCAATCATGCTAGCAAAGCAAAAACGTAACCCTTTGACTCCCTCACCCTATCCATCAGCTTCCAACAGGATAGGGTGAGAGTCAAAGGTTGTTTTTTTTGCAGATGGTGGATAGGATGCGGGAGTCAAAAAGTTAAGATGGGTAGCCAAAAGGCTGGTTTTTTTATACTGCAGACAGGGTCTGAATTCGACGACATAGGATCTTTGAGTCCATGGGTCTGTTTATCAACAGACCCAGTAAGCCTGCATAAAAGATGAATAGAAGTTAGCCAAAGCTGAAAACAACCTTCATGAATTTCAACGAGCTCACTAAAAAATCACTGGGATTAAGAAATCAAATCCTTCCTGTGATCTACACCACTAATCTTTATGCAGCTGTCGTCAGAAGTGTTTCAGGTTTTGCATATTGCCTGTCACCTGTTGCAGTATAAACCATATGCAAAACTTGTTTTTGTTTTTCTTTTATCTCATCTTTGCTTATGTATGAGGTATATTGATTTGAAGTATGTAAATTTTATTCCAGCGGTAAACGTAACTGGTTTGGTCTGTATGTTTGTTAATTGTTTATTTGTTTGTTTGTTTGGTTGTTTGGTTGGTTGTTTGGCTAGTTGGTTGGTTGGTTGGTTGGTTGTTTATTTGTTTAGGGGTGAAGGGTTTATATTGTGATCGATTTTGTAATGCAGTCATGCATATGTTGCATCATGAACAAAAACTATGTACTATGAACGCCTCAAGAAAGATCCTACTTCCAAGTTTTCCAACAAACTGAAAGACACACTGAAACGCCTGAAAGAGACGGACCGCCTGTCATTAGAACAGTACAGGAAATTATACCCAACTGTGTCCGACGTCCCCAAGTTCTATGGTCTACCCAAAGTCCACAAGAAAGAAGTCCCCCTCCGTCCCATAGTCGCATCCAGAGGTTCCATCATGTATGAGACGGCTAGATTTGTGGCGGACATCCTATCACCTCTCGTAGGACACACAGATCATCACATCCACAACAGTGCTGACCTAGTGGAAAAACTGAGTAACTACACCCTCGCTCATGATGAACTCCTTGTGTCATATGATGTCTCTGCCCTATTTACCAGCGTACCAGTGAAAGAAAGCATAGAGATCATACGCCGAAGGTTACAAAACGACCAAACCCTCCACCAACGTACATCTCTCACAGTGGACGACGTATGTGAACTCTTGTCCTGCTGCCTCACCACCACCTACTTCACCTTCCAAGGTGAATTCTACCAACAAAAAGAAGGAGCAGCCATGGGCTCCCCAGTAAGCCCAATAGTAGCCAACCTGTTCATGGAGGATTTTGAAGAGAAAGCATTGGCTTCTTTCCACTCCCCACCACGATACTGGGGGCGCTACGTAGACGACACCATGACTATCCTCCCCCAGCAACTGGTCGAACAGTTCACAGAACATCTGAACAACCAACACCCAGCCATCAAATTCACGAGGGAAGTGGAACAGAACAACTCCATAGCCATGCTGGACACCCTCATCACCAGAACTGATGGCATTCTATCCTTCTCGGTCTACCGTAAACCAACTCATACGGACCAATATTTACAGTTCGACAGCCACCAGCCCCTTGAACACAAACTGGGAGTGATTCGAACCCTTACCCACAGAGCTAACACCATATGCAGTACCCAAGAGGCAAAAGACAAGGAGACAAACCACCTGAAAAAAGTGCTCACCATCTCGGGCTACAAAAAGTGGGCCTGGAACAGCCCGGGAGGCAGGAAATCCAACACCGCATCCCAACAGCCAGTGAAACAACACCAGCGCAAGGGACACATCACCATCCCATACGTAGGAGGTGTGAGTGACGCTCTGTCCAGAAAGATCAGAAAACTGGGGGTGGCTGTACATTCCAAACCTTCCAACACCATACGCAGCCAGCTGGTCACCCCCAAGGACAAAACCAGCAAACTCGACAAAGCTGGCATTATATACAGAATAGACTGCCAGGACTGTAACCAACATTATGTCGGTGAAACT
>CM060306.1:18691225-18693725 GCA_030674185.1 Monoplex corrugatus | reverse complement strand
CCAACTTATGCAACATCACCTGGCAAGATCGAATGTTCCAACTTCAGATTCTAGGAAGTGTGGTTTGCGAAATATAGCTAGTGTTAATTTCGTTGGACAGGACATGTTGTCTGCATATGGAGAATAAACATATCCAGGAGGGATCATTAAAGAGATACAAAGATATTCAGGGCCATCCTCAACAGCTGTGGCACCAACAATAAAAACTGGGAGAACATTGCCAGCAACAGAGCAGCCTGGCGACAGCAGTGCACGCATGACACAAGCACGTTTAACCTTTTGACCTCAGCACCCTATCCACCAACTGCAAAAACTTAACCCTTTGACTCCCTCACCCTGCAAAAAGCTGGTGGATAGGGTGAGTGGGTCAAAGGATTAAGTGTTTGCTTTGCTGGCATGGTTGACAATGCAGGATGCTGGGAGCCAGGGTTGTAGGAGCGAAAGGGTTAAGCAGCATAGAACAGGTGCTATTCAATAGAAAAGGGGCTGATGGAACCAAATGCCAAAACCACAGGACTGCTTCTCTTATTCAGCACCTGTGCGATAAAGTGTGTCGTGTTGTGTTATGTTGAGTGTGTGTGTGTGTGTGTGTGTGTGTGTGTGTGTGTGCGCGTGTGTGTATGTGTGTGTGTGTGTGCGCGTGTGTGTGTGCGTGTGTGTGTGTGTGTGCGTGCGTGTGTGTGCGTGTGTGTATGCGTTTGTGTGTGTGTGCGTGCGTGTGTGTATGCGTGTGCGTGTGTGCGTGTGTGCATGCGTGGTGTGTATGCGTGTGTGTGTTTGTGTGTGTTTGTGTGTGTGTGTGTTTGTGTGTATGTATGCGTGTGTGTGTATGTGTGTGTGTGTGTGCGTGCGTGTGTGTGCATGTGTGTGTGTGAATGTGAGTGTGCGTCTGAAGATATAATAGTCACTGTTTTAACCGAATTATGACACTTTGGGTTAAATGACACTTGAAGTGTTTTATCAAGCTTGTACATGTAGTGCTATTCACGAGATCGCACTTTTGGTAAGAGCTTTCTTTTTTCCAGAGAAAAGGATCTGTAAATGATAAGTTGTTCCAACTTTCAGGATTTCTGTGCCTTTTCTTCACCACGTATAACATGCTGAGAAATTATTTCTGGCAACATATTATGTAGGAACGCATATTTCCAAAATGTTGCGTTTTCTGCGGCATACGTGTGACCAAGAAATATTTTTTATGTTGAGGTTAGGAGTGTTGGTCTATCAATTAATTGAGAAAACTAGTAACAGGACATTTTTGTCCGTCCATGATATTTTAGGTTTTAACAGGCCAGTGTTAAAATCTCTTAGTATCGATATTGCTTTGGCGTCAGTAGACACCGTATCTATACATGAAAATCTGTCAGTCCAGTTTTTTTAGTTTCCAATAGCATTTCTATAAAGAAAGACAGGTATGTTATGGTTTGATTTACTTTCCATCCAGACTGTTCAAATGACTTATGTTCAAGATGATCTAGTCATTTTAAAGTTCCTGTTTCGTAGGTATAAATCAGGACGCCTGGAGAATTTCAACAATTAAGGTGTTCATGACTCACTGTAGAGCCAGATGCATTAATGCCACTGTCTTGTTAGCGTAGTTGATAGTCTTGTTCTTGATTTCTTAAACCCAACCACATGATATGGCCTTCCAAAGTTAACATGAGCCATTTTGATAGAAACTATATTGACATACAACTGTCAAATGCAAAGTCCAGCTTTTTTCTGATCAACAAGCCACTGACTATTTTATGATATAAAGACATACAGAGAGAAATATAGAGAGAAAGACAGACAGACAGAGAGAGAGAGAGAGAGAGAGAGAGAGAGAGAGAGAGAGAGAGAGAGAGAGAGAGAGAGAGAGAGAGAGAGAGAGAAACTTGAAGCATGAAGACGTTCCATGGGATCTGCATGGCAGGAAAACTAAATGAAAAGTAAATGCAATGATGAAAAATCTTAACAATTACAACAACCACAATCAAAGAAGAAAGAAAGAAGAAGCAAGCACAAAGAAGTAATAATAGCACCATCAAAATGAAAAACATCAATAAGAGAGAAAATAGTGTTGTTATGATGAAATGGCCACGTATTTATTTATGTTTTTAAACTTGTTTTTATTCATTTTCAAATACATAACATTTACAAATATATACAATGCATAATCAACACATCTAACAAAATGTAGAAAAACAAGCATTCCTTGCAATATGTATACACATACATATACACATACATACACAGACATATATACACACATGTCTATACACACATATCATCATCATCATCATCATCATCATCATCAAGTGCCTTGCCGCATGGCATTGGCGATCATGGCCCTCCATATGCATCTATCCGTTGTCGCCACAAGCACATTTTCCACCCTCTCTGTCCTCAGCTACTTTGCAAGTCCGTCCAATATTTTTCCCTTGGTCTACCAAGTACTCTCTTTCCTTCCAGCTTTCATGTTGTGACGAGGTGCTCTAATTCCCTTTCCTCATGAAATGGC
>CM060306.1:18658725-18686225 GCA_030674185.1 Monoplex corrugatus | reverse complement strand
TTTTAAAGAAAAATCAATGTCTCCATAAAGGAATGATTTTTATTGAAACATCAGTGTCTACATAAAACACTGATTTTTAATGAAGGATCAATGTCTACATAAGAGACTGATTTTTAATGAAAGACCAATGTCTATATATAAGAATGGTTTTAATGAAAGATCAATGCCTACAGAAAAGACTGATTTTTAAGAAAGATCAGTACTTAATAAAAGAATGATTTTTTTAATGAAAGATCAATGTCTACAAAAAAGAATGATTTTTAATATAAGACCAATGAATACATAAAAGAATGATTTTTTTTAATGAAAGATCAATGTCTACATAAAAGAATGATGCTTTAATGAAAGATCAGTGTCTACATAAAAGACTGATTTCTAATGACAGATCAGTGGCAACATAAAATACATTTTTTTTATGAAAGATCAATGTCTACATAAAAGAATGGTTTTTAATGAACGATCGGTGTCTACATAAAATAATTTATGATTTGAACGATCAACTCAAGAATGACTTTTAATGAAAGATCAACTCAACATGTTATGGGAATTAATGAGACAGATAGGCAAACAGACATACAGGCATACAGGAAGGTAATCAGATAAACAAACTTACCCATAGCTGGTGTTCAAAACCTGTTCTGTCGGCTCACCCTGGCTTCAGACGTCAAGAGAGAATGGGTGAGGATCAGCGTAAACAAGAGAAGTCACAATAGAAACACAATGTGTTCATCCCACTTTTATAGGGACAGATTTGCATAGGCCATCTACACGGTCCATCGATTAGACCAACAGTAAACGCACACGCGTGCCGCTCTGAATGTTGGGAAACTATGACAATGGAAGTGTACATATGGAACTCAACTACAACAATAACCACTGAGATATGATGACGAGACGATTTGAGAAATCGAACGTTTGCACGTCAGTGAAGCTGCAGTCAGCGTGAGCATCATTTCCCTCAAGCTTTTGACGTTGCGTTAGGGGACCAGCTGTGATCGCACAAATGCAGAGGGGGAAGATGCGTATGAAACAAACGATGAAACGTATTTCCCTAACAAAGAAAACTATCTGAAGAACTGAAATATCAGCACCGTTCCATCCAATGCATTACAATTTTGCACTGACCTCAACACCAGATAAGGTAAAGAACAAAAAACATCAGCGAAGGTGTTGCAAGTTTTGTTTCTTTGTATTCTGTATTCATTGTGTATTTTGCATTTAGCGTTCACAGTGTATTTATTTGATTTCCATCTCAGTCTATTTACTATTGGATTGCCCTTCCTAGTAGTGGGCATCACTGCAGTGCAGTAAACCTATTTTGATGTTTTATTTCGCCCTAGATGAGGAGAGTTGGCACAGATGGGGCTTTTTTTTTATAATGTCTTTGAGATACATTTCTAGGGGCTGTGATATTGTCTGAATATAATCTTAATCTTAAAATTCATCTTCGATACATGTCACACACACACACACACACACACACACACACACACACACACACACACACACACACACACACACACACACACACACACACATGCACACACGCAATCACACACACACACACACACACACACACACACACACACACACACACACACACACACACACACACGCATACACACACGCACGTATCTGCACGTACCAGGCTTCGAATTTGACAGCTTGCAATGTCTTTTTCATATCTCAACTGCAGTTACTGAAATAAGATAAAAAAACTGAAAAGAAAAGAAATATTGTAATGTACCATATGGAGATGAATTTTGAGTCCTTTCATCAGTTTTATGTCGAATGCGCCAACACGTCTTGCATGTAAATGGGATAACAAACCCATGTGTTGGAGATGTATTGTAAGCCATCGTATATCCTCGATAACAGTCCATTAAAATGTGTGAGTGAGTGAGTGAGTGAGTGGTGGGGTGTGTGTGTGTGTGTGTGTGTGTGTGTGTGTGTGTGTGTGTGTGTGTGTGTGTGTGTGTGTGTGTGTGTGTGTGTGTGTGTGTGTTAGTACAAACACACATACATGTATGCGTAGACACACACTGATAGCTATTTATATAACAAAAAAAATACATTACATAAATGTATATATATATATATATATATATTATACATATGTATGTATATATACATGTATGTATGTGCGTGTGCGTGTGTTTGCGTATGTGTGGTGTATGTGTGTGTGTGGTGTGTGTGTGTGTGTGTGTGTGTGTGTGTGTGTGTGTGTGTGTGTGTGTGTGTGTGTGTGTGAAAATATGTATGCGGTCGAACCAGTATAAACACGTTAAGAAATAAAACACCTCTAACAGTTTCAGTTTCAGTTTCTCAAGACGACGTCTCCGGCTCAGAACGAACTCCATATGCACTAAACGTCATAGGTGCCATGTGTATGGTGATCATGGCATAAGCCTTCCTCCTGCACAGAAACCCATGTGCTGGCTAGTTTCTGCATGTGCTGGCTAGTTTCTGAGGCCCTACCTCACCTATGTTTTACCTAGGATATAATACCAGTATAAAACATTATTTCATACTGGTATTGTATCAGCCTATCAGCCTATCACTGGAACAATCTTTGCTACATCTAAACATGTGTATCTTTGTATCTTATCTTCAAAAAGGGAACATACATATAAATGAAGTAAACAAATAATTAAAGCTCTGAATCACAACAGAAAGATCCCCCCCCAGTCAATGCACAAAGCCTCAGCTGTCTATAACTAGCTGAAGACAATATTTTCTTAATCATAGACCTGCCAGTCTGTCGTTCACTTCCGAAGAAAAAAAGAGGGAATAGATAGGTATGCAAGTAAGTAAGTAAGTAAGTAAGTAAGTAATAATAAGTAAGTAAGTAGTAAGTAGGTAAGTAAGTAAGTAAGTATGTATGTAAGTAAGTAAGTAAGAAGTGAGGGAGTATATACGTAAATAGGTGAATAAATAAATTCAAAATAAAGGAGTATATAGATAAATAAACAGGTTAAAAAATGAAAATAACAGTTAACAGTATAAATATATGCATATACACGCATGCCCACACACAGATATTCACACATACATTTATACATACACACTCATATCCAGACAACATGATGGCTGACAACAACAGCAACTACAACAACAACAACATCGGTTGGGAGCATGTTGAAGTTGGGGAGTTGGACTGTTCCCGTGGCTGGTGGATGCCTTTATTGGGAACACGCAGGGCTGGGGTTCGATTCGACATCTCCAGCCATGATGAGGGAGCGGGGGTCAAATGCTGGGTTATGATCCCCGACTACCAAAAGCACAGCATGAGGAGGACATCGAGGGGTGAGACTGAACTGCCACGACTGGAGACTTTGTCTCTCTGATGGCGTATCGTCTGATTTTGACATCCATTCGCATCCGTTCGGTTGGATTGGATCTGGGACTCCCATGTATCGATGATAGGGGTTGCGCGGATAGGATGATGTCTGTTGTCCCAGTGATGGCTGACAACAACAGCAGCAAAAGGAAACACACATGTATGCATATCATGACAAACTTACAGATATATCTGGATGACAATCAACAAACAACCCACAAACATACACAGATGGTTTGGCAAACTTGCTTATTCTGCAGTTCCTTTTCCTTTTCTTCACTTTTCGTTTATATCTGTTTCAGGACAAGCCCAAACGCTTTCCATTCCACCCCTTAAGAGTCTATACTGTGTTACTTTTGAAATGATAACAATGTTGTTCTGATTAATGATAGCTCTTGTTTTTCCTTTCATAGTAGATTTCCAGCCACTTCCTCTATCTGTTCGTTTTTGAGTAAGACATTCAATGGTATGATGGCTCACATTTTGTTCGTGAAGGTATGGTTTAAAGTGTCTAATGCCCTCAGATTTTCCCAGATGGATATTTGTTGTTGTAGCGGCATTGCCGGCAAGTTTATCAGCCCGTTCATTTCCCTTAACACCAGCATGTCCACGGCAGTAGATTCACGTGAGATTTTTAGGTAGATACTGTTCATTGCTTTGTGCCATTCTGGGATCCTACTCCATTTTGCACTTTTTGAAGTAGATTCATTGAGTCAGTCAGGACGAAGGCTTGGCTTTCTTTCGTGTCATCATCAGTGAGGTTAACCATTGTAGTGTGTGTGTGACTGCCTCAATTTCCATCGTCAGACTAGGAGGTTGTGATATCATATGTAGCGTTTTCTTCATGCTTGGTGTTTTCATTCTGCTTGACAGTGAAGCCCCATCGAGATTTGTTGGTGGTGAGTGACCCATACATGTATACAATTACATCTTTGGGGCTGTAACTGAGTTGCTCCATGAGTAGCTGAATTTCTGCATCTGTTTTCCTTTCTGGCCATTCGCGACAGTGTCTTCTTCGATTTTTGGGTGTAATAGTTTTATAAATAATTTGAAATGGTTTGGACGTGTTTCCCATTCCTTTGTTCCTTTGAGTTCTGTCAGTTGACACACATGCTGAATGGAGTCTTCTACCTGTCCCATCTACAATTTTCCAGTTGGAGTCTGTTGCCTTTTGCTGTTCTGACTATCTGGTGGAGTGGGTTTTCTGGGTTCCCCAAGGCCCTGAAATATGCCTTTACTTGTTCTATTTTGTGTCTTGACTGTATTGAAGGAAGGTCAAGCAGGTATCGCATGGTGTCCATGGGTGTGTCTTTTGTGGTTCCGAGGATCACTCTCGTTGCTTCGTTTTGTATTCTTTCCAGTTTTAGCAGGTTTGTCTGTGACAAGGCAGCGAGGCCCAGTCCATAATCGATGACACTCAGTATTACATCTCGATATAGTTGAAAGAGATGACGTTGTTCAATGCCTTTAGCTGCAATTGCTTTCAGGATTGAAAGGCCTTTTTTACATATGAGTTTAATATTTTGCACAGTTTTCTGAAGGTTAGCATTCTAACAGAACTGATGCCAAGATAGCGTAAACTGTTTGTTCGCTCGATATTGGTTCCTCTGAATGTAACTGATTTTTCACTTGCTGCTTTGTTGTCAAGGGTGCAGAACAGTACTGTGCTTTGGTGGGGTTGATCTTCAACCTGGTTTCTTGACACTGCTGATCTAGGTATTTAATTGTTCTTGGACAGCTTTGTTTCTTTTCTGATGCATTTGTATCTGTCTTGTAGATGAATCGTCGTCAGCACCTCTAACGTTTGGTACTCTGTAAGATTGACACAGCTGTTTTGAATGAGACCAGATTTGCTGTTGAAAACCTGCTCTAGGAAGCTGGAGGAGGCTTCATCTACTATTGCACTAGAAAGCCAAAAAAATGATAAAAAAAAACAATCTCTGGTGTAGTGTTAAATTCCTCTCGCTCCATCCCCAATCCCCACAATAGCAAGCAGCATAAACATCTGAACATGAACAAATAAAAGGTCTAGCCTGCCCCAGAGGAAGACATACACACATTGTGACAAATTTGCTCTTCCAACTAAAATAAACAATACAATTAGCACACAGCATACAATGGAATGAAAAATTGCAAGTGTTGAAATCGCCATATGCACCCAGCTCGCAAGGGCACTGGAAGGCTTACCCTGTAATTTGGATGGTTTTGGTTTGGTTTACTTTTTCGTTGGCACCCACCTCAGGTGATATGGCCGACAAGGATAACCATCCCAGGGAAGTGGGAAAAGGGGGACTTATCTAATCCTATACTGACACCACCTGAACAACAATGAAGTTAAGATGGGACAAGGAGAAGGCCAGTTTTTAATGTAGTGCAACCCTGGATTCGAACCCACAACCATTAGTATGTGATGCTCAACCAACTGAGCTGTTGAGGCCCTGTATTATCAGAGATATCTTGATAAAAAAAAAGGAAACATAAACCAGAAACACACAAAGACGGATTGAGAACGCGTGTTTAATTAACCTTTTCGCAACATGACGCGAGAATCGTTGCTACGCTTGCCTATGCCGTCAGGACAAGTAGCGAGCTCACTCGCTACAGGCTGAAAGGTCGCTATGGACACGTAGCAAGAATGTTCCTGACGCCTGTTCTTAAATTAAATGTGTCAGTACGTCATTGGAAATTCCCACAAAACGTGTCGAAACTACACAATGGAATCCTTCTACGTCATATGATGCCAATTTTTCGGCTTAAAAGGGGCAATTTCATTGGTTAATTTGTGTTGAAAGCAACCAACCCCAATTCTTTGTCTCTTCGTGTTACCCGTGTCATTCACACCACTGTAAACATGGCCAGGCGGACAACTTTCATGGCCGCCAAAGTAGCAGAATTGATCATTCAGGCTGGTTCATTATGAAAGCAGTAACTAAAGTGCTGAAGTGGAAGAATTTGAGGATGATGTGCTGCAAAACGATGACGATCCCGCATATTCAACGGATGAAGACGAATTTGAAGCAGACGAACAAAGTGCGATCGTGCTGACAGTGAGATCTTTACTTGGGTAGTCAGGCAACAAATCATTTGGTCTTGGAGCCAGGTTTTTTAGCTAGAAATAAGTTGTCCTGATCAATGTGAAGCTGACACTGAGGTTGACACGGCCAGTGACGACAGTTGCGATGAAAATGATGCACCAACTGGGTGAAAAATCTTCGGAAACTTCCGCAAGTACCTGTTTTCTCAGCTGCAGAAACATGCGGTTTGCAGCCTTTCGTCTTTCAAGACATCGCTGACCCCACACCATTTATGTTCCATTGTGTTACCATTATGTTCCATTGTGTTACCATTATGTTCCATTGTGTTACCATTATGCTCCAAAATGTTGAAATATTGTCTTTTATGTCTACAGTTTTTGGCCATCATATGCTAAAAATAACATTTTGTATGAATCTCCTGTGGCTGATTGGGAATTTCGATTTTGACACTTACATTGACAGTTTCAAAAGCACAAAATACTAACTGAATGAATCTTCACAGAAATTGTTTTTACTTCACCAGGGAGATAAAAGAATGATCTGCAAAAGTTGTTCTAACATCAATACGCTGGCTTTTACGGCCTATTCAAGAAAAATAAATAAAAATGACCAAAATAGGGTGTCCTTAGGGCATTTCTGCTTCCTGCCCACAGTGTGCACAGGGCATAGTAGCTGTAGTGAGGCAGTGTTGGGAAAAGGTTAAGGAAACAAAAAAACAGAATGAAATGGAATGAGAGCCTATTTAAATAGCGAAACAGAAAGGAATGAAAATGTATATTTGATCAAAGAATTCATGGCTCGTTTCGTTAACTGAATAATGTATGTTGAATTTCCTCTGTGTGTGTGTGTGTGTGTGTGTGTGTGTGTGTGTGTGTGTGTGTGTTGTGTGTGTGTGTGTGTGTGTGCGCGCGTCGCGGTGTGTGTGTGTGTGTGTGTGTGTGTGTGCGTCTGCGTGCTTGCGTGCGTGTGTGCATGAGCAAAAATCTTAACATTTTCAAACTGTTTTGGAGATGGGTCTTTTCCAGTCAGGACTGTGAGTCTGGCTCAAAGGGAAGTCACCCAGGTATTATTGTATGTGGACATAACTCATTCTGAGTTCCTGTAACAAAACACACACACACACACACACACACACACACCACACACAACACACACACACACACACAACGACACACACACACACACTCACACATATACACACACACACGCACGCACGCACGCACCACACACACACACACATATATATATGTATATATATACACACATATATATATAACATTCTTTTGGATGAATCCATGGAACATTTATAAACGTACAAAGTAATACAAAATGTAAAACATTCTTTCGAATGAATTTATGGAACATTTATAAACGCACTAAGTAATGCTAAATGGAAAACATTCATCTAGGTAAATTCATGAAATATTTGTGTGAATAAATACACAAATTACAACCGATAGTTCATTTATGCAACATAGTATACAGAGGTCTGGACGAGGCACAGCTCCTGTTTTCCAGTCAAGAGTTCGAGTCTGGCTCAAAGACACGTTGTGCAGGGTGCCAGCAATGTCTAGTTCACCAGGTACTTAGCTCTTTTCAGGGTTGGGGAAGGTGAAGCAGGGACAGGAGATGAGCACCATCTTCATAGTGATCTTGGGGAAAAGTGAGCTTTTTCCCACCTCATTCCCTTTAGACCTCAGAAGAAGTTTTAGAACCACTTTATCTTTACTCATATAGTATGCCCACCGAGCATGTCATTATATGTGTGCTTATCACATCTAGAATACACTGACACAAGAACACAACTCAGCTGTGTAATTTGCTTATGCGCCTGACTGAATTTTGTGCACAAAGGCCAACTTTTTGATCCGAAGATAGATCTATAACGATTGCGGGAAAGCTGATACAAGTAAAAAGTCAGAACAGCTGTCGACATTCTCTACGTCTATTAGCAAAATCCATTGGAATGGAACAGTAATTACGATGTGGAACGCAAAGATCAAAAGGCACGTCGCGCAAGACGCCTATGTGTCCCAGTGAGCAACCTGTTTGTGTCAATCTAATCTAATCTAATCTATTTTTTTATATCATGTTTTTCGAAAAAAAAAGCAGGAAAATCGTGAAAATGGAATCACAACGCGCATTTGAATCGACGAGACAAGACAGAAGGAATATATTAATACATAGGTAGATTGATAGATAAATGTATGTGCATGTGTGTGTTTTGTGTGTTTGTGTGTGTGTGTGTGTGTGTGTGTTGTTGTTATTTTTATGCTATTCAGACACAAAATAGCAGGTAAAAGTAAACTCCAACGCAGATGGGGTTTTATGCCCTATGGTTTACACTTACCAAGTCAGCCTACTGAGCATGCCGCCATCTGTGGAGAGCTTACACAAGATGGAGGTGCGTGGGTTTCAATTGCCTCAAGACTGGCGCTGCGCATTGGCGTGTTTAATTAACCCTTTGGCTCCTGCACCATATCCACAGACTGCAAAACTGAACTTTTTGATTTCACTCACTCTATCCACCAGCTTCCTGCAGGAAGTTGGTGGATAGGGTGAGGAAGTCAAAGGATTATGCTTTTGATTTACTAGATGATTGACAATGCAGGATGCAGGTGGACAGGGTACGGGAGTCAAAGGGTTAAAAAATGTCCATGGCTTGAAAGCAGGTTGTCCGCACTTGTACGAATTGATTGGTGTTGAACGATCCGTCACAGGCAATTTTCTTCTATGTAGTAGACCTCGATCAGTCAGCGTCGACTATGGATGATGCACTCTAGAGTCATATGAGTCCAGTTGACGCCTCTGGAGCAGCGGCGGTTGGGGCTGATAAGGCCGATGCAGGAAAGGCATTCTCTGTGACACTGGGTGGGTGTATGTATGCTGGCCATAGGGTTGTCTTCATAGGAGTTTGCTTTCAGCCTGACTGTCTTTTCATCAGTTACGGTCTGGATCCTCTTCTACACTGAAATGAGTTTTTCTGGAGCATATATGTATAACAACACACACACACACACACACACACACACACACACACACACACACACACACACACACACACACACACACACACACACAAAACACATACACATATATTATATGTATATAGATATACATACATATATATATATATGTATATATATATATATATATATAATGAATAAAATTAATAAAATTAGAGTAAACTTTTTCTCTGGGCGATGCAGATGACTATTTTTCTCTTCTACACATTGTGAAGTGCCTTGAATTTTCTGTCGAAAACATCCTGTGGGAAATACAGAATTTTCAAGCGTTGTTTGTTTGCTTGCTTTTTAAATTTTTTTTTAACTTGCATTTATAGTAATGCATGATTATCATGCATTCTCATCACTTCTTGCAGTGTACTAACATTTTTCAAAACTTCGATCTATTCCTTGAATTAGATGAGTTTACGAGAAACGTGCTATGGTTTGTACATATTAATTCACCTTTTAGTGCCATAGTGTGTGTGTGTGTGTGTGTGTGTATGAGCGCGCGTGCGTACGTGCTTGCGTGAGTGTGTGCGTGTGTGTGTTATATGTGTGTGCGAACTACTTATTATTTCTCTCCAATCATACCTGTCACTATTTTCCTTTTATCCATCTACCTACCTACCTCTATCTACCTTACCTACCTACTACCTGTCTTTCTATCTATCTATCTATCTTCTATCTATCTATCTCTCCTACTATCTATCTATCTGTCTGTCTGTTCATCTATCTATCTGTCTGTATATATAATCATGTTATATATATGGATATGTATACACTTCTATATGTATATATATATATTTTATATCATACATACACACACACACACACACACACACACACACACACAACACACACACACACACCATACACACATACATATATATACATACTAACTTACTTATTACAGTCCATTACACCATTGTCACATAATCAGCAACAAAGAGCCATCGTTCCAGCCTATTCTGGAACAGCCTTTGTTTAATATATTCCAGGTGTGTTTCAAGGCCTTGAATTCTCCTCTAGTTTTTATACAGATATTCTCGAATGTTCCTGAGTTGCGTTTTCTTTCTGGTCTTACGATTCTTTTAAAAATCTATCAACTCTTCAAAAAACAAAAAGAGAGAGAGAGAGAGAGAGAGAGAGAGAGAGAGAGAGAGAGAGAGAGAGAGAGAGAGGAGAGAGAGAGAGAGAGAGAGAGAGAGAGAGAGAGAGAGAGAGAGAGAAAGAGATGAAGAAGAAAAGAAAGAAAGAAATTAAAATGAAACATTGTCGATTGACGATGGAAAGAAATGTCATATCTTTCAAGGAAACTGGATTATTTTCAGCTTGAATTTAAGTTTTTCAAAGTAGAATCTCAGATTTTGTGAAACAGGAAAACTCTTGGTTGTAGGTCTGGTTCCAAGAAATGATGGAAATGGGAATTAGAGCACCTGGTCACAACAGGAAAGCTGGAAGGAAAGAGAACATCGGGCACACCCACAGATAAAATATTGGATGGGCTTGCAGGGTGGCTGAGGACAGTGAGGGTGGAAGATGTGCTTGTGGGCAAGAGATAGATGCATAGGGAGGCCCATGATCGCCAACGCTATAAGGCAGGGCGCATGATGATGATAATGATGTGCTTGGTTGCTACTTCAACAGTCACTGATAATAAATACACATACGCGCTCTCTTCCAGTCAACGGCAATGTTTTAAATCATGCCAAAGAGTATGACTATGTCATTAAGTATGTAAGTATGCCATACTTCTCTGTGGATGAAACCTTGTCGTCGATAGAGAAGCTTTCGTGCAACTATGATCCATTGAGCTAAGCCGTTGGGAGTCTAGTACTCCTGGTAGGGTCTCCCATGGCAGAAAGGTCACTGGTGAGTTGCCGTTTCCACTGCCTTGTGGATAGCTGATGGATCAGTAAAGGCTAAGGGAAACAACCCCTACAGAAAATTCGGAGTGGAGCCCCGTTAGGCGGTTTCTTGTTCAAATTCTGTCGTCTCTGGCAAAATCCTGCACCCAGAATCATCTCCAGCCGTCTTGACCATGTCTTGCCACTGGATCCAGGTGATCCTGGACGAGAGAGTGTGGATGATGCTGCGCAAGGTATCTACACTTTAATCAAAATCTCAGCGCATTCATGGCTTCATACTCACAGTTGAAAGTTCCAACCGTAAAGCCCTGCGGCGATGGGGGCGCGACGACGTAGTAGGTGAGGATACACTGGCAACTACAGCTGCAAACCTGCACACAGGTGGCTCAGGACACTGGTCGTCTTCCAATGAACGAAGCAGCAGAGGAACCCGGCAACATCCTGAGTGACTGAGCAGCCCTCTTCGGATCTGCACTGCTCACCTCCTAGAATGAGGAAGGGGCTAGTAAATGTGCCCTAAACATTGCCTGCTTCAACCTACCTGGACCAGCATACCGCAGCTGGTAGGGATCCCATTTAGCGGTCGAAAAAACACAAACGAAAGAAAGGTGACAAGACTCACCATAGGTACATGGAATGTACGTACACTTCTAGACAATGCCAAAGCTGGCCGACCTGATAGAAGAACTGCATTGGTTGCTAGAGAATTAGCTCGTTACAAGGTTGATATTGCCGCTCTATCAGAGACCAGACTGACTGAAGAAGGTCATCTCACTGAGACAGTGCTGGCTATACATACTTCTGGAGTGGACGTAAACAAGAAGAACGCCGTGAAGCTGGAGTAGGCTTTGCGATCAAGTCCAGTCTAGTTAAGAACCTTAACGACTGCCTAAAGGTTACAATGACAGACTCATGGTGATGCACTTCACACAAAAAGCAAGCCACACTGATCAGTGCCTACGCCCGAACAATGACAAATCCTGAAGAGACCAAAGAGAAGTTCTATGAAGATCTTGATTCTCTACTAACAAGTGTTCCCACATCTGACAAACTTCTGGTTTTCGGGGACTTCAATGCAAGAGTTGGGTCCGACTATGAAGCATGGGAAGGCATCATTGGCAAACATGGCATAGGACAACAGCAATGGACAACTCCTCCTTCAGATATGCAACTCACATAACTTGGTCGTCACTAACACGCTATTTCAGTTGGCAACCAGAAAGAAGACAACATGGATGACCCTAGATCCAAGCACTGGCACATGTTGGACTATGTCATTACCAGAAAGGCTGACAAAGATGATGTACGAGTAACTAAAGCCATGTGTGGAGCTGAATGCTGGACAGACCACCGGCTAGTCATCTCAAAGCTTAACAACCGCATCAAACCAAAACGCAGGCCTCAAGGCAAGAAACCCCCGCCAAAGAGACTAAACACTTCAAAACTAAAAGAGGAAACCACTGTACAGAACCTCATTAGTGACCTGAACGTCAAGCTGGCTGATCTTCATTTTGGTAATGCTAGTGTCGAAGAGGAGTGGGCAGTCTTCAGGGACCATGTCTATACATCAGCTCTAAAGAAAATAGGACCTGTCACACGAAAACATCAAGACTGGTTTGATGAAAACGACCAGCATATCCAAACCCTTCTGGATGAGAAGCACAGATGCCATCTTGCCTACCAGTGTGACCCAAAGTCTGATTCAAAGAAAACTGCATTCATGGAGTGTGGTCGACAAGTCCAGGCAAAACTCAGGAACATACAAGACAAGTGGCTAAGTGACAAGGCTGATGAAATCCAGCTATATGCAGACCGTCACGACTCGAAAAGGTTTAATGATGCCCTGAAGGCTATCTGTGGGCCAACGTCATCTGGCACCTCTCCACTACTATCTGTGGATGGGGAAATGTTGATCACCGAGCGGTCAGAAATTCTTGAAAGGTGGGCGGATCACTTCGACAGTGTCTTGAACCGCCCTTCCTCAATAAATGAAGCAGCCATTGATCGCCTCCCTCAAATAGAAAAGAACAACCAACTTGATGTACCACCTAACATACAAGAGGTCACAAAGGCCATTGGCGAACTCTCCTGTGGCAAGGCCCCTGGTGCTGATGCCATACCTGCTGAGATCTACAAAGCAGGAGGTCCAATGCTCACACAAAGATTGACTGAGATGTTTGAAACACTCTGGAACAGTCAGTCACTCCCTCAAGATTTCAAGGATGCCTCAATAGTCCACCTATACAAGAGGAAGGGAAACAAGCAATCATGTGACAACCACAGAGGAATATCACTATTGTCCATTGCAGGCAAGATATTAGCAAGGGTGCTGCTGAATCGCCTCATTAATCATCTTGAGCAGGGTCTGTTGCCAGAGAGTCAATGTGGATTTCGGGCTGGGAGAGGTATGGTGGACATGATCTTTGCTGCTCGTCAACTGCAAGAAAAGGCGCAGGAACAACACCGAGCACTGTACACAACCTTTGTCGACTTGACAAAAGCGTTTGACACGGTGAGTCGCGAGGGGCTGGGAAGATAATGGCGAAGTTCGGCTGCCCTCCAGCCTTCGTAAATATGGTGCGACAATTCCACGATGGTATGATGGCATAGGTCCTTGATGACGGAGAAATGTCCAGAGACTTTCCAGTCAGCAATGGCGTGAAACAAGCATGTGTCCTTGCGCCTACACTATTCTCTATGATGTTCTCAGCAATGTGATCAGATGCATTCTCTCCAGAAGACCCTGGCATAGATATAGGCTACCGCACAGACGGCAAGTTGTACAACACAAGACGCCTCAAGGCGACCACTAAATGTAGTTACAACACTCTTCGTGACCTCCTTTTCGCGGACGATTGTGCGTTAAATGCTTACAGTGGTGAACAGATGCAACAATGCATGGACAAATTTTCAACTGCTTGCGACAATTTCGGTCTTACAATAAGCACCAAGAAAACCGAAGTCATGTATCAGCCTCCTCCAGGTGTTCCATATACTGAACCAAATATCGAGGTCAAGGGCACAAAACTATGCAGTCAAAAACTTCACATATCTCGACAGTTCCCTATCACGTTGTGTGCATATTGATGACGAAGTCAACAAACGCATAGCTAAGGCCAGCACTGCATTTTGGAGGCTGCGTCCTACTGTATGGGACAGAAGAGGTATCTCGGCCACAACTAAACTCAAAGTGTACAAAGCAGTGGTCCTCACCACTCTCCTCTACGGCAGTGAGACCCGGACTTTTTACAGTAGACACGCAAGGAAATTGAATCATTTTTACACCAAAAGCCTCAGAAAGATTCTCAATATCTCCAAACGACCGCCTACACCTTGGTTCTCCTCCATAGCTTCACAACTGCAAGATGCCAAGCGTGACAGACGTCAAGCTGAGAGACAATGGCTCAAGTCCAGTCTAACTGTGCATAGGCAAATCTTTCAAACTGCCAACAAAATTGTTAATAGCCTTGTAGACGCCGCTAAATCAGCCTATTACAATGCCAAAATTCTTGCTTGCTCCACGTCCAAACAATTGTATAATATCACTAATACTCTTCTTGGCAAAACTGGCTCTTCTCCTCTTCCATCTAACCTGCCACCATCTGATCTTCCACAGGCTTTCTCCGACTATTTTGTCAACAAGATTGCTAACCTCAGGCTTTCTCTTGATTCCACGACGAACACTCATGCAACATTTCCTGAACCCCCTTTCTCTGGAATCCCCCTTACTTCCTTCCAACCCGTTTCTGAGGACTTTGTTAAGAAAATCATCATGAAATCCGGCATTAAAACCTGTGAACTTGACCCATTGCCAGTTTCTTTCCTCACCCATTGTCTTGATACTCTTCTTCCTCACATCACCAACATCATCAACCATTCCCTCTCAACTGGCTCCTTTCCTTCTTCTTTCAAGTTAGCAATTGTTAGACCTCTTCTAAAAAAGACGACTCTTGACCCTGAGAATTTGAAAAACTATAGACCTGTGTCAAATCTTCCATTTCTTTCCAAGGTCTTAGAGAAAGTTGTTCTCAACCAGCTGTTAAACCACCTTCATTCCAATAACCTTGTCTATCCCCTTCAGTCTGCTTACCGTTCTGCACATAGCACCGAGACTGCTCTTCTCAAAATCTGCAACGACTTACTGACTACTCTTGACTCTAACAATGTATCACTTTTGACTCTCTTGGACCTATCTGCTGCCTTTGACACTATTGACCACTCTATCCTTCTCTCCCGTCTGCATCACTCTTTTGGGCTCCATGATACTGTCTTGAATTGGTTTCATTCTTACATCACCGATCGTCTGCAAGTAGTTTCTGTCAATGGTCTTTCTTCTAATGCTTCCTGTCTGACCTATGGAGTGCCACAGGGATCTGTTCTGGGCCCCCTACTTTTCATTCTCTACACCTATCCTGTCTCCTCTATTGTCCAAGAACACCTACTTCAGCATCATTCTTTCTCGGATGACAATCAGCTGTATGTCTCTGGGCCTCTCCCTGACCTTCCCCTCATGATCCAAAACACCCAATCTTGTGTAGCCGACCTGAAGGATTGGATGACTGAAAACAAACTGAAATTGAATGAAGAGAAATCCGAATTGATCTTGATCACCCCACCCAAACTCCAAAATCACCCCTCTCTTCCAACCTCCATCACACTTGTTGACTCGTCTATCACTCTCTCCTATTCTGCCCGTAACCTTGGTGTAACTCTTGACCAAACCCTGTCCTTCCATCTGCATGTTAGCAACGTTTGTCGGACTTGTTTTCTTGAACTCCGCCGAATTGCTTCTATCCGCCATCTCCTCTCAGAAGACACGACAAAGACTCTTGTCTGTGCACTTGTTCTGTCTCGTCTTGATTACTGTAATGCTCTTTTGTCTGGTTCCCCCTCTCACCTCATTAACAAACTTCAGAAAGTTCAAAATCATGCTGCCCGTCTCATCTTCCGCTCTTCAAAATTTAACCATGTTACGCCATTGCTCTGTTCTCTTCACTGGCTCCCGGTTCAGCAAAGAATATCCTACAAGATTGCCTGTCTCTGCTTCAAATCTATTGAGTCTTCCTGTCCTGAGTATCTCGCCCATCTGTTACATCTCTACACGCCATCTCGAGCTTTGCGGTCCTCATCCGACACCCGTCTCTATAGTATCCCCATAGTCCGCACTAAAAGGTTTGGGCAGCGTTCTTTTTCCTATCAAGCTCCAACTATCTGGAATCAGCTACCTCGCTCACTCAGATACTCACCCTCTCTGTCCACATTCAAACGCTCCCTCAAAACTCATCTGTTTCCCAAATAACTGGTAATTTCTGCCCCCCTCCCCCCATGTAACGTAATGTTGGCTTTATAATGTCTTAGTGTCAATGTGTCATTGCATTTGCATGTCGTGCTGTGTGTGTGTGTGTGTGTGTGTGTGTGCGTGTGCGTGTGTGTGTGTGTGTGTGTGTGTGTGCGTGTGTGTGTTTGTGGGCGTGTGTGTGCGTGCTTGTGATTTCGGTTATATGTTTTGCCATTGTTAACGCCTAGGGCATTAATTTGATTAGGCGTACTAAATGTTCATAATAATAATAATAATAATATCCGATGGCAAGAGAAGATCCCTGATACAGAAGTACTAGAGAGGGCCAATCTCCCCTCCATCTACACTTTACTTCAAAAGAGTCAAGTTCGCTGGGCTGGCCACGTGTACCGGATGTCTGACACCAGAATTCCGAAGCAACTCCTCTATGGGGAACTAGCGTCTGGCAAGAGAACAGTTGGAGGCCAGAGAAAACGGTTTAAAGACAGCTTGAAGGCATCGCTAAAGTCCCTCAACATAGACTGGGAGAATTGGGAAAACCTTGCCCTAGACCGTACAGTCTGGCGTAGAAGAATCGAAACTGGATGTACCACTTCAGAAGGGTCTCGTATCCAATCTGCACAAGAAAAACAGGCTGCACGGAAAGCTAGGGCTGCAAACCCTTCAACCACAGTAACCGACCACAGATGTCCAACCTGTCGACGTTACGGATTGATCAGTCACCTCCGGACACACTGACTCAAATCAACTTCATGAAGCCGTGGTCATTGTCGACGACGACAGACGAACACCACCAAGTATGTCATATCAAGGTGGATAAAGATTCTTTAAAAAGATTTGATGAAACTTTATACTTGCTTTGATTAATGCTATGATATGTATGTATGTATGTTTGTATATTTTGACACATCTAGGGTTAGTGCTATGATATTTATGTATATTTTCAATTTGTTACGAGCTAAATTATGGTACGTTAATTGCCGAGAAGTGTGATTAAGATTTGTACCAGGACCAACTAGAATTCCAGTTTCAATGGTAAGAAGATTCCAGTAAAAACTAGAATTCCAGAATGACCTAGGAAAAATCGCGCACACACGCATATGTTTGTTCTTTCATTAATTTGCATTTAACATCTTCTTAGTGATATTAGACGGTATCCCTTATGCACGCATACAAATACACATATGCGCGTATATTCAAGATATTTATCTTCCCTCCTGTCCTCCCCCATCCAGTTTACGTGTGCTTTGTACACTGGATATTTGGTCGTTGTTGGTGTTACAGAAGTCGGGTTACGAGTGACTGACGACGAAAGAGAATGAAAGTAGACTGTGTGTGAGTAGGTGCATGTTCTATGTTTTCCCCAGCCAACACAACCTTCCATTCAGTCACGTCATCCACCTCTGCGAACAAAACAGTATATTTGAATATTTTATATCAGTCAGAATCCCTCAGTTCATCCCCAAACATATAATAACAGAGACAAATCTTCAACGTCCATTGCTCAAAAGAAGGCAGGTAATCGCTCAGTCAGTTCAGATATGTTTCCTCCCAACAGTCCTTTTACAAGGAATCCTTCACTGCACCAACATCTCCTGGACATATCTCATAATTCACAGCATCGATATCATTGTCCAGCAATCAGTTCATCACTGTACTTAAACATTTTTTGTTACCGCACAATCCTGGGGAGCAGGACGAAACACAGAGGTGTCATTAAACGGACACGCCCACAGCAGGTATACACAGAGTCCTAACAGCTTAGGACCAGGGATGAATCAGAATCCATCCCTCGAAGCATATTCTAATGCAGATGTGGCTCCCTCGTGAACCAATCAGACCAGACAGTCCCCACGTCAGAAACTGCTAACACATTAGCAGTTTACGACAAAACACAAATTTTTAGTTCTCTTCAGGCAGCAAGGAAACGCGACCACTCAACCTGGCAATCTCTGTAGAACTGAATTTGAGTTCACAGATTTTTCAACACACACTCCACGCTCCACACACTCCAGCTCCAACTTCACAGCCAATCCCAAAACATTTCCCATTTCAACCAATGAGAATAAAGACACCAAAACAACACTTCGTGCTCCAATCCACAAAAGCAAATGAACCAAAACACCCTACACAACAGCGAAACTGCAAAAACAGCACTGTGAAAATAAGAGCACATCCGAATGATGACTGCGCGATTTGGTTTGAGTCTTGAATCAAAATTTGGCACCTTGTAATCATCATCATGATCATCATCATGATCATCATGATCATCATCATATCATAATAATGATAATAATAATTATAATCAATATATATATCATCATCATCATCATCATCATCATATCATCATTATCATTATTATTATAAACTCAATTTTGCTTTTATGATAAAAAACAATCCAATGAAGTCTGATCTATGCTGCAGATTGCGGATCTCCTGTTGACAACACTACTCTGTTCAAGTCGATTCCAAGTCTCCTTTGCTATCTGCATGCACATACAGTCCCTATTCTTCAGAAGATTGGATGACTTAACCCTTTGACTCCCACACCCTGTCCATCAACTGCAAAAACTTAGGTTAAGTTGTTTTGTTTTGCTAGCATGTTGGCAATGCAGGATGCTGGTGGACAGGGTGCGGGAGTCAAAGGGATAACGAAAAGACACACTCTGATAATTTTCAAATGAAAACATATCAAAGGATGGGTTGATTGTTGACCTGAAAAGATTCGAAATTTGTTAGCACTGGGGACTTGGCGTGGAACCTTGATGCAAAATCACCTCAAATTGATTTTGGGATTATTGTAAAATTTGAGAGAAAAATGTCTCTACAAATACATCTAGGGCATATTTGTGGTCGACTCTGCCTAAAAATGTGTTTACTTGAAGAATTTATGAAGTAGGTAGTCTCAAATCATTATTTGAAATAAAAAACGATTCATAAAATTCGCCGTTTTCCGACCTTAGTTACCAGTACTTTCCTATCACTAACTGTAGAGTGCGACAACACGTTTCAAAGGTCAAAGAACGCACTTACCGGCGAATCTAATTTCGTATGCATATGACATCATTCAAACGGCTCCGCGAAGCAGAAATTGCCTTAGTCGAAACCGGTTTGTAAAGTGTTGATTGGTTCTAGCCTGTCACGAGGGCGAATCCATGATTCTGATTGGCTTATCCTTCAGTTGTCGCCATCTTTGTTTACAGTGTCTGTCTCGAAGTCGGCGAATAGAACATCGTGTTTAGCTAGTTTTGAGCCAGTTTTGTTTTCTTTACAATGCCAAGGAAAGTTGGAACGAAGTTTAGATACTCCATAAGTTTGGTACAAAAGAAGAAAGCGGAAAAGTGGCCAAGCCAGTCAGAAAATTGAAGTGGACTCTGCAACTTCTGACCCAATTCCATCTACGTCGTCTGCGGAGGAAAACGATCCACTGCTTTGGCTAAAAAAATGGAATTTTTCACGGAAAAGAACACAGAATCTGATTCGTGTGAAGAAGACGACGAACCAGGACCCAGCAAAAACAGAAACTGGAGGAAGAAACACTGGACGACGTGAAAGTGACGGTCTCAACGTCATTGTGAACATGAGGTGCCTTCAGTCTCTCATCGCTAGCAGTGGAGCACTGTGTCCTCAATGCAAGAAACCAGTAAGTTTATCACTATTGTTATTATTTCTTCTACCTCATTACCTGTGCTTCTTCCTCTTTCTCGCTCTGAATCTGTGTTTTTTCTGTTACCAGGTGTTTCTTTATCTAAGTGGGTGTGTCATACATTTTATGAAGCGCTTAGAGCGTAGAGCAGAGAGAGAGAGAGAGAGAGAGAGAGAGAGGGGAGAGAGAGAGAGAGAGATGTGTGTGTGTGTATGTATGTGTGTGGCTTAGAAGTGTATGTGTGTGTTTTGAAGTTTGTTCACTCTGTATGTGTGTGGTATGTGTGTGTGTGTGTGTGTGTGTGTGTGTGTGTGCAATGCATGTGTGTGTGTGTGTGTGTGTGTGTGTGTGTGCGTGTATGTGTGTTTGTGTGTGTGTGTGTAGTGTGTCAGTATGTGCATTATGTTTATGGGTTTTATATATTTGTATACATTATACAAAGTAGTGCGTGAAGAATTTATAGTGTAAGTATTTTATTTTTTCAGAGCCTGAGGGTGACTGAGGGATGGCCAGGGCTGCGTTACGGGTCTGCCTGCCTACTGGAAATCCAGTGCCTGACCTGTGGCAAGCTGTCAGCTGACTGGACGTCCCAGAAGATGGCACAATCCACACCGGCTATGATGTCAACCAGCGCATCGTTACAGCAGCAACAGCAAATGGTGATGGTTCCCAACAAACCAAACGTTTCTTTGCCTTGATGGGTGTCCCTCCACCCATGAATGAGAAAACTTGGTACGGGCTGAAGAAGCGGGTCCTTGGTGGTGCCAAGCGTGCTGCTGATAAACATTTGCTAGAATTTGCTAGGGAACAAGTTCGTACAGCATACCTGGACATAAATATGGGAGCTCCTGATAGGATGGAATATTGAATGTCTCTGTTTCTATTGATGGGACTTGGCACAAAAGAGGGAGAACATCACACAACGGAGTAGTGACAGTTATTGACATAATTAGTGGTCTTGTGCTGGAATTTGTAGCATTTAGCAATTTTTGTCAAGTGTGTGGATCTGGACCAGACCCGGGAAGACGAAAATCATGCAGACTTGTTCCAGAAACACCAAAATCGGTGCCAAAAGACCATTGAGTGCTCATCACAGGCAATGGAAATGGAGGGTGCTGTGATTTTGTTTCAGCGCTCAATCGAACTTCATGGATTTCGATATATAGAGATGTTGGGCGATGGAGATTCAAAAACCTACAAGAGGCTGTTGGAGGTGGATCCCTACAACAGATACCCCATTGAAAAACGAGAGTGTGTCAACCATGTCACAAAGAGAATGGGGACTGCTCTGCGAAACCTAGTTGAAAAAAAAGGCACAAGGGGAGCCCACTGGTGGCTGAAACGAGCTGACAGAGGTATGCACCAAAGAGCTCACAAACTATTATGGTAAAGCCATCAAGGACCACAGCGTCGACCTGCTTCAGATACAAAATGCTGTGTGGGCCAGCTTTTTCCACACAGTGAATACAGATAACTCCAGTAACCATGAACACTGTCCCAAGGGCTCAGATTCATGGTGCAAATTCCAGAGAGCCATCGCAGACAAGAAGCCGGAACCAAGCCACAACAGACCTCTTCCTGCTAATGTTGCTGAAGCTCTGAAACCTGTGTATCAGAGACTTGGTGACCCACAACTGCTTCGGCGATGTTTAGTAGGAAAAACACAGAACTCCAATGAGAGTTTCCATTCTGTGTTGTGGAGCATTTGTCCAAAGGAGAAGTGGGCAAACTTGAGGACTGTGGAGACGGATTTCACCATCGGCATACAACGGTTCAACAAAGGCTCTTCTGCCTTGATGGATGTGATGCTGGAACTTGAACTTGTGGCAGGAAGTACTCTGGAGGAGTTTGTTATGAGAGAAGACTCTGCTAGGATTGTGAAATCAACCAGAAAGTCGTCAGAAAAAGAAAAGGAGAAAAGAAAAAGAATAGACGCAGTGCGACGAAAAGAACGTCAGGAAAGACAAGAAAGAGAAGGAGATGTGTATGGACCAGGACAGTTCTGAGAGTTGTAAATTCAATGCCACACCCTGAAATGTGTACAAAATGTCTGCCAAGTCATCATATTTGATATTCAAAGTAGACTGATTGCCCATTATGAAGAAAATTGTTTTTTTATGTGACCATATCATGTTAAACTTTTGGAGTCCAATTTCTCAAAACGACCATTCTTCCCATATGTAGGTCCTGTTCTCATTTACCGTGCAAGTTCTATTGAAGTTATTGCCATGACAATTTGTATGTATATGTAAAAAATGGCTTCTAAGTGCAATGCAACTATCCAAAAATGTCTCTCTGTGATGATTCTCATTTTAGCTTAGGTTGATCTGATTATTTACCTTCGTCAATTTTGTGCAAAATCCCGAGTGTTGTTGTCAACATCCCTATGAATTTATACATGCTAATTTGTGTTAATTGCACCTTTCTATTCATATCCTTTGCATGTAATAGAATTTTTGCTTTAATTCTATGCATCTTTGCAATTAGTGGATGAGGGGAAGGTGTACCCGTTTTATTCCGCAAAAACTGAGAAAAAAATCATAAAATTTCTTCTTTACAAGATTATCTTTTAAGACTTTGTATTCTAGCTTCAAATGTGGTTTTCTATCACTGTGCAAAATTTCATGGCAATATCTTTAACAGAACCCGAGATACAAAAAAAATCACCAAAAAAGCACGCCAAGTCCCCCCCCCCCCCCCCCCACATGGATTTGCTCCTTTCTCCTTTGATATAAAATGGATTTGCTTCTTTCTCCTTGGTGTGATCTGCATTTAGATAATATACAGCCAACAAATTTCATCATATTTGTCATCGCAGAGCCATTACAGCAATGGAGTAGTCATTCCTTTACATACTGCCAGTGCACTGCAGTTTGTTGCAGTCTGGTGCTAAGATTGAAACAGTGCAGATGGTCATCTGTATTGATGAAGACATCAACGTAGATGGTATGTGCCGCAGACAGTGGTGCTGACGAAAATAGCGAAATCTTTTTCTTCGTTATTTTCAACGATATGAATAGCTTCTCTGCTTGATTCAGTTCAGTTGATTTTCACATGTTGAAAACGCAGACAAGTACCCATGGTCCTGTTAGTGAAGAAGCCGTCTGTCTTGCCAAAAAGCTGCACAGTGTTTTTGGACGTGTTTTCCCCACAGGGTTTGCACACTGTGGCCAAATGGTTACAAATCTGGGGCAAAGTCTTCGGTCACTAATGTAAACATTTCAATAACCGACTTGCTGAAATATGCACACTCCAAGGATATATTTGTCGTGTTAAATCACGATCACATACAAGTGTGCAGAACGAAATATTGTCTGCACATTGTCTACCCTTTTCAAGATGTCTAGACAGTAAAATAAATAGATTATGTGATAATGTGCAAGACTACCCAATAACAAGAAAAATCTGGAAGGTCATTTGGTTACACCAACACTTGTAATCTAAACAAAACAAGACAAGACAAGACAAGACAAGACAAAGCAAAGACTAGACAGCAAATCAAAGAAAAATGAAACAGAACGACTTGTATCACATTCATCTGGCTGCTGTAAACTCTTTCAGAAAAGGGGGTGCTTTTCTTTTTCGTGTAATATATTTTTTCCAAAAATAAAACCCATTATAGATATAGCTTTTAATAGCTGCTGTGGTGATCATGTTCAGGAAAAACGAATTTCTATATATCTGGTTTGCTCGTCTTGATATATTTTCATTACACACAAGTTTGCTTTTTCAGAAAAGTCATCATATCACCAGTTGACCAACATTTTACCATCATATCAAAAGTCATCATTTCCTGTATAAGGTTCATTTCTCACATCCTTATGTGTTTCTACTTTAATGTTAGCAGTGTGAGATGTACTATGCTCCAACATAAACACACCATCTTCTTGAATTCATTCCGAAATCTGGCACCAGTCAAACAATATAAGTAGAAATTGATAGCATAGTTCAAGTAATACATCATGTAAGTAAAAGCATTAACAAAATAACGCAAAGCAATATAATCTGATTCTAATGCCGCAACAACATTTGTATTGTAGAGTGAGAAAATAATGTTTTTGACTTGAAGAGGGATCTTTAGAATAATAAAAGCAGCAGACACAACAACTAGAGTAACTGAGGCCGCTGAGGTTTTCGTCTTTCTCTTGTCTACTGACGAGGAACGAGCGCTGGCAAGTTTATCTTTTGCTGTTTTTACAGACTGAATAAGCTTGAAAATAATGATGCCATTACTGATAATCAAACACGTGAAAGGCAAGAAAGAGCCAATGCACATACTGGTCTGAACAAATACGGTGTCTATGAACGTTTTATAACTTTTAGATACCATGCTACAGAATGTGATGCCTCCGCTCGTTACCAGATCAAAACCATACATTAAGTGAGAGTATAAGAGACTAATGACGATGAACAAAATAGCGATAGTGATGAGAGATAATCGGCGTGTGCAGATCACGTGGACTCGGTGTGGCCACATGACAGATGCAGATCGTTCTATGGTCAATGCCACCAGTAGCCAAGAAGAAAACACAGCACACGTGTTGACAAACCATACCAACACTTTACACACCGCTCTGTGCGTGCCACGCACGTTATAGCCCCAGACGATCTCCAGCCATTTGACCAGAAGGCCGGAATAGAGAACACCAAGGTCGGACAGGGCCATGATTCGAAGGTACAGGTTCATGGATGACCAGCCTGTCTGCAGTCGCCAAAGAATCACTAGTGTCATGATGTTGCCAAAGGTTCCGAAACTGAAGATCGCAGGAGCTACGACTTTCCAGATCCATCGACTTGCCTGATATAACAGGAAAGACTCCAAAGGTAGAGTCCCAGATTCTGTTGTTGTTGTCCATTGTAACCCTGAAAGGGCTGACGTGTTGACAATGTCTTCCATTTGTGATTCGCTGGATGTTTGTTTCATACTCTTCTGTGGGAAATCACGTCACACTGCTAGTAAGTAATTTGAATTAGAACACAAGTGTTGAAAATTGGAAACTTCCGTTTTTGTTAGCAATGTGTCTGTATCTGAAAATAAAAGGAACAAAATGTAAGACTGTCAAAGTTACAAAAATATGTACGTAATATTGTACAAACAGTTCAATTCAATTTGATTCATTCTGCATACCTTCTGAGTGTTTTTTTTTTTTTCCTGCTGTTTTTCCTGACAGCAAATCTGTTAAATCCTACGAAGCAGTAAACAATTGTCATTTGATTTCGAAACATACTGACCCTTTCTTGTGGAAGACCTTAATAGGGATAGAGCACCGTGAGAGAGTTACCAGCACCTTTGGTTCTTACATTCTGATCTTTTTTATATTTTGTTGGCATGCCAGTCTGAAAGGTCTTCCCATTAAGAAAAGGGGATTATTTCATATCGACATGAGAGAGGAGTTTGTTCATGTGCCTGTGACAAATAATGTTAGTAAGATTTTCTCAAATGTGTCTGGATAGATGTATCCGAAATGTCAGCCATAGATGCGGATTGTTAAGGAGTCTCAAATAACACATTTGAAGTCTTGGCGCCAGAGTCAAGGTCACAGAAAACAATGCCATAACAACACTAGTTTTTTTCAAAGAGCGTATGAACAACATTTCCAGAAGTTCTGTCAATATCTACATTTCTGGTTTAATTGTTGTCACAGCATCAGTGTCCTCCCTTCACGTCAAGTTTTATCATCTCATGCTTATTCAAGGTCACAGTGGCCTTGAAAAATGCAAAACCTGGACGTTTTCTGAAGAAGTTCTGTATACAAGGGGAGGTTGTCAGAATAACTATTTATCTGATTATTTTGCTTTAAAACCAAGGCAGATAAATATGACTGATGAAATCATGGAGCTGAAGTCCATGATCCTTTTTACCCTTCATTTATGTTTCATATTTCCTCGTTTGTTGCAGGCGATTAGTACAGCCCAGAGGAAAACACGCCCTCAAAAGCTTTGGCAACATTATATACGGCAGGAAGCAGCAAATTGTGGCCTGAAAAAAATTGACATCTGAAGCATGGAAACGGGGTCTGTTGGATAGAGTAGAAGACTTGTAGTGCACACCAGATCTTGTAGAGTGAGAAAAAAATCCAAAATGTTATCAGCAAGAAGAATGGCATGAGACCAGATATAGTACTCAACTGACTTTCCTCCAAACAAATGATTCTGATCAAACTCATTGTGCCGTCTAAAATTAGATTGGAGGACGATCAAATCTGCAAGACTGAAAAATATGCCAGTCAAACCAGCAATTTGAGGAAAAACGGCCTCCAAGCCAGTCTTCGCCATAGATGTTGGAGGAAGCCGGTTGGTATGCACATCTGCATATGACCTCATGAAACAGATATCGATTTCTTGGAAAGAGAGGGCCAGAGCCTTAAAGGCAATGACAAAAGGTGCTGAATGACAAAAGCTGCTGAAAAGAGTTCCAGCTGGAAAATAAGTGAACAGCAGAAGGCTTGAAATTTTCCGATGTACAGTTCGATACCCAAAAGCTGAGTGTTTAGGACATCAGTCTCAAGAGTGAGTTGGCCTTGAGGTGACCGACCACCTAGAGGTGTAGGTTCAAGTCCAGGTGGAGGGAAAATGGAAATAACAGGACATCCAGGCGTCATGACATTGATTCAGGTGGGCCCCCTCAGACTGTAAGGACTTTATGGCTGAAAGGCTTACTTGACTGGGGGTTTATCCTCTGAAGACTTTCTTCATGTGGAGATGAAGCTGTGGTATGCAGCTATAGCTAAACAAAAGCGTGATGGTGATGTGGAGTGTGTCTGTTATTCCATATATCCGGCGCTGTCGTGGTTTTCCTCTGGTTCTAAAGCCCATGCATCTGTTGTTGTCGCTGCTTGGTTGGGATCCTGGCCAGGTGGCCAAACCACGTGATGTGTGATGTAATGGTTCACAGGTGTTGTTCTGACCTTCTCTCGGATCTCTTAATTTCTGGTCCTGTCTTTCTTGGTCTTGGCTGCTGCTCTTCCGAGAATCTCATCTTACAGGTTACAGACTTTATGTCAAGTTTTTGCTTTAAATCCAGTTCTGGCGTTAGTAAGTTAGTACAAAGATTGTATTGTCTTTATTTTCGTGGGGACGTTTGGGCGTTGTAGAACGGATGGTTGTAAGTAGTTCATAGCGCTTGTCTTCTGGACGCTTGTGTCAATTTCTCTGCCCATTTTTTCCATTTCGGCAAAAAGAATCCATGTACTCAGATTTTGTACATGAATAAATTTTGATGGAAATGTTCATTTTGTCAGGCGTTCGTTATACTGACAAAACTTCGGTTTGCTAGTGCTGATGTTCATGCTTTAGTTTTCATA
>CM060306.1:18651225-18653725 GCA_030674185.1 Monoplex corrugatus | reverse complement strand
ATTTGCAAAAACAACCCTTTCACTCCATCACCCTACCTACCAGCTTCCTGCAGGAAACAGATGGATAGGGTGAGGAAGTGATAGGACTCAGTTTTTGTTTTACAGTCCTGGCAGATAATGCAGGAAGCTGGTGAGGGAGTCCAAGGGTCAACCCACGTTAGAAAACTTCCTGCTGAACCAGGAAAACACGAAAATAGAATCAGAACGCGTATTTAATACAAGACAAGACAGGCGTACATTTTTTGGCAAACTGGCCTTTTCACGCTGACAAAAGCCAGTTGGCCAAAAATTTGCGCCTGTCTTGTCTTTTTGTATTAAATGCGCGTTCTGATTCTATTTTCGTGTTTTTCTGGTTCCTGTTTGCTTCAACACGGGCAGTCGCACTTGTTTCGGATACCTGATGAACCTCATGATAATGAGTGATAATGAGTGAGTGTCCAACTGATTACGGAGACTATCAGTCACGCACGTCAAAAGCAGCCCCCACGAACCACCAGCACGATAGACACTGACGGAAATTTGGCTGGGGCATGAAAATGGCACCAAAAAAACCCCAACAAAAACAAAATTAAAACGGAGATCAGTATGACAGCAGGACATTGTCCTTCCTCCTGCATGCACTGTCTACATGGGTCACACATGACGATGACTGTGGTTGTCTTTTCTAAGACCTGCCAGCTGTGATGAAGCTCGACGGTCAGTGAAATTCCAGTTAATCACACTTTCGTGGCTCTCTTTGATAGATGTAAAATTGCTGTGATGTGTATTCCATCTATGATTAAGAAAATATTGGCTTCACCTAATTGATAGATGGCTGAGCATTTGGGCATTGACTAGTGGGGTGGGGTGTGTGTGGTGGTTTGTCCATGTGAGACGAGTTTATACAGAATAGCTAGTTGGATATATATGATCCGTTTTGGAAGGTAAGATACACACATACACATGCCATTTACATGTAACCAAGATCATTCCAGTGGTAGGCTGATAAAATACCAGTATGAAATATAGACTAGGAAAAAATAGTCTAGGTAGGACCCCAGGACCTGGCCAGCTCATGGGTTTATGTGCAGGTTTAAGGCATGTGTCACGGTCACCACACACGTGGCACCTGTGACATTAGTGCAAATGGAATTCGTTCCGAGTGTGGAGACGTCATCTTGAGAAAATGAAACTAAAATTGAAACTGAATATTCAGTCATCTGGTCTTCATGGCCGCAGAGGCGGACAACGAAGGCACCAGTTTAAACTGTCAGTTCATGTTTGTGGCTAAGCTGATATTGGAGTTCATTGAAATCCCACTCTGCTCTCTAGACAGTAGGTGGTAGTCGTTTCTTTCTGGACGCGGTTTCTGCAGTGATCTAATGATGCTCCTCTTCTCTCTGTTGTCTGGTTGTTCTTCTTGGTCTTCTGTCGCCAGCTCGTACGCAGAGTTATCTGATTTCCCGCATTTGAAAGATGTGGAATTCGTGGTCAAGGAGGTCATGTAGAGATGCGAGAATGAAGCTGACCCCTTAGAGGGGCCATATGCCGCATGTACTGCAGCTAGGACTTTGTTGGAGTATGCATGTATTTTCTTACGATCGTGCATTGCCCCTGTTGGCCTTGCTGGTCTGCCTTTTGGATTCTTTTGGCATACCCTTCTTCTTCTTGTTATTTTTTTTAATTTCTTGTATTACCGTGTCTCACTTTGCTTTACTCATGGCCTCTGATCACCATTCCATTTTTGCAGATCCCATTTCATGCCCATTGGTGTGTGTGTGTGTGTGTGTGTGTGTGTGTGTGTGTGTGTGTGTGTGTGTGTGTGTGTGTGTGTGCGTGTGTGCTTGTGTGTGTGTGTGTTTGTGTGTGTGTGTTGTGTGTGTTGTGTGTGTGTGTGTGTATGTGTGTGCTTGTGTTGTGTGTGTATGCTGTGTGTGTGTGCGCGTGTGTATGTGCTCTTGTGTGCGTATGCTTGTGTGTGTCTTGTGTGTGTATATGTGTGTTGTATTGTGTGTGTGTGCTCTGTGTGTGTGTGTGTGTGTGTTGTTGTGTGTGTGTGTGTGTGTATGTTGTGTGTGTGTGTGTGTGTGTGTATGAGTGTTGTGTGTGTGGGTGGGTGGGTGCTGCTATTTTTGACCTTGAGGTTTTCCTTCCCCACATTCATTGACTCCCGGATTTTCCATTTTCTGCCGGTCTTCAATTTCGTCTGATCTCCTGAGTGGTTAGGAACTGTTCAAGCAATTCATTTTGTTAACGCCCATGGAATGTTTACACTGTTGATTATTTTCACATTATATTATTTAATAGGTAGATACCATGTAGTATTTCCATGTGAATACTTACCGTAAGTATCAAGTGAATATCTGTTTGGTGTTTAAAGTAAAGCTATAGTATAGCTTCATGCTTTCCCAGGAGAGAGCAGCTCCAATTTCACGGGGAAATAATTTAATTGTGACAAAAACAAACAAGCAAAAAAGAAAAAGAAAAACCAAAAACCAAAAACCAAAAACCAAAACAAAAC
>CM060306.1:18639595-18646125 GCA_030674185.1 Monoplex corrugatus | reverse complement strand
CCACCATGCAAGCCCGTCCACTATTTTCTCCCTGGGTCTACCTGTGTGTTCTCTTTCTCTCCAGTTTTCCTGTGGTAACTGATACTGCTTGCTTTATTTTGTCCTTGCCATCATAGAGCAGTGGGCAGGCGTTGGAGAAAGTGTTATCATTACTCAGCTCACTGGTAAGTGATTTCCTAAAAGCTTACAATTACCCTCGTTTAATTGAAACTGGAACTATGAGTGAATGAAATATTTACGATTAGATGTGTAGCACTGATGAAACAAGGCTGACCATGAAAGTTGATACGTGCGATGCAGACTGGTAAAACACACCTCACGTCTTTCACCCGCATATTTGAATTTCATGGGTGATAAAGGGTGATTATATATGGAATGGACACAGAGTGCATTGCTTAATGCGGTCATTCAAATCGATTCCAAGTTGCCCTTTGCTATCTGCATGCACATACAGTCCCTATTCTTCAGAAGATTGGATGACTTAACCCTTTGACTCCCACACCCTGTCCATCAACTGCAAAAACTTAACCCTTTCATTCCCTCACCCTATTCACCAGCTTCCTACAGGAAGGGTACTGGTGGACAGGGTGCGGGAGTCAAAGAGATAACGAAAAGACACACTCTGACAATTTTCAAATGAAAACATGTCGAAGGATGGGTTGATTGTTGACCCGAAAAGATTCGAAATTGTGCTTGTACTTTAACATGGATTTGCTCCTTTTTCCTATGATTTAAAATGGATGTGCTTCTTTCTCCTTTTTGTGTGGTCTGCATGTAGATAATATACAGCCAACAAATTTCATTATATTTGTCATCGCAGAGTCATTACAGCAATGGAGAAGTCATTCTGCTACGTACTGCCAGTGCACTGCGGTTTGTTGCAGTCTGGTGCCAAGCTTGAAACGTGCAGATGGTCATCTGTATCGATGAAGACGTCAACGTAGATGGTATGTGCCACAGACAGTGGTGCTTACGAAAAGAGGGAAATCTTTTTCTCCATTATTTTCAACGATATAAATAGCTTCTCTGCTTGATTCAGTTGATTTTCACATGTTGAAAACACAGACAAGTACCCAGTGGTCCTGTTAGTGGAAGAAACTGTCTGTCTTGCCAAAACTCTGCACACTGTTTTTGGACATGTTTTCCCCACAGTTTTTGCACACTATGGCCAAATGGTCACAAATCTGGGGCAAAGTCTTTGGTCACTAATGTAAACATTTGAAAAACGATTGCTGAAATATGCACTTTCCAAGGATATATTTGTTATATTAAATGCACGATCACATGTGCAGAACGAAATAGTGTCTGCACATTGTCTATCCCTTTCCAGGATGTCTAGACTATGTGATAATGTGCAAGACTACCCGATAATAAGAAAAATCTGCAAGATCATGTAGTTACACCGACACTTGTAATCTAAACAAGACAAGACAAGACAAAACAAGACAAGACAAAACAAGAAAGACAAGACAAAGCAAAGACAGCAAATCAAAGAAAAACGAAACAGAACGACTTGTCTCACATCCATCTGGTTGCTGAAAGCTCTTGCAGAAAAGGGGATGCTTTTCTTTTTCGTGTAACATTTTTTTCAAAAAGAAAACCCATTATAAATATGGCTTTTAATAGCTGCTGTGGTGATCATGTCAGGAAAAACGAATGTTTATATATCTGGTTTGCTTGTCGTGATATATTTTCATTACACACAAGTGCTTTTTTCAGAAAAGTCATCATATCACCAGTTGACCAACATTTTACCATCACATTAAAAGTCATCATTTCCTGTATAAGGTTCATTTCTCACACTCTTATGTGCTTCTACATTAATGTTAGCAGTGTGAGATGTACTATCGCTCCAACATAAACACACCATCTTCTTGAATTCATTCCGAAATCTGGCACCAGTCAAACAATATAAGTAGAAATTTATAGCATAGTTCAAGTCATACAACATGTAAGTAAAAGCGTTAACAAAATAACGTAAAGCAATATAATCTGGTTCTAATGCCGCGACAACATTTGTATTGTAGATTGAGAAAATCATGTTTTTGACTTGAAGAGGGATCTTTAGAATAATAAAAGCAGCAGACACAACAACTAGAGTAACTGAGGCCGCTGAGGTTTTCATCTTTCTCTTGTCTACTGACGAGGAATGAGCGCTGGCAAGTTTATCTTTTGCTGTATTTACAGACTGAATAAGCTTGAAAATAATGATGCCATTACTGATTATCAAACACGTGAAAGGCAAAAGAGTGCCAATGCACGTACTGATCTGAAGAAATACAGTGTCCAAGAACGTTTTATAACTTTTAGATCCCATGCTACAGAATTTGATGCCTCCGCTTGTTACCAGATCAAAGCCATAAATAACGTGAGAGTACAAGAGACTAATGACGATGAACAAAATAGCGATAGTGATGAGAGATAAACGGCGCGTGCAGATCACGTGAACTCGGTGTGGCCACATGACAGATGCAGATCGTTCTATGGTCAAGGCCACCAGTAGCCAAGAAGAAAACACGGCACACGTGTTGACAAACCATACCAACACTTTACACATCGCTCTGTGCGTGCCACGCACGTTATAGCCCCAGGCGATCTCTAGCCATTTGACCAGAAGGCCAGAATAGAGAACACCAAGGTCAGACAGGGCCAGGACTCGAAGGTACAGGTTCATGGATGACCAGCCTGTCTGCAGTCGCCAGAGAATCACTAGTGTCATGATGTTGCCAAAGGTTCCAAAACTCAAGATCACAGGAGCTCCGACTTTCGAGATCCATCGATAGGCCTGATATAACAGGAAAGACTCCAAAGGTAGAGTTCCCGATTCTGTTGTTGTTGTCCATAGCAACCCTGAAGGGGCTGACGAGTTGACAATGTCACCCATCTGTGATTCGCTGGACATTGGTTTCATGCTGTCCTACTGGGAAATTACGTCATACTGCTAGTAAGTAGTTTGAATTAGAACAAGTGTTGGAAACTTCCGTTTTTGTTAACAATGTGTCTGTATCTGAAAATAAAAGGAACAAAATATAAGACTGTCAATGTTGCAAAAATATGTACGTAATATTGTACAAACAATTCAATTTAATTTGATTCATTCTGCATACCTGATGAGTGTTTTCTTTTTCAGCTAGTTTTCCTGACAGCAAATCTGTTAAATCCTATGAAGCTGTAAACGATCGTCATCTGATTTTGAAACATATAGACCCTTTCTTGTGAAAGACCTTAATAGGGATAGAGCACAGTGAGAGAGTTACCAGCACCTTTGGTTGTTCCCTTTTGATCTTTCTTATTTTGTTACAATGCCAGTCTCAAAGGTCTTCCCTTTATGAAAGGGAGATTATTTCACATCAACATGAGAGAGGAGTTTGTTCATGTGCCTGTGACAACTAATGTTAACAAGATTTTCTCAAATGTGTCTGGATAGATGTACCTGAAATGTCAGCCAGAGATGTGGATTGTTAAGGAGTCCCAAATAATACATTTGGAAGTCTTGGTACAAGAGTCAAGGTCACAGTGCCCATAAACAGACTTTTTTTTTCAAGAGTGTATGAACAACATTTTCCAGGAAGTTCTGTCAATATCTACATTTCTGGTTTAATTGTTGTCACAGCACCAGTGGCTTCGCTTCACTCACGTTTTATCATCTCATGCTCATTCAAGGTCACACTGACCTTAAAAAGTGGAAAACCTGGACTTTTTTCTGAATAAGTTCTGTATACAAGGGTTTTATTGTCGGAAATAACTATTTATCAAGGCAGATAAATATGACTGATGAAATCATGAAGCTGATGTCCATTATCCTTTTCACTCTTCGTTTATGTTTCATATTTCCTCGTTTTTTGCAGGCAATTTGTACAGCCATGAGGAAAACACGCCACCAAAAGCATTGGCAACATTATATACTTCAGGAAGCAGCAAATCGTGGCCTGAAAAAAATGACATCCGAAGCATGGAAACGGGGTCTGTTGGATAGAGTGGGTGACTGGTAGTGCACAACAGATCTTGTAGAGGAGAAAAAGTCCAAAAATTATCAGCAAGAATGGCATGAGACCGGATATAGTACTTCATCAAAACAAATGATTCTAATCAAACTCATTGCACCTTCTGAAATTAGAATGGAGGATGCTCAAATCACAAGACTGAAAAGTGTGCCAGCCAAGCCAGCAATTTGAGGACATGTGGCTTCAAGCCAGTCCTCACCATAGAGGTTGGAGGAAGCTGGTTGGTATGTACATCCGTGTATGACCTCATGAAACAGCTATCAATTTCTGGGAAAGAGAGGGCCAGAGCCTTAAAGACAATGACAGAAGCTGCTGAAAAGAGTTCCAGCTGGAAAGTAAGTGAACTGCAGAAGGCTGAACATTTTCTGATGTACAGTTCGATACCCAAAAGCTGAGTGTTTAGGTACATTCATCTCAAGAGTGAGTTGGCCTTGAGCTTGAGGCAACCGACCACCTAGCGGTGTAGGTTCAAGTCCAGGTGGAAGGAAAATGGAAATAACAGAAGGACATCCAGGAATCATGACATTGATTCAGGTGGGCCCCCTCAGACTGTAAGGAGTTCATGGCTGAAAGGCTTACTTGACTGGGGGTTTATCCTCTGAAGACTTTCTTCCTGGGGAGATGAAGCTGAGGTATGCAGCTATAGCTAAACAAAAGCGTGATGGAGATGTGGAGTGTGTCTGTCATTGCATATATCCAGCACTGTCGTGGTTTTCTTTCGGTTCTAAAGCCCATGCGTCTGTTGTTGTCAGCTCAAAGACTCAGCTGCTTGGTTGGGATTCTGGCCACGTGGCCAAACCACGTGATGTATGATGTAATGGTTCACAAGTGTTGTTCTGACCTTCTCTCTGATCTCTTAATTTCTATTCATGTCTTTCTTGGACTTGGCTGCTGCTCTTCCGAGAATCTCATCTTACAGTTTACAACTTTATGTCAAGTTTTTGCTTTAAGTCCAGTTCTGGGTTAGTAAGTTAGTACAAAGATTGTATTGTCTTTGTTTCCGTGGGGACGTTTAGGCGTTGTCGAATGGATGGTTGTAAGTAGTTCATAGCGCTTATCTTCTGGACGCTTGTCTCAACTTCTCTGCCCATTTTTTCCATTTCGGCAAAAAGAATCCATGTACTCAGATTTTGTACATGAATGAATGTTTTGCCCTTTGATGGAAATGTCCATTTTATCAGGCGTTCGTTATACTGACAGAATTTCTGTCTTGCTAGTGCTGATGTTCATGCTTTAGTTTTCATAGCCGTTGTTTAGATTGAACCAGAAAAACACAAAAAGAATAAGAACGCGTATTTAACACAATAAGACAAGACAGGCTCAAATCTTCGGTCAACTGGCCTTTGTCAAGCGTAAGATCACAAACAAAGACCAGATACAAAAATTAGAGAAAAAGACCGAAACTTCCCTGCTGCTCTGTCCAGTCTTTTTCTCCTCATTTTTGTATCTGTTTTTGTTTGTGATCTTACGCTTGACTAAGGCTGGTTGGCCGAAAATTTGCGCCTGTCTTGCCTTGTATTAAATACGCGTTCTTATTCTTTTTTCGTTTTTTTTTCTGCTTCCTAATTGCTTGAACGCGAGCAGTCACACTTGTTTTGGATTTCGTTTTTAAACTTGTTCGATTTTTTTGCAACTTGTTTTGTCTTAGTTCATGCGAATAATAGTTCCTTGGTGACTTTTAGATCAGGGCCAGCAAATTTGAGTAACTTCGTCTATACAGATGACGAATAGGAGAGATGAGGCGCATGGTTGTAGGATCACAAATGTTGCTTCGAACCAGTTAGGAAGTCCACTTGGAGTCCGTACAACACTCTCACCATTAATATAGACTGCTCTTATGTTTTCTAGGAGCTGGTCATTAATTCCATATGAATTTAGGACATCCCAAAGCTTTGTTCTGTGTATACCGTCAAATAACTGTTCCTTAACTACAAAGATGACATCGAGTTAGTTCTAGTATGCACACGCTTTTTCCCAAAGCTGACAAAGTGCTCAAAAAAAAAGATAGCACGTATGCTCCAGGACAAAAAAGACCAAAACTTCCTTGCTGCTCCGTCCAGTTTCTTTCTCTTAATTTTTGTGTCTGTGTTTGATTGTGATCTTACGCTTGACAAAGGGCCATTGGCCAAAAATTTCGCCTGTCATGTTTTGTTGTGTTAAATACGCGTTCGTATTCTTTTTTCGTGTTTTTTTTTCTGGTTCCTGTTTGCTTGAACGCGGGCAGTCACCCTTGTTTTGTATTTTGTTGTTTAACTTGTTCAAATTTTCTGCAACTTGTCTTGTGTTAGTTCATGCGAATAATAGTTCCTTGAGAACTTTTAGGTCAGGGCTAACAAATTTGAGTAACTTCGTCCATATAGATGACGGATAGGAGGGATTATGAAACAGTTGTTGTAGGATCAGAAATGTTGCTTCGAACCCGTTGGGAAGTCCACTTGGAGTCCGTACAACACTCTCCCATTTATATAGATTACTCTTATGTTTTCTAGGAGCTGGTCATTAATTTCATATGACTTTAGGATATCC
>CM060306.1:18632095-18634595 GCA_030674185.1 Monoplex corrugatus | reverse complement strand
CCCACGAACCACCAGCACGATAGACACTGACGGTAATTTGGCTGGGGCATGAAAATGGCACGAAAAAAACTCAAAACTGAGATCAGTATGACAGCAGGACATTCTCCTTCCTCCTGCATGTACTGTCTACGTAGGCCACACATGACGATGACTGTGGTTGTCTTTTCTAAGACCTGCCAGTTCTGACGAAGCTCGACGGTCAGCGAAATTCCAGTTAATCACACTTTTGGTGGCTCTCTTTGATTGATGTAAAATTGCTATGATTAAGAAAATATTGGCTTCACCTAGTTGATAGACAGCAGAGCATTTGGGCATTGACTGGTTGGGGGAGGGGGGGGGGTCTGTTGTATGAGACGAGTTTATTCAGAATAGCTAGTTGGGCTGTGATACAGACTTTAAATTATTCATTTATTTACTTTATATGCATTTTGAAGGTAAGATACACATACACATGCCATTTACATGTAACCAAGATTATTCCAGTGGTAGGCTGATAAAATATCAGTATGAAATATAGACCAGGAAAAAATAGTCTAGGTAGGGCCTCAGGACCTGGCCAGCTCATGGGTTTATGTGCAGGCTTAAGGCATGTGTCACGGTCACCACACACGTGGCATTACTAGTGCAAATGGAATTCGTTCTGAGTGCGGAGACGTCATCTTGAGAAACTGAAACTAAAACTGAAACTGAATATTCAGTCATCTGGTCTTCATGGCCACAGAGGCAGGACAACGAAGGCGCCAGTTTAAACTGTCAGTTCATGTGTGTGGCTAAGCTGGTATTGGAGGTCATTGAAATCACACTCTGCTCTCTAGACAGTAGGTGGTAGTCGTTTCTTTCTGGACGTGGTTTCTGCGGTGATCTAATGATGATCATCTTCTCTCTGTCGTCTGGTTGTTCTTCCTGGTCTTCTCCTGTCTCCAGCTTGTACCCAGAGTTATCTGATTTCCCGCATTTGACAGATTTGGAGTTCGTGGTCAAGGAGGTCATGTACAGATGTGAGAATGAAGCTGACCCATAGAGGGGCCATATGCTGCATGTCGTTCCAGCTAGGACTTCGTTGGAGTGCATTTTCTTACGTTGTGCACTGCCCCCGTTGGCCTTGCTGGACTGCCTTCTGGATTCTTTTGGCATCCTCTTCTTCTTGTTTTGTTGTTGTTGTTGTTGTTGATAATTTCTTGTATTACCGTGTCTCTTTTTGTTTTTCTCATGGCCTTTGACCACCATCCCGTTTTTGATATCCCATTCACTGCCCATTGGTGTGTGTGTGTGTGTGTGTGTGTGTGTGTGTGTGTGTGTGTGTGTGTGTGTGTGTGTGTGTGTGGAGTGTGTGTGTGTGCGAGTGTGTGTGCGTGTGGTTTGTGTGCGTGTGGTTTGTGTGATGTGTGTGTATGCTTGTGTGTGCTTGTGTGTGTGTGTGTGCTTTGTATGGTGTGTATTTATGTCCGTGTGCTTGTGTGCTGTGCTGTGTGTGTGTGTGTGTATGTGTATGTGTGTGTATACATGTGTGTGTATGTGTGTGTGCGTGTTTATGTGTATGTGTGCTTGTGTGTGCTTTGTGTGTGTGCTTGGTGTGTGCGTGTGTGTGGTGTGTGTGTGTGTGTGTGTGTGTGTGTGTGTGTGTGTGTGTGTGTGTGTGTGTGTGTGTGTGTGCTGTTATTTCTTTTACTTTGGGGCTTTCTTTCGCCACGTCCATTGCCTTCCGGATTTTCCATTTTCTTTCCGTGTTCAGTTTCATCTGCTCACACAGTCTTATCTGCCGAGTGGTAAAGAACTGTTCAAGCAGTCCATTTTGTTAACACCAGGGGAATATTTATACTGTTGATTATTTTCGTTTTATATTATTTCAATAGGTAAGTACAGTGTAGTATTTCCATGTGAATACTTACCGTATGTACCAAGTGTATATCTGTATGGTGTTTAGAATAGGGCTGTAGTATGGCTACATGCTTTCCCATGAGAGAGCTGTTATATTGGTTGGTAGACTTCGTCGATTCCCGTTTAGGGATAGCTATTCAATTATTCTACAAGAGCAGCTCCAATTTCACGGGGAAATAATTTCATTGTGACGAAAACAAAAACAAAACAAAAGAAAAACCAAAAACGAAAACAAAAGAAATAAAAGAGAGAGGGAAGGAGACAGAGAGAGAGAGAGAGAGAGACAGAGAGACAGACAGAGAGAGAGAGAGAGAGGGAGGGGGGAGGAAAGTCCATCCCAGTTTAGTCCAGTTCAAAAATGAAAAGGCGAAGTTGACGTCAACGACGGCGATGATTACAATGACGGAAAATAACGACAAAGGAAAAAAAGATAATATTAATGAAGAGAATGAGAATGATGACGATATCCTTCAGAAAATTTGTCAGACCTCAAAAACCTTATGCAAACAAACAATACATTTTAAAGAATCATCACACTTAGGGATATTTCCTTTGAGCTCAACTTTTTGTCCCATTTTCTATGCCACCTTAATGCCTATAGAAGCTGGCACAGCGTTTACAG
>CM060306.1:18625063-18631995 GCA_030674185.1 Monoplex corrugatus | reverse complement strand
ATCTCATCTTACAGGTACAGACTTTATGTCAAGTTTTTGCTTTAAGTCCAGTTCTGGCGTTAGTAAGTTAGTACAAAGATTGTATTGTCTTTGTTTCCGTGGGGACGTTTGGGCGTTGTAGAATGGATGGTTGTAAGTAGTTCATAGCGCTTGTCTTCTGGACGCTTGTCTCAATTTCTCTGCCCATTTTTTTCCATTTCAGCAAAAAGAATCCATGTACTCAGATTTTGTACATAAATACTTTTTTTGCCCTTTAATGGAAATGTCCATTTTGTCAGGCGTTCGTCATACTGACAGAACTTTTGTCTTGCTAGTGCTGATGTTATGCTTTAGTTTTCATAGCTATTGTTTTGATTGAACCAGAAAAAATACATGACAAAAGAAAAGAACGCGTGTTTAACACAATAAGACAAGACTGGTTCACATTTTCGGCCAACCGACCTTTGTCAAACATAAGATCACAAACAAACAAACAACAGACACAAAGATTAGGAGAAAAAGACCAAAACTTTCCTGCTGCTCCGTTCAATCTTTTCCTCCTTATTTTTGCATTTGGTGTTTGTGTGTAATCTTAAGCTTGACAAAGGCCAGTTGGCAAAAACTTTGCTTATGTCTTTTCATGTTGTATTAAATACGCTTTTATATTCTTTTTTCGTGTTTTTTTTTCCTGGTTCCTGTTTGCTTGAACGCAGGCAGTCACACTTGCTTAGTATTTTATTGTTTAACTTGTTGAATTTATTTCAACTTGTTTTGTGTTAGTTCATGCGAATAATAGTTCCTTGAGAACTTTTCGATCAGGGTATCAAATTTGAGTAATTTCGTCCATATAGATGACGGATAGGAGAGATGATGAAACGCATTGTTGTAGGATCACAAATGTTGCTTCGAACCATTGGGAAGTACACTTGCGGTCCATACAACACTCTCACCATTTATAGAATGCTGTTATGTTTTCTAGGACTGGTCATTAATTCCATATGATTTAGGACATCCCAAAGCTTCGTTCTATGTACACCGTCAAATGACTGTTCCTTACCTGCAAAGATGATATTGAGTTACTTTTAGTATTCACACGCTTTTCAACAAAGCTGAGAAACTGCGCAAAAAAAGAAGAGAAAATGATAGTACGTATGCATCCTCTTCCTCTTGTAATTCCACACTGAGATGCATTTCAAAAAGGTTCCATTATGGTCCTGATACGATGTTCTAAAATTTGTGGCATACATCTTGCCTACATGACTGAGGAAACTGTACATGTCGCAAGCTTTCTTGCTACTATCAAAGGCATTGCTGAAGTAGGTGAAAGTCACTGCTAAGGGGAGCTGAAATTACTGGCATTTCTATATGATGCATCTGAGTGTAAAGATCTGATCTGCACAGAATCGGTATGTGGTGAAGTCTACCTGTTCCTCGCCCAGGTGACGGTCGACTTCACATTTAATCCGATTCAGTATCATCAGACAGTTCATTGTTTTCTAGCTATGAACATTAAGGGCACTCCCCTCCAGTGATCACAGACAGCAAGGTTTCCTTTCTTTGTAATACAGATTACTGTACCATCTTTCTAGTCTTCTGGAATCACCCCAGATCTTGTCATAAATATAGAGCATTCAAGAGACAAATCTGTTCTCCATCGATCTTGAGCATTTTCAGCACTAATGGCATCTGTGCCTACAGACCTATTTTATAAGTAACCAGCACATATTTACCACTATTGAAAATCTGTTTGGGTGACCGGGTACACACGCTTGCGCACATGTGTGTGTGTGTGCATGTGCATGGTGTGCATGAATGTGTGCAGGCGTGTGTGTGTTTGTTGACATTTATTTAGGTGTGTGTATGTGTGTATGTTCGTTCATTATTTCTTTTAACGTCTATTCACATACGTGCTTTTAGACGATGTGTGTGAGTATGAGCGGATGTGAGTGTGTATATATGGAAGTACGTATACATGAGTGCATGTCACATGTGTCATATATATATCTGCCAATAGCTCTAATCTCACTTCTATCTATCTATCTATCTATCTATCTATCTATCTATCATCTATCTATCTATCTATCTATCTATCTATCTATCTTTCTATCTGTCTGTCTGTCTATCTATCTGCACACACACACATATGAACACACACACACACACACACACACACACACACACGCACGCACACACACACACACACACACACACACACACACACACACACACTCACACATATATACATACATAAATATATGTATGTATGTTATATGTATGTGTGCATATTCATTGCAGGTTCGGTCCTTCTCTACATGTAGGTTTTGGGTGTGTGTTGGTGTGTTGGTGTTGGCTTGTGCTTGTGTATGGTTTGTTATCGGCTTGCAAGTTTTGTATATGAAACGAACCGACAGTGAAAGAAAGAGGAAGACAGACGGGACGACAGAGAGTGAAGAGAGAGAGGAGAAAATAGAGGGAGAGAGAGAGATAGATGCCAAAAATGAAAGAAAACCTACTTGAGGAGAGGGTCAACACAAAAAATTCATAATTAAAAATAAAAGTTTAATATTTGCGTAACTGTCATCTTAATAAGCTTGAGCCTTTGTTTCTTAATTAAGGTACGTTTTGTAACGCAAAACAATCCAAAACACAAACAACAACACACACCACAACACACACAACACATACATACACAACACAGAAACGCAAAGACAACAACATACCACACCAAATGACACAACAACAACGCACAAACATACACACACAGACACACACCAACAACACACAAACAATACAACACACACCACAACACACCAGACACACACATACGCACATGCACCACACACGAACACACTACACACAAGGGGGCACATACACACGCAAAAACCCAACACGCAACTTTAACACACGCAAACAACACGCACACCAACACACACCCCAACACCACAGGGCACACACATACACACAACAGGGCACCACACAAAACACAGCACACACCACGGCCACAAAAACCCCGCACATGCACACAACACACACGCAAACACAATACACACACCGACAACACACACAAAAACGCACACGCACACACACACGCGCACAAACACATGCCCCCATACACAGACACAGAACACACACAGGACACAACACAGCACACACACACCACAATGCACAACACCACGCAAAACCATACACACACCGCACCACACACGCCACCACAGCGACACACAACAACACAAACCACACACGGGGACACACACAGCACACACAACAAACACCCACGCACACCAAGCACGCACGACGCCAACACCCCACCGCGCGCGAGGGCAAAACACTACTGGACACACAACACCACCGCCAACACACACACACAAACACAACACACACAACAACACACACACACACACACCACATCATTATTAATCGATGATGTACACTTGCTTTTAATGAATTGAGTGTAAATCCGCAGGAGTATCACTTTTCTTCACCGGAGCCAAGTGAAATTTTTTAAAGGGGCTTAAAAGAGATTCACTTTTCATAATCTTTACTGGTTGTAAAATATCATCATCGTCGTGTATCATCATATCCATCATCATAATCTCATCATATCTTAAATCATCATCGTGTCGTCGTCGTGTCGTGTCATCGTCGTCTTTATCATTGAGGTCATCATCATCTCATATCACCATTGACTTCGTCATTTGTTTGTTGGTCGTTTGCTATCACAAATATACATTTTTGAGTGTAGATTATCAAAAGGAAAATTTCTAACATGTCAGTGCACACTCGCACGCACGTGTGTAAGTGTGTTTTTTAGCGTGCCGTACATCGTACGTGCTGTGCGTGTATGCATGTACATTGTGAGGCATCCCCGGCGTTGTTGTCGTGCGTGGAAAAAGAAAGTTTTTGTTTTGTTCATATGTGAAACCTTTGTCATATATAAACCCTTTGATGGTCTAGCCCATAATAATCTGATTGTCTTCATCCTGAAATGCTAAAAGGAAAGAAAAAACTGGCTACAGGTCCGCTGTTGCGTTGGGATTTCGATTATACCATATTCACCATTATTGGCTACGAACGTCAGATCGATGCCCAAAACCCCTGGAGTCGTAGGGGAGTGAGGCGTTAGAGACCCAAATTTTCTCGGGGGCCAGCATTATAGAGGGCGGTGATTTATCTCTCTCCTTCGAGCTACTACGCTTTGTAGCATAAACCTGTGTTAAATTCGTAGAAGTTTTGGATGTCGTTGTGACTAGCATTCTGCAGAGAACAGACTCTTTCAATGCTTTTTCTAGAATGGGGTACGCATCTGAAAAACTTCCTTATCATCTGTGTTGCTGTTTTTTTTTCTGTAATGAATTGTTAAATATGATCTCCCAAATTGTGACGTTCATACACTTTCTGACTAGACGTGTGTTCTTTTCATAATGTTACAGTTTATCTTGATCTCGATTAGTCTGGTCTTTGCGAGAGCGAGCTTCTCTTAGAGAAAGGGGGAGAGAGAGAAGAGGAGAGAAAAGGAGAGAGAGAAGAAGACAGACAGACAGAAGACAGCTCGAGAGAGCGAGAGGAGAGGAGAGGGGACAGACAGAGAGCGAGAGAGAGAGAGAGAGAGAGACAGACAGAGAGCAAGAGAGAGAGAGAGAGAGAGAGACAGACAGATAGCCCGCAGCGAGAGAGGCAGAGAGAGAGAGAGAGACCAGACAGAGAATGAGAGAGAAAGAGGGAAGAGAGAGGAGGAGATGAGATGAGAGGAGAGAGAGAAAAGGAGACACAGATCTGAACAGGAAAGAACACTTGCCACAGGAACAGTTTGGACATTTTAAAAAAAATATATGAATGCAGTTTCTTCAATTCCAAGTACATATCATGTGGGAAAACCTAACGCCAGAAAACATACACTTATTTGTATCTATTTTTGACTACTGTATGATTCACATTGTAGTGGCTTTGGCCTTCAATTTACTCTTCAATCACTATAAACCCAAAAGTATCCGGTCAAATTTCCCCAAATTTCAGAAAGCTCTTTAAAGTGTATTAGCAAAAGTCACTTTGAGGGCTTACCACAAAAGCGACTGCATATTTTTGGGTCACTTTGGGTCCCTAAATCAGGAATTGAGGTTTTCAGTTATATAGAACCTAAATGTTATACGGGTTTGGTGAGCGTGGACAGTCAACAAGCAAAAGCCAAAACAAGATGCGGCAGCCGACATGTGGTTTAAAGATCATTCATAAGGAAAATCAGGAAAAGAAAGGCAACATTTATAGGCCATTTTATGAGGAAAGGGAAAATTAGAACACCTGGTCACCCCAAGAAAAGTGGAGGGAAAGAGAGCACGCCAATTAAGTTTATTGCTTATACCCAGCCGCCACTAGAGCCATATCAGGGCAAAGCCCAGGTGACCAGGGAGGAAATGTGGACGCTTTCAGGGTGTTTGGTGTTTGTTTGTGATCTTACGGCTTGACAAAGGCATTGTCCGAAAATGTGGCTTTGTTTTGTCTTGTATTGCTGGTTCCGTTTGCTTGACGTGGGCAGTACACTTTTTTTGGATGGCTGTAAGTATGTTAAGCATCTGGTTTTCTGGTGCAGACAGGACGACAAAGGCGCCCGTTTAAATGTCGCTCATGTGTGTGGTTGAGCCGATTGTGAAAATTACTGAAATCCACGCTGCTCTCTAACAGTAGGGGCAGTCGATTTTTTTGGACGTGGTTTATGCAGTGATCTAATAATGATCTCTTTCTCTGTTGTCTGATTATTCTTCTGGTCTTCTCCTGTCGCCAGCTCATACGCAAAGTTATTGATTTCCAGCATTTTGAAAGTTTGATTCATGGTCAAAGGAGGTCATGTACAGTGTGAGAATGAAGCTGACCCTGAGAGGGGCCTATGCTGCATGTCGTTCCAGGTAGGACTTCGTTGGAGGCATTTTCTTAGTTTTACATGCTCGTTTTGGCCTTGCTGGACTGGCCTCTGGATTTTTTGGGCATCATCTTTTCTTTTTGTTTTCTTTAAATTCTTGTATTACCGTGTTCTTTTGTTTATTCCGTGGCCTTTGACCACCATTCCATTTTTGCAGATCCCAAATCCCTGCCCATTGGTGTGTGGTGTGTGTGTGTTGTGTTTTTGGTGTGTGGGTGTGTGTGTGTTTTGGTGTGTGTTCGTTCGTTCTTAAATTTAACGTTTTTCACTTAAGTGATTTAGACGGTGTGTGTGTGTGTGTGTGTGTGTGTGTGTGTGCATGATTTGTGTGTGTATGTGCTTTGTGTTTGTGTGGTTATGCTTGTGTGTGTGTATGTGTATGTGTGTGCTTTGTGTATGGAGCGTGAGTGAGTGTGTGTGTGTGTGTGTGTGTGTGGTGTGTGTGTGTGTGTGTGGTGTGTGTGTGTGTGTGTGCGCGCGCTGTTAGTTTTTCCCTTGGGGCTTTCCTTTACCAGTCATTGCCTCATGGATTTTCCATTTTCTGCCCTTTATTCAGCTTTGTCTTATCTCCGAGTGGTAAAGAATTGTCAAGCAATCCATTTTGTCAACGCCAGTAGACTGTTTGTTATTTTCGTTTTATGTAATTTAATAGTTAAGTACCATATAGCTTTTTTCATGTGAATTTTTGCCGCATGTGTCAAGTGTATATCTGTATAGTCCTTAGAGTAGCGCTGTAGTATGGCTTCATGCTTTCCCAGGAGAGAACAGCTCCAATTTCACGGGAAATAATTTCATTGTGACGAAAAAAAAAAAGGAAAAAAAGAAAAAAAAAAGAGAGGGAGGGAGAGGGAGAGAGAGGGGGTGAGAGGAAGTCCAGCCCAGTTAGCCAAATTCAAGAATGAGGGGGAAAAAAACGACAAAGGAAAAAAAAATGACAATACTAATGAAGAGGATGAGGATGATATTTGACTGACATCAAAAACCTTATACAGACAAAAGGACATTTTTAAAAAAAAAATCATTGCACTTAAAGGAGATTTCT
>CM060306.1:18612563-18620063 GCA_030674185.1 Monoplex corrugatus | reverse complement strand
ACATCTCCATTTCCATACGTCAGCGGCGTCACTGAGGCTCTCAGCAGGAAGATCAGGAAGTTGGGAGTCAGTGTCCGCGCCAAGCCCCCCAACACCATCAGAAGCCCGTTAGTCCACCCCAAAGACAAAACAGACAAAATTGGACAAAGGGGGAAAAATACATGATAGACTTTCCCGGACTTTGACCAAAGTTATATTGGCAAAACTGAGCGCAAGTTGCACAAAAGATTAAAAGAACCAAAACGTGAGTCCTCTCCAGTGGAGGAAAAATCTGACCCCCACCCAACACCACTTGAAAATGACAGTGTGCAGGTTTCTCGACAAAGAAGCAAGATGGTTTCAGGGGAAGTAAAGGAGGCAGTCTACATTGCCCCAAAGAACTCCACCCTCAACCATGACCGGGGCTGAACAACTGCCTCGGTGTACTCCTTACTTATTCAGTTCCCCTGTCATGGTTTGCTTATGGCGGTGTGCACTGAAGCCCGTTCTCAACCAGCAGTTGCGCTGAAGAAGTCGGGCCGGATTTGCCGATGAAAGTTTCGCAGTAAGTAGCCTTTTTCACTGAGAGACAAGTTTAGCCCGGTAGCCATTATGTCTACCCCCGAGTCGTTAAAACTTCCTCAACATTTCACAATGGGAACAAAATTCAGAATCTAAAGTCTTTTACATGTTACTGTCTACCAAGCTAAAAATATTGATCTTCGCAGCACGAAGTTTCTGAATTTGTGGGAGAAAATTTTAAACGCGCACGTACACAATGGGAGATTGCGTCCCACTTCTCGAAGATCCAAGAAAGGCAATGCTTGAGAATAGAAGTCATTAGGAATAACAGGCTTGCTCCCTTCCACCGAAATTAATCGCTTATAATTCTGTTTACTTTTTTGAACTCTGTCTCATTATATCATTGATTGAAGTTTGTTATGAGTTTTTATTATGTCATTATTTAAGTTTGTTTGTGTCAGCCCCACCCCTGTTAACTATGTTTAACTGGTTGGTTTGCTGATTTGTTTTCCTAGGTAGGGAAGATTTTTTTAAATCACAAAAATGGAGCTTTTTCTTTCTTTCTTTCTTTCTTTCTTTCTTTCATTCTTTCTTACTTCTTTCTTTCATTCTTTCTTTCTTTCTCTTTTTCTTTCTTTCTTTCTTTCTTCTTGCTTTCTTTCTTTTTCTTCTTTTTTCTTTCTTTTTCTTTCTTTGTTACTTATTGTTCTATTTTGCTTTTTAAATTCATTCATTCATTCGTTTGTTGGTTTCTTTGCAGACTGTGAGGTAAGCCCGTTCTTGAGATGTTGAAACTGGAAACTGGAGACAAAAATGATCATAATGCTTAAATGTGAGGTGCCTGGTACACTGCTTCGCGTGTGGTGGGGGGAGCGCTACACAGTTCAACCCGCGCTACCTGGGCATTGATGTACCCCTTGGGTACACCACTTTCTCCAGACGTGACCAGGACTTTTCCCAGTTCTATTTGGTGGGGATAGGAAAAGGGAATATGACCGAAGGCACTGCTTTTTTTTCTGTCATTTGATTTCCATGCCTCAGCTGTGAATTGACTTACGCATGAGTTTTGTTTTCCTAATGTCATGTTTTAAAATTTGATATAAAAAAATCAGAGTTTAAAAAGGGTCTTGTATGCGTGTTTTCATTGCGTTTTGGGCTTTTCTAAGAATTTTTAAATATATCCAGTTCCCACAATGTAAGGAGCTTACAGGTGAAGGGAACCCTAGTAACAATAGTAATAATGAAAACAACAGTCATGATGATCATGATCCCCTGTGGGGATGCCCGGGGCTGTTTCAGTGTAAATAGTATCCCACCTTTCTGGAAATTCTGTGCTAGAAATTTCCCCCTTTTTGTCAGTCTTTGGTTTCTTTCTTCCTCCTTTGCTTTTTTGTTATTTCTTGCAATCATTTTCTGCCTTGCTGGTTCATTCACCTGTATGTTTTCCATAAAGTTTACATACTTTCTTTTAGGACTGATAACATGCGTTATGTGCATTTTTGGCTCTAGGGGAAAAGAGATATGCGAAAGCAATTTTAGGTAATTTAGGCCCCCTTTTCTTATGTTTTGTGTCCTTTGAATTTTTATTCAGGTAGTTTTCAAATCCCCCGTGCGATAAATTGGATGGAGTGGTCAATGCAAGGGGCACATCCTTTGATTATGCGCGCAAATGCATTGATATGTGTACTTAATGTTCTTGTCTTTTTCCTGTTGAAGTATTTGTTGTTTGTTTGAAATGGTTTAGCCTCATGTGGCTTACGCAGTCGACTGGGTTTAAATAAAACTAACAACAACAACAACAACCATCATCATCACAATCAATAATCTGCACACAAATTTTTGATAGTTTTACTCCTAAGCGTGATCTTTATTCAGAAGTGTTTAAAGGGGAGTGAAATTTGTCATCATATCAGTAATTTAAATTATGCACATCTTTATTAACATTGTTAGGTGGGGTTGGACCATAATAACCAGAGGACTCTCAAACTTAATGTCAACATGCATGGGACACTACGGATCTGGATAGAACACACATGCATTTGGGCCATCCATCTGACCGTAATTTAAAGGGAAAATTCAAAAAAAGGTAAACCTCAGAACAGTTTAAAAAGACATTGTGTGTTTTCGTGGAATTTGTATGAGGACATAGCCCTAGGTGCGGCGTGTATCCTTACATGGACATCGTGCCAAAGCCAATGAATAATATCAGTATAAGTATTGAAATAAACCCTTTGACTCTCTCACTGTGTCACCCAAATTTCAAGAAATGACTCACGGGGGTCCACCAACTGTGAAAAATGAACCTTTGATTTCCTCACACAAAAGGCAACAAATAATAAATACACAAAACAGTAGTAGGAAAAAAGTTAGACAACGTCCCTGTCGTTTTCGTTTTGGGTTCTGTTTTTGCTAAAGACTGTTGGCAAATTTGATGAAGTATAAATGTATACAGAACTGCACGAGTGTGATGTACATGTACCTCTTTTCAACTAGATTCATTAACCCTCTGACTACCGCACCCTGTCCACCAGCATCCTGTACTGTCAACCATGCTAGCAAAGCAAAAATTTAACCCCTCGAGTCCTTCACTCTGTCTACCAGCTTCCTGCCGGAAGCTGGTGAATAAGGTGAGGAAATCAAAGGTTCATTTTTCACAGTTGGTGGACACCGTGAGTCATTTCTTGCAATTGGTGGACACAGTGAGAGAGTCAAAGGGTTAATTCAATACTTATACTGATATTATTCATTGGCTTTGGCACGATGTCATGTAAGGATACACGCCGCACCTAGGGCTATGTCCTCATACAAATTCCACGAAAACACGACAATGTCTGTTTACTGTTCTGAGGTACCTTTTTTTGAATCTTCCTTTAAATTACGGTCAGATGGATGGTCTAATGCATGTGTGTTCTATCCAGATCCAGTAGTGTCCCATGCATGTTGACATGTAAGTTTGAGAGTCCTCTGGTTATTATGGTCCAAGCCACCTAACAATGTTAATAAAGATGTGCATAAGTTAATACTGATATGATGACAAATTTCACTCACCTTACACTTCTGAATAAGAGATCACGCTTAGGAGTAAAACTATCAACATTTGTGTGCTAGATTATTGATTGTGATGATGATGGTTGTTGTTGTTGTTGTTAGTTTTATTTAAAACCCAGTCGACTGCGTAGAGCCACATGAGGCTATAACCATTTCAAAACAAACACAATACTTCAACAGGAAAAAAGACAAGAACATTAAGTACACATATCAATGCATTTGCGCGCATAATCTAAGGATGTGCCCCTTGCATTGACCACTCCATCCAATTTATCGCACAGGGGATTTGAAAAACGTACCTGAATACAAATTCAAAGGACACAAAAACATAAGAAAACGGGGCCTAAATTACCTAAAATTGCTTTCGCATATCTCATTTCCCTAGAGCCAAAAATGCACATAACGCATGTTATCAGTCCTAAAAGAAAGTATGTAAGACTTTATGGAAAACATACAGGTGAATGAACCAGCAAGGCAGAAAATGATTGCAAGAAATAACAGAAAGCAAAGGAGGAAGAAAGAAACCAAGAGACTGACAAAAAGGAGGAAATTTCTAGCACAGAATTTCCAGAAAGGTGGGGATACTATTTACACTGAAACAGCCCCTGGCATCCCCACAGGGGATCATGATCATCATGACTGTTGTTTTCATTATTACTATTGTTACTATGGGTTCCCTTCACCTGTAAGCTCCTTACATTGTGGGAACTGGATATATTTCAAATTCTTAGAAAAGTCAACGCAATGAAAACACGCATACAAGATCCTTTTACTCTGATTTTTTTATATCAAATTTAAACATGACATTAGGAAAACAAAACTCATGCGTAAGTCAATTCACAGCTGAGGCATGGAAATCAAATGACAGAAAAAAAAGCAGTGCCTTCGGTCAGTATTCTTTTCCTATCCCCACCAAATAGAACTGGGAAAAGTCCTGGTCACGTCTGGAGCAGAAGTGGTGTACCCAAGGGGTACATCAATGCCCAGGTAGCGCAGGTTGAACTGTGTAGCAGCTCCCGCCACCACACGCGAAGCAGTGTACCAGGCACCTGCAGCATTTAAGGCATATATGATCAGTTTGTCTCCAGTTTCCAGCTTCAACATCTCAAGAACGGGCTTACCTCACAGTCTGCAAAGAAACCAACAAACGAATGAATGAATGAATTTCAAAAGCAAAATAGAACAGATAAGTAACAAAGAAAGAAAAAGAAAGAAAAAAGAAAGAAAAAGAAAGAAAGCAAAGGAAAGAAAGAAAGAAAGAAAGAAAGAAGAGAAAGAAAGAATGAAAGAAAGAAGGTAAGAAAGAAAGAAAGAAAGAAAGAAAGAAAGAAAGAAAGAAAAAGCTCCATTTTTGTGACTTAAAAAATCTTGCTACCTAGGAAAACAAATCAGCAAACCAACCAGTTAAACATAGTTAACAGGGGTGGGGCTGACACAAACAAACTTCATAATGACATAATGAAACTCAGTAACAAACTTCAATCAATGATATAATGAGACAGAGTTCAAAAAAGTAAACAGAATTATAAGCGATGTAATTTCGGTGGAAGGGGAGCAAGCCTGTTATTCCTAATGACTTCTATTCTCAAGCAGTTGCCTTTCTTGGATCTTCGAGAAGTCGGACGCAATCTGCAGTTGTGTACGTGCGCGCTTAAATTTCTCACAAATTCAGAAACTTCGTGCTGCGAAGATCAATATTTTTAGCTTGGTAGACAGTAACATGTAAAAGACTTTAGATTCTGAACTTTGTTCCCAGTTGTGAAATGTTGAGGAAGTTTTAACGACTCAGGGGTAGACATAATGGCTACCTGGCTAAACTTGTCTCTCAGTGAAAAAGGCTACTTACTGCGTAACTTTCATCGGCGATCCGGCCGACTTCTTCAGCGCAACTGCTGGGTTGAGAACTGGCTTCAGTGCACACCGCCATAAGCAAACTCATGACAGTGGAACTGAATAAGTAAGGAGTACACCGATGGCAGGTTGTGTCAGCCCCGGTCATGGTTGAGGGTGGAGTTCTTTGCGGCAATGTAGACTGCCTCCTTTACTTCCCTCTGAAACCATCTTGCTTCTTTGTCGAGAACCTGCACACTGTCATTTTCAAAGTGGTGTTGGGTGTGGGTCAGATGTTCCTCCACTGGAGAGGACTCACGTTTGTGTTCTTTTAATCTTTTGTGCAACTTGCGCTCAGTTTTGCCAATATAACTTTGGTCACAGTCCTGGCAGTCTATCATGTATATTACCCCTTTGTCCAATTTGTCTGTTTTGTCTTTGGGGTGGACTAACTGGCTTCTGATGGTGTTGGTGGGCTTGGCGCGGACACTGACTCCCAACTTCCTGATCTTCCTGCTGAGAGCCTCAGTGACGCCGCTGACGTATGGCATGGAGATGTGCCCTATCGAATGGCAAACCTCTCTCTCTCTCTCTCTCTCTCTCTCTCTCTCTCTCTCTCTCTCTCTCTCTCTCTCTCTCTCTCTTTCTCTGAGATTGTTTTACGTGTGTATCTGTCTTACTGTCCCATTTTAAACAATAGCAAATGATTCATATCAATCCACTATTTCTGCATATCTGTGAACCTATCTGTAACGTATGTATGTCGATGAGCATCCCCCATCCCCCACAAACACATATACACACACACTCTCTCTCATTTATTTGCTTGCTTGTGAAGTGATATGTTTGTTTGTTTGTTAGTTGGTTTTCACTGAGCGAGGTCAAACATAGAGTTTTATTTTTTTGAAGTCACTCATCAGTCCATTACGATGTTTTGCTTTTGAACATATATATCATTATATGTTTGTCTCATCTTCAAGGTCCATGGCAAATCATCCCAGGTGTTCAATTTGTCGCTGCGACTCAAAAATGAGATTATGCACGTTCTTTCTTTCTTTCTTTCTTTCTTTCTTTATTTATTTGAAGCCTGGAACCTCGAATTAAGTTATTGGCAGGTGAACGTCTGAACCATCCTGCCATTGTACTCTGCATGGGCCACTAATAACAAAAGGGATCATTAGCAGCCAATGACCCTAGGTGGTCACCCATCCAAACACTACCCTAAGAGGGGCCAGTGTTGCCTAACTTCGGTGATCGGACCAGAACGGGCGTTTTCCGTTGGCAAATCAGCCAGTAAAAAAAAAAAAAAAAAAAAGCCTAAGATCTACTGGTTTTATCAGTCTATTGATTAACCTTTTGACTCCTGCACCCTATCCAACAACTGCAAAAACTTAACCCTTAAACTTCCTCGCCCTATCCACCAACTTCCTGTGGGAAGCTGGTGGATATGATGAGGGAGTCAAAGGATTTAATTTTTACTTTGCTAGCATATTGACAATACAGGATGCTGGTGGACAGAGTGCCGGAGTCAAAGGGTTAAGATTTTGCTAAGTTAGCATGATTGACAATACAAGATGCTGGTGGACAGGATGTGGGAGTCAAAGGGTTAAGTTTTTGCTTTGCTAGCACGGTTGACAACACAGGATGCTGTTGGACATGGTGCGGGATTCAAAGGGTTAAGTTTTTGCTTTGCTAGCTTGATTGACAGCACAAGATGCTGGGGACAGGGTGCAGGAGTCAAAGGGTTAAGTTTTTGCTTTGCAAGCACGATAGGCAACACAGGATGCTGGCGGAAAGAGTGTAGGAATCAAAGGGTTAAGGTTTTGCTTTGTTAGCATGGTTGACAACACAGGATGCTGGCGGACAGGGTGCGGGAGTCAAAGGGTTAAGTTTTTGCTTTGCTAGCATGATTGACATGACAACGCAGGATGCTGGCGGACAGGGTGCGGGAGTCAAAGGGTTAAGATTTTGCTTTGTTAGCATGATTGACAACACAGGATGCTGGCGGACAGGGTGCGGGAGTCAAAGGGTTAAGATTTTGCTTTGTTAGCATGATTGACAACACAGGATGCTGGCAGACAGGGTGCAGGAGTCAAAGAGTTAAGATTTTGCTTTGTTAGC
>CM060306.1:18585063-18602563 GCA_030674185.1 Monoplex corrugatus | reverse complement strand
AAACACGAAAAAAGAATATAAAAGCGTATTTAATACAACATGAAAAGACATAAGCAAAGTTTTTGCCAACTGGCCTTTGTCAAGCTTAAGATTACACACAAACACCAAATGCAAAAATAAGGAGGAAAAGATTGAACGGAGCAGCAGGAAAGTTTTGGTCTTTTTCTCCTAATCTTTGTGTCTGTTGTTTGTTTGTTTGTGATCTTATGTTTGACAAAGGTCGGTTGGCCGAAAATGTGAACCAGTCTTGTCTTATTGTGTTAAACACGCGTTCTTATTCTTTTGTCATGTATTTTTTTCTGGTTCAATCAAAACAATAGCTATGAAAACTAAAGCATTAACATCAGCACTAGCAAGACAAAAGTTCTGTCAGTATGACGAACGCCTGACAAAATGGACATTTCCATTAAAGGGCAAAAAAAGTATTTATGTACAAAATCTGAGTACATGGATTCTTTTTGCTGAAATGGAAAAAAATGGGCAGAGAAATTGAGACAAGCGTCCAGAAGACAAGCGCTATGAACTACTTACAACCATCCATTCTACAACGCCCAAACGTCCCCACGGAAACAAAGACAATACAATCTTTGTACTAACTTACTAACGCCAGAACTGGACTTAAAGCAAAAACTTGACATAAAGTCTGTAGCCTGTAAGATGAGATTCTCGGAAGAGCAGCAGCCAAGACCAAGAAATACATGATTAGAAATGAAGAGATCTGAGAGATGGTCAGAACAACACCTGTGAACTATTACATCACACATCACGTGGTTTGGCCACCTGGCCAGGATCCCAACCAAGCAGCGAGTCTTTGAGCTGACAACAAGAGATGCATGGGCTTTAGACCCAGAGGAAAACCACGACAGCGCCAGATAGATGGAATGACAGACACACTCCATATCACCATCACGCTTTTGTTTAGCTATAGCTGCATACCTCAGCTTCATCTCCACATGAAGAAGGTCTTCAGAGGATAAAACCCTCAGTCAAGTAAGCCTTTCAGCCCTAAACTCATTACAGTCTGATGGAGCCCACCCGAATCAAGGTCTTGACTCCTGGATGTCCTGTTATTCCCATTTTTTCCCTCCACCTGGATTTGAACCTACATCTCTCGGTGGTCGGTCACCTCAAGGCCAACTCACTCTTCAGAGTGATGTCCTAAACACTCATCGGATGATTTTAAGCCTATGCAATTCATTTATTTTCCAGCTGGAACTCTTTTCAGCAGCTAATGTCATTGCCTTTAAGGCCCTGGCCCTCTCTTTCCCAGAAATGGATAGCAGTTTCATGAGGTCATACGCGGATGTGCATACCAACCAGCTTCCTCTAACCTCTATGGCAAAGACTGGCTTGGAAGCTGATTTTCCTCAAATTGTTGGCTTGACTGGCACACTTTTCAGTCTTGTAGATTTGAGCGTCCTCCATTCTAATTTCAGATGGCACAATGAGTTTGATCAGAATCATTTGTTTGGAGGAAAGTCAGTGAAGTACTATATCCGGTCTCATGCCATTCTTGCTGATAATGTCTGGACATTGTTCTCCCTCTACAAGATCTGCTGTGTGCTACCAGTCATCCACTCTATCCAACAGACCCTGTTTCCATGCTTCGGGTGTCAGTTTTTCTCAGGCCACAATTTGCTGCTTCTTGCCATATCTAATGTAGCCAAAGCTTTTGGTGGGGTGTTTTCCTCCTGGCTGTACTAATTGCCTGCAAAAAACGAGGAAATATGAAATATATATGAAGAGTAAAAAGGATCATGGACTTCAGCTCCATGATTTCATTAGTCATTTATCTGCCTTGGTTTTAAAGCAAAATAATCAGATAAATAGTTATTCCGACATCCTCCCCGTGTATACAGAACTTATTCAGAAAACGTCCAGGTTTTGTATTTTTCAAGGTTACTGTGACCTTGAATAAGCATGAGATGATAAAACTTGACGTGAAGAGAGGACACTGGTGCTGTGACAACAATTAAACCAGAAATGTAAATATTGATAGAACTTCCTGGAAAATGTTGTTCATACGCTCTTTTGAAAAAAAAAACTAGAGTTATTTATGGGCATTGTTTTCTGTGACCTTGACTCTGGCGTCAAGACTTCCAAATGTATTATTTGGGACTCCTTAACAATACACATCTATGGCTAACATTTCGGATACATTTATCCAGACACCTTTGAGAAAATCTTACTAACATTATTTATCAAATGCACATGAACAAACTCTTCTCTCATGTCGATATGAAATAATCCCCCTGTTCTTAAAGGGAAGACCTTTCAGACTGGCATGCCAACAAAATATATAAAAGATCAGAATGTAAGAACCAAAGGTGCCGGTAACTCTCTCACGGTGCTCTATTCCTATTAAGGTCTTCCACAAGAAAGGGTCAGTGTGTTTCGAAATCAAATGACGATTGTTTACTGCTCCGTAGGATTTAACAGATTTGCTGTCAGGAAAACAAGCTGAAAAAAAAGCAAAAATCACTCTGACGGTATGCAGAATGAATCAAATTGAATTGAACTGTTTGTACAATATTACGTTGTAACGTTGGCAGTCTTACGTTTTGTTTCTTTTATTTTCAGTTACAGACACATTGCTAACAAAAACGGAAGTTTCCAATTTTCAACACTTGTGTTCTAATTAATATTATTTACTAGCCGTGTGACGTGATTTCCAAGAAGGAGAGTATGAAACCAACGTCCAGCGAATCACAAATGAAAGACATTGTCAACACGTCAGCCCTTTCAGGGTTGCAATGGACAACAACAACAGAATCGGGAACTCTACCTTTGGAGTCTTTCCTGTTATATCAGGCCTATCGATGGATCTGGAAAGTCGTAGCTCCTGTGATCTTGAAGTTTGGAACCTTTGGCAACATCATGACACTTGTGATTCTCTGGCGACTGCAGACTGGCTGGTCATCCATGAACCTGTACCTTCGAGTCATGGCCCTGTTCGACCTGGGTGTTCTCTATTTCAGCCTTCTGGTCAAATGGCTGGAGATTGTCTGGGGCTATAACGTGCGTGGCACGCACAGAGCGGTTTGTAAAGTGTTGGTATGGTTTCCCAACATGTCTGACGTGTTCTCTTCTTGGCTACTAGTGGCATTGACCATAGAACGATCTGCATCTGTCATGTGGCCACACCGAGTCCACGTGATCTGCACGCGCCGATTATCTCTCATCACTATCGCTATTTTGTTCATCGTCATTAGTCTATTGTACTCTCACTTAATTTATGGTTTTGATCTGGTAACAAGCGGAGGCATCACATTCTGTAGCATGGGATCTAAAAGTTATAAAACGTTCATGGACACTGTATTTGTTCAGACCAGTATGAGCATTGGCTCTTTTTTGCCTTTCACGTGTTTGATAATCAGTAATGGCATCATTATTTTCAAGCTTATTCAGTCTGTAAAAGCAGCAAAAGATAAACTTGCCAGCACTTGTTCCTCATCACTAGACAAGAGAAAGACGAAAACCTCAGTGGCCTCAGTTACTCTAGTTGTTGTGTCTGGTGCTTTTGTTATTCTAAAGATCCCTTTTTCAATCAAAAACATGGTTTTCTCAATCTACAATACAAATGTTGTTGCGGCTTTAGAACCAGATTATATTGCTTTGCGTTATTTTGTTAATGCTTTTACTTATATGATGATATATTTGAACTATGCTATAAATTTCTACTTATATTGTTTGACTGGTGCCAGATTTCGGAATGAATTTAAGAAGATGTTGTGTTTATGTTGGAGTGATAGTACATCTCACACTGCTAACATTAATGTAGAAACACATAAGAATGTGAGAAATGAACCTTACACAGGAAATGATGACTTTTAATGTGATGGTAAAATATTGGTCAGCTGGTGATATGATGACTTTTCTGAAAAAGCAAACTTGTGTGTAATGAAAATATATCAAGACGAGCAAACCAGATATATATAAATTCGTTTCTCCTGACATGATCACCACAGCAGCTATTAAAATCCATATTTGTAATGAGTTTTCTTTCTGGAAAATAATACACGAAAAAGAAAAGCACCCTCTTTTCTGAAAGAGTTTTCAGTAACCAGATGAATGTGATACAAGTCGTTCTGTTTCGTTTTTCTTTGATTTCTGTCTTTGCTTTGTCTTGTCTTGTTTTGTTTTGTTTAGATTACAAGTGTCGGTGTAACTACATGATCTTGCAGATTTTTCCTATTATCAGGTAGTCTTGCACATTATCACATAATCTATCTATTTTACTGTCTAGGCATCATGGAAAAGGGTAGACAATATGCAGGCACTATTTCGTTCTGCACACTTGTATGTGATCGTGCACTTAACATGACAAATATATCCTTGGGGTGTGCATATTTCAGCAAGTCGGTTTTAAAATGTTTACATTGGTGACCAAAAACTTTGCCCCAGATTTGTGACCATTTGGCCATAGTGTGCAAAAACTGTGGGGAAAACATGTCCAAAAACTGTGTGCAGAGTTTTGGCAAGAAAGACAGCTTCTGCCACTAACAGGACCACTGGGTACTTGTCTGCGTTTTCAACATGTGAAAATCAACTGAATCAATCAGAGAAGCTATTTATATCGTTGAAAATAATGGAGAAAAAGATTTCCCTCTTTTCGTCAGCACCATTGTCTATGGCACATACCATCTACGTTGATGTCTTCATCGATACAGATGACCATCTGCACGTTTCAAGTTTGGCACCAGACCGCAAAAAAAACTGCAGTGCTCTGGCAGTATGTAGAAGAATGACTACTCCATTGCTGTAATGGCTTTGCAATGACAAATATAATGAAATGTGTTGGCTGTATACCATCTACATGCAGACCACACAAAGGAGAAAGAAGCAAATCCATTTTATATGAAAGGAGAAAGGAGCAAATCCATGTTAAAGTGCTAACACAATTTCAAATATTTTCTGGTCAACAATCAACCCTTCCTTCGACACGTTTTCATTTGAAAATTGTCAGAGTGTGTCCTTTTGTTATCTCTTTGGCTCCCTCACCCTGTCCACCAGTACCCTGCATTGTCAACCATGCTAGCAAAGCAAAAAACTTAACCTTTTGTTTCCCTTACCCTATCCAGCAGCTTCCTGCAGAAACCTGGTGGACAGGGTGTGGGAGTCAAAGGGTTAAGTCATCCAATCTTCTGAAGAACAGGGACTGTATGTGCATGCAGATAGCAAAGGGAGACTTGGAATCGATTTGAATGACCTCATCAAGCAATGCACTCTGTGTCCATTCCATATGTAATCACCCTTTATCACCCATGAAATTCAAACACGCGGGTGAAAGACGTGAGGTGTGTTTTACCAGTCTGCATCGCACGTATCAACTTTCATGGTCAGCCTTAATGTTTCATCAGTGCTACACATCTAATCGTAAATATTTCATTTACTCAAAGTTCCAGTTTTAATTAAACGAGGGTAATTGTAAGCTTTTTGGTAATTAGTTACCACTGAACTAAATAATGATAACATTTTCCCCAAAGCCCGCCCACTGCCCTATGATGGCAAGGACAAAATAAAACAAGTAGTATTTGTTACCACAGAAAAGCTGGAGGGAAAGAGAACATTGGGTAGACCCAGGGAGAAAATATGTGCTTACGGCAACAAGGGATAGATGCATATGGAGGGTCATGATCGCCAATACCATGCGGCAGGGCACATCATGACATTGATATGATATTAGTTATCAAATAGTGTTTATCGCGTTTTCTCCGTACAACTGATTTATTTATCCAATAACACACCACAAAAACTTGAAATACACCAACTGGCATGTAAACCGTTGTTGTTCTACTCGCAGCAACATTCAGTCTTTGTCTGTGTGCCCTATTTTTTTAAACCATTCGACTTATGAGCTATCTAACACTAGAGTAGTTTTGTCAAGAGGAGATTCGCAATCTGCAGCACAGATCAGACTTCATTGGATTGTTGTTGTTTTTTATCATAAAGGCCATGAAAAATGGGCATGTGTGTGGTTAGACTTCATCTAATTAATTGATTTTATAAAAATGACAATAATAACATTAATCATCATCATCATCAGGTGCCCTGCTGCATGGCGTTGGCGACCATGGACTTCCAACCATCTCTATCTCTCGTTGCCCCCAGCATCTCCCACCCCCTCCTCATCCCCAGCCACTCTGCAAGTCCGTCCAGCATTCTCTCCCTGAGTCTACCTGGTGCTCTCTTTCCCTCCAGCTTTCCCGTTGTGACCAGGTGCTCCAAATCCCCCTTCCTCATAAAATGGCCTATAAATGTTGCTTGTCTTTTCCTAATCTTCCTTATCAGTGATCTACTTGTGTCTACGTCCATCAAGACTGTCTCGTTTGTTTTCTTTGCTGTCCATGGAACTCTCAACATTCTTCTGAGAAACCACATCTTGGCTGCCTCGATCCTGCTCTGGCTTTGCTTGCTGACTGTCCATGCCTTGCATCCGTACAACAGTATTGGTTCTACATAACATTCAAGGACTCTCTTTCTGATGTTAATTGATAGGCATTTGTTGGTAAGAATGCTTGTCATCTTGAATGCTGTTTTGGCTTGGCCGAAATATTGATAATAATAATAATAATAGTATTGATGATGGTGATGATGATGATGATGCTGATGATGATGATGATGATGATGATGATGATGATGATGATTACAAGGCGCCAAATCTTGATTCAAGAATCAAACCAAACCGTGCACTGTCATCATTCACCAAAGCAGTCGCCAACAACGACCAAATCTCCAGCACACAAAGCACACGTAAACTGGGGGGGGGGGGGGGGGGGGGGGGACAGGAGGGGAGGTAAATATCTTGAAAATACGTGCATATGTTGATTGTGTATGCCTGTATAAGGGATACCGTCTAATATCACTAAAGAGATGTTAAATGCAAATTAATGAAAGAACGAACATATATTGCATGCGTGCATGTGTGTGTTTGCATGCGTGTGTGCGCGCACGCACGTGCGTGCGTGCGTGTGTGTGTGTGTGGTCTATGTGTGTGTGTGTGTGTGTGTGTGTGTGTGTGTGTGTGTGTGTGTGTGTGTGTGTGTGTGTAGGCTATATTATGTGTTTGTTCCTAGGTCAGACTGGAATTCTAGTTTTTGCTGGAATCTTGTTACTAGTGAGACTGGAATTCTACTTTGTCCTATAACAAATCTTAATCACACTTCTCAGTAATTAACGTACCATAATTAAGCTCGTGACCAATTTAAAATGTACATAAATATCATAGCACTAACCCTAGATGTGTGAAAAAATACATACATACATATCACAGCATTAAAGCAACGTACATGTTTCATCAAAATTTTTTAAAGAATCTTTATCCATCTTGATATGACATACTTACATATGTAATGACATAGTCATACTCTTTGGCATGAATTAAAACATTGCCATTAACTGGAAGAGAGCGAGTATGTGTATTTATTATCAGTGATATGATTGTTGCAGTAGCAACTAAGCACATCATTAGCATCATCATGCGCCCTGCCTTTTAGCGTTGGCGATCATGGGCCTCCATATGCATCTATCTCTTGTCGCCATAAGCACATCTGCCACTATCTCTGTCATCAGCCACCCTGGAAATCCATCCAATATTTTCTCTGTGGGTGTACCTGGTCTTCTCTTTCCCTCCAGCTTTCCTGTTGTGACCAGGTGCTCTAATTTCCATTTCCATCGTTTCTTGGATCCAGAACTACAACCAACAGTTTTCTTGCTTCACAAAATCTGAGATTCTATCTTGAAAAACTGAAATTCATGCTGAAAATAATCATGTTTCATTGAAAGATATGACATTTCTTTCCATCGTCAATCGACATTGTTTCATTTCAATTTTTTTCTTTCTTTTCTTCATCTTCTCTCTCTCTCTGTCTCTCTCTCTCTGCCTCTCTCTCTGTCTCTGTCTCTCTCTCTCTCTCTCTCTTTACTTTTCTTTTTTGAAGAGTTAACAGATTTTAAAAGAATTGTAAGATCAGAAAGAAAACGAAACACAGGAACATTCGAGAATATCTGTATAAAAAGTAGAAGGAGAATTCAAGGCCATGAAACTCACCTGGAATATATTAAACAAGGTCTGTTCCAGAATTGGCTGAGACGATGGCTCTTCGTTGCTGACTTACGTGACATTGGCGTAATGGACTGTAAGTTAGTGTATATATATATATACATACATATATATATATATATATATATATATGTGTGTGTGTGTGTGTGGCGCAGAATTCTGGCGACTTGCTTTTCCCCAGGGAGAGTGAAACGGGGGAAATTCCTTGCCATTAAAAAAAAGTAAAGATGCACCCCAATCCATCTCAGTTCAAAGTAAACCACTGATGATCTTTATTGGAATTTAAATCAGAGTGCCTTCCAGCGTCTAAGCAAACAGGAACCAGAAATACTCAAAGATAGAACCAGAAGGCATATCTACAGTAACTAAACAACCAGAAGGCATATCTACAGTAACTAAACAAGACAGGCGCAAAGTTTTGGCCATCTGACCTTTGTCATTTTGTTTCCGCTGGCGAACGAAAGAGGTGAACACAAAAAAACATTAATGAAGATTAGGAAAATACAAACAACGTTTACAGTGCATAATATGAAGCGAGAGAAATAAGAGCACCTGGTCACAACCGGAAAGTTGGAGGCAAAAGAGCACTAGGCAGACCTAGGGAGAAAATATTGGACAGACTTGCGCAGTGGATGAAGTCAGAGAGGGTGGGAGATATACTTGCAGCGACGTTGAAGATGAAGATGATGATGATGATGATGATGATGATGATGATGATGATGATGATGATGATGATGATGATGATGATGATGATGATGATGATGATGATGATGATGATGATGATAGATGAAGATGATGATGACGACGATGATGATGACCTTTGTCAATCGTAACACAAAAGGCAACAATATTAAATACACAAAACAGTAGTGGGAAAAAAAGTAGACAACGTCCTTGTCGTTTTCGTTTTGGGTTATGATTTTGCTAAAGTGTCTGCCAGATTGTTGGCAAATCTAATGAAGTATAAATGTATACAGAACTGCACGAGTGTGATGTACCTCTCTTCAACTAGATTCCTTAACCCTTTGACTACCACACCCTGTCTGCCATCATCATGTACTGTTAACCATGCTAGCAAAGCAAAACATTTAACAATCAAAGGGTTCATTTTTTTGCAGCTGGTGGACACGGTGAGATAGTCAAAGGGTTAATTCAATACTTATACTAATATCATTCTTCTGTGATTGATATTTCATAGACTTTGGCACGATGCCATGTAAGGATACACGCCGCACCTAGAGCTATGTCTTTATACAAATTCCACGAAAACATGACAATGTCTGTTTACTGTTCTGAGGTACCTTTCTTGAATCTTCTTTTAAATTATGGTCGGATGGATGGTCTAATGCGTGCGTGTTCAATCCAGATCCTGTAGTGTCCCATGCATGTTGACATGTAAGTTTGAGATTCCTCTGGTTATATGGTCCAAGCCACCTAATAATGTTAATAAAGATGTGCATAAGTTAATACTGATATGATGGCAAATTCCATCCCACCTTACACTTCTGAATAAGAGATCACGCTTAGGAGCAAAACTATCAACATTTGAGTGCCAGCTTATTGATTGTGATGATGATGATGGTTGTTGTTGTTGTTGTTAGTTTTGTTTAAAACCCAGTCGATTGCGTAGAGCCACATCAGGCTATAACCATTTCATAACAAACACAATACTTCAACAGAAAAAAGACAAGAACATTAAGTACACATATCAATGTATTTGCGCACATAATCTAAAGATGTGCCCCTTGCATTGATCACTCCGTCCAATTCATCGCACAGGGGATTTATAAAAAAAACGTACTGACTACAAATTTAAAGGACACCAAAACATATAAAAACGGGCCCAAATTGCCTAAAATTGCTTTCGCATATCTCATTTCCCTAGAGCCAAAAATGCACTTAATACATGTTATCAATCCTAAAAGAAAGTATTAAGACTTTATCAAACACATACAGGTGAATGAACCAGCAAGGCAGAAAATGATAACAAAAAAATAACAGAAAGCAAAAGAAGAAGAAAGAAACAAGAGACAGACAGAAAAGAGGAAATTTCTAACACACAAATTTCCAGAAAGGTGGGGATACTATTTACACTGAAACAGGTCCCAGCATCCCCACGGGGATGATGATGATGATCATGACTGTTGTATCATTATTACTGTTGTTGCTATGGTTTCCCTTCACCTGTAAGCTCCTTACACTATGGGAACTGGATATATTCTAACTCTTAGAAAAGTCAACGCAATGAAAACACGCATACAAGACCCTTTTAAATGAATTTTTATATCAAATGTAAACATGACATTAGGAAAAAAAACTCACGCGTAAGTCAATTCACAGCCGAGGCATGGAAATCAAATGACAGAAGAAACAAGCAGTTCCTTCAATCAGTATTCTGTTCCTAGCCCCACCAAATAGAACCGGAAAAAGTCGAGGCCACGTCCAGAGCAGAAGTGGTGTACCCAAGGGGTACATCAATGCCCAGGCAGTGCAGGTTGAACTGTTAGCAGCAACAGCCACCACACGCGAAGCAGTGTACCAGGCGCCTGTGGCATTTAAGGCATACATGATCAGTTTGTCTCCAGTTTCCAGCTTCAACATCTCAAAGAACGGGCTTACCTCCCAGTCTGCAAAGAAGAAAAGAAACCAACAAACGAATGAATAAATGAATTTCAACAAAAAACTAAAAAAAAATAAGTGATAAAGAAAGAAAAAGAAAAAAAACGAAAGAAAGAAGGAAAGAAATAAAGAAAGAAAGAAAGAAAGAAAGAAGGAAGGAAAGAAAGAAAGAAAGAATGAATGAAAGAACAAAAGAAAGAAAGAAAGAAAGACTTAAAAAATCTTGCTACCTAGGAAAACAAATCAGCAAACCAACCAGTTAAACAAAGTGAACAAGGGTGGGACTGACAAAATCAAACTTCATAATGACATAATGAAACTCAGTAACAAACTTCAATCAATGATATAATGAGACAGAGTTCAAAAGAAAGAAAACAGAATTATAAGGGATGTAATTTCGGCGGAAGGGAAGCAAGCCTGTTATACCTCAGGACTTCTATCATCGTACAGTTGACTTTCTTGGATCTTTCTAGAAGTCGGACGCAATCTGCAGTTGTGCTTCGTGCGCGCTTAAATTTCTCATAAATTCAGAAACTTCATGCTGCGAAGATCAATATTTTTTAGCTTGGTAGTCAGTTACATGTAAAAGACTTTAGTGTTTCTGCTTCTCGTACTCTTTCATGGGAGAAGATTCTGAACTTTGTTCCCAGTTGTGAAATGTTTCATATTCGAGGCATAACGGTTGTTATTGTTGTTATTGTTGTTTAAAGCCCAGCCGACTGCGTAAAGCCATATCAGGGCTATAACCGCTTTAAAATACAAAACTTCAACAGGAAAATAGAAAACAAAAGAAAATTAAATACACATATCAATTCATTCGCGTATATAATCTAAGGACATACCCCTGGCGTTGACCGCTCCATCCAATTTATCGCACAGAAGATTTAGAAAAATACACCTGAATACAAATATAAGCATACCTAAGGACACCAAATCAGGCATAAATCACCTAAAATTGCTTCCGCATATCTCACCTCCCTAGAGCCAAAAATACACTTAATACATGTACCCAATTATCAATCCTAAGAAAAAGACTTATCCAACACATACAGGTAAATGGACCATTAAGGCAGAAAATGATAGGTAGAAATGACAGAAATCAAAGGAGGAAGAAAGAAATAAAGGGAGTGACAGAAAAGATGACATTTCTTGCACAGAATTCCAGAAAGTGGGGATACTATTTATACTGAAAGAGAAACTGGCATGCCCATGTTTTGACCTGTTAGTGCTTCAGTTCCCTTCATGTATATAACGCGCGCAGAACATCAAATACGCACGTTAAAGACCCTGCAAGTCATGTCAATGTCTGTGATGACTTATGGAAGCATGAAAACACCCAGTATGCATACCCACCGAAGATGGAGTTGGCAGACTATGCGGCAACATTTCGACAGCGCAGTGTGGGCAAAACAACGTGCATACACACTTCCGATAAAGAAAATCAGAACGCTGTAATATAAAAGAAATTGAAGAAAAAAGAAGAGCAGACATGCCCATATACAAAAACAGGCTATTGAGGTGGCGTAGAAAATGGGACGAAAAAAAAGGTGAGCACAAGGTAAACCGCCTGAGTGCGATGATCCTAAAAAAAAGCGAGGTGTCTTCTCTCTCTCTCTCTCTCTCTCTCTCTCTCTCTCTCTCTCTCTCTCTCTCTCTCTCTCTCTCTCTCTCTCTCTCTCTCTCTCTCTCTCTCTCTCTCTCTTTTTGTTTTTCTCTCTCTTACGATCTAAGAACTAAAGAACTGCTGTTGTCTTAGTAATTATGATTTTGTTATGTGGATGTCTCATCAAATGTTTGGATAGATTATGATGGGTAACTGTTCAGTTGTAAATTAATTAATTAATGAAGAAACTATTTGATAACCCTTTTAGTGAATTCTGTAACATCCTTTATTGTGAGAACTGTTAGCCAGGAATGTTCAGATCCCTATATTTCTGTCGTCATAATAGTTGACTGCTTTGAGTTATGAATATTTCAAAAATGTTTCAGAGAAAATACACACACAAAAAACGGAGTATGCAGACTATGCATCAACAAACGCTTGAACAGTGTGGGCAAAACAAACCTGCATACACGTATCCGAAACATTTAGAACATGTAAAAAAGACATCACAAACACAAAGCAAACTTAAGAATGTTTCCCTTGAGGCTTGACATAGTAGTGTTGATGGGTGAAAAACTGAACAAAACACCATCTCCGCTTTTTGAACTGAAACGTCTGATATCAATATAGAAAGGCAGTGAATTCTTCAAATGCCAGTGAAAAAAATAAAGGCTTATGTTAAACATATGGCAATTGATGCATTTCAATTTTTGAAAGATCGAAATGATTGCCGTCTGTCTGGTAACTCGGTTTGCTGGATTTACGTTTGGTGAGTCCAAAATGTTTTCTTATATATGTCAATCTGCGTTTTGTGGCATTTTCATTTGGTGAACACAGTATCCATTTTCTATTTACAGTAATTTCTTTTTCATTCAATGGGGACAATATTCATATTTTATGCATGTTAATATTAGTTTTGTTATGCTTTTGTTTGGTGAGTACAGTGTTGATTTTCTTATTTACTTTAATCTCAATTTTGTTGCATTTTCATTTGGTAAGTATTGTAGCCATTTTCTTATTTATGTCAGTATCAATGTTGTATTTTCATTTAGTGAATACAGTATTCATTACAGTATTTATGTTTATCTCAATTTTCTTGCATTCTTATTCGGTGAGTACAGTATCCACTTTTTTATTTGAATTAATTTAATCTCACCCTGCATCGCCCATCTTCCTATATTTGTCTCATCTCATCATTCAACTGAGCGTTGGTATTTGTTTCTGGTATTGTTCAGAGATTTCTTAAAGTACTCACCATGGTAAGTAGTGAAGGTGTACTTTGTATCGCCTTCAGCGTTCACCACTTCAATTTTGCTGTTGAATCCACTGAAATCCGCTGTCTGCACTTTGAACTCCAGCAGGTAGACTCCAGGCTTGGTGATGACCGCTTCACCCGTGGAACCACTGTAAGCAATGCCATGGTCCAGTTGGACTTCGCCATACAAAGGCAGGCTAGCGTCAGTGTAAGTCTGAGTCATTTCTGCCTTCAATGCTGGAGCTGTCAGATGCAGAATACAACGAAACTGGGTCAGTTTCTAGCGCTTCAAGACGTTCAGATCAGTAAATCCTAATCAACTTCAAATACTTTTAGGGCATTCAAGTCAATGAAACCTGGTCAACATCAAGTGCTATAGGACATTCAAGCCAACGAAACCTGGTCAACATCAAATGCTTTAGGACATTCACGCCAACTGAATCAGGTCAACATCAAATGCTTCAGGATGTTCAAGTCAATGAAACCTAACCAACTTCAAGTGATTTTAGACAATCAAATCATTTATCCATGCCACCTTCCACTGCTAGACTTTCAACTCAAACTCAGTCAATTTCAAATGCTATTAGACATTCAAACTAATGAACCTTGTTAACTTCAATGACTAGACATCCATATCACTGGATTTTTCAATTTGAGGGAAAAGTCAACAAGCAACTGATGCCAGAACTACTGTATCCACAAAAAGCCAACACATGACAGTCAGCAGAACAAACTCCCAAACAGTCTTTCAAAGAACAGGGAAGACCAAGATACAAGGAAAAGTCATCACCCCTAACATCAAACCCCAAAGCAGCCCACCAGAGAAGAGGAAAGACCAAGGAACAAGAAGAAGACACCAGCATAAACAGCGATATCAAAGGGCAAAAAACGAGAGAGAGAGAGAGAGAAGAGAGAGAGGAGAGAGAGAGAGAGAGAGAGAGAGAGAGAGAGAGAGAGAGAGGAATAATGCATTCTGTCCATCTAATTTTATCATCTTCGAATTACATGAAAGATACATAGCAAAATTCCCTGCACTGTCACACATTTTGGGAAACATCTCAAACTCTGATCTAAAAAAAAAAACAGCTTTAAAAAAGCTTAAGAGCATTCAACTCATTGAAACTTGCTTATTTACGAGTTCTTTTAAATGTTCCAATTAATGAAACCTAGTCATTTTCAAATGCTTTTGGACATGCAAATCACCGATACCCGACTAGCTTCAAGCCCCTTTAGGTATTTAAGACAATGAAAACTCCAACATCAAGAGTCTTGGAACATTCAAATCAATGAAACTTGGTCAACATTTCAGTGTTTTAGGGCATTCAAATGTCTGAAACCTGTCAACTTTAAGTGCTTTAGGACATCCACTTGTCTGAAACCTGTTAAGCTTCAAACATTTTATGACATATCCAAATTATTGAAACCTGGTTAACTTCAAATGATTGGTTTTTCTAATCCCATTACTGGCATGATCAATTGGGGGGGGGGGGGGGGCTTGAGAGTTGAGGGATGCAACAGTACATGTAGACAGAATCCTCTATTTCCGTTCCTGGAATGCAGGCATATTATGTTTTCCGCTTTGGGTTCATCAAGGTGTTGTTTTCATTCTGTACTTAGCCTTTCTTATGTTCAAAGTTAGGCATGCGAGGCAATTTCAAGAGGAACTTGGTTTCAAAGGCCAAAGTTTCTTCTCTGGTTTAGCAAGCAGTGTCCAAGTTTCACTCCGTAGAGAAGGATATGGGTAGCTACAAGTTACAGTCTATTGCTGGTAGTGAAAATGATGGAGTTGCTTGTCCATGTTCCGTTCATTCTGCTATTGTAATCTTGATGCGTGTTCTCTGTGCTGCTGTCCCAACTTTGGTCTTAAAAATTGTCGACCCTTACCAGTCTCTGGCTATTCCTGTAGACTTCTGTTGCAGTGTTTGTTGTGCTGTTGACCATATCTTGTTTTTTCTCTCTGCCAATTTCAATTACCATGGCCCCTGCACTGTCAACAACTATGTTGATCAGAGCTTAGCAAAGCATGGTAAGTTCTTAAGTGCTTTGGAATAATTAAAACCTCTGTCCATGTGAGTCACCTTAACTTCAGACATTCAAATGTAAAAGCTTGGTCAACTAAGACACTCAAATGATACTAACAGCGATTGGAACTACAAGTTAGTCGACATACCATTTAACTTCATAATATGTTTAAAAGACAAAAACAAGATACTCACTGAAGATCACATGTGATTTCAAGCCAAAATCGGTAACGTTCACTACTGAGTCAGCAATAGAGACGGCAGCAGCATTTTTCTGAGTATCGATCTGCAGCTGTTTGCTCGCAACATCCAGCCAACAACAACGTAACATCAGTTTAAGGTTACTTTATTGCAATGTCTTCTGCTCTATCTATATGACTGTTAACAGCATGCTATTCACTTCAGCTCCCCCCCCCCCTCTGCAGGAATGCCGAGGGCTCTTTCAGTATATTATGTATATTATATATATATATATATATATATATATATATATATATAGTATCCCCACCTTCTGGAAATTCTGCGCTAGAAATTTCCTCTTTTCTGTCACTCTCTTTATTTCTGCCTTGTTCCTTTGCTTTCTATCATTTCTTCCTATCATTTTCTGCCTTTCTGGTCCATTCACCTGTATGCGTCCAATAAAGTTTTACATACTTTCTCTTAGGATTGATAATTGGGTACATGTATTAAGTGCATTTTTGGCTCTAGAGAAATAGGATATGCAGATGCAGTCTTAAGTAATTCAGGCCTATTTTAGATGTTTTGGTATCCCTAATTATGTTTAAATTTGTAGTCAGGTATGTTCTTTTAAATCCTCAGTGTGATAAATTGGACTGAGTGGACATTGTGCAGTGACCATGTTCTGCTTTTCTGTTCATCGTGTAGTTTTGTCAGCCTTGTTGTGTGGGTATGTATGAAGCATTGTGGTTGTTAGTACGTAGCGTCATTGGTCATTGTGTAGTGACAGTGTTCTGCTTTCTGTTTCGTCGTGTCGTATACTACGCACTATTCTCTCAGTCTTAAGTTTGTAGATGATGTGGGTTTGTCTAGGGAACCCGAAATAGGAGTGAAATAGTTGCCTGTATACACAAACATCTTACCTGTATACACAAACATCTTGCCTGTATACACAAACATCTTAACTGCATATGTAGAAATACGAATGTGCATGGTGTAGGAATGTTTTTATGATGAACCTGACAAGCGTGCTTTCGTTGACCTGTGTGCATGGAAGCAGACACGGTATTCGTGAGAGTGTGGATACCCTTAATGTTTAACAGAAAGATAAACAGGACTATGAAAATATGCACATAGAATCAGAAAGCGTATTTAATACAACGAGAACCAGAAAAACATGAACATAGAATCAGAACACGTATTTGATACGACCAGAACCAGAAAAACATGAACATAGAATCAGAACGCGTATTTAATACGACCAGAACCAGAAAACTATGCACACAGAATCAGAACGCGTATTTAATACAACCAGAACCAGAAAACTGTGCACACAGAATCAGAACGCGTATTTAATACGACCAGAACCAGAAAACTATGCACACATAATCAGAACGCGTATTTAATACGACCAGAACCAGAAAACTATGCACACAGAATCAGAACGCGTATTTAATACAACCAGAACCAGAAAAACATGAACATAGAATTAGAACGCGTGAACAGCAAATACAAAAAGAAAGATAAACAAACAGAATATTAGACAATGAGCAAGACAACGAGAAAGGCTGGAAGGAAAAGGGGGAAGAAACAGGAAGGGGAAAGAGAAAGATGAAAACATGTAACTGTAAACAAGTACCTACCATTAGAGACATTTCCAGCAATGTTTTTACATCATTTTCTGCTTTGAAAATCTGCTTCCGCAACTGCTGACTGAGGCGAGCGTACATCTTGACGAGGGCTTCATCATAATGAATGGTTTG
>CM060306.1:18562563-18570063 GCA_030674185.1 Monoplex corrugatus | reverse complement strand
GCACGCACGCACACACACGCACACACACGAACGCGCACACACACACACACACACACATACACACACACACACACAATTCAGGCAAGAGTGGGAGCTAGTTATTCTTCTTCACGATGCCTCGACATGGGGATTCCACAAGGTTCAGTGATAGCACAAGGTTCAGTGATAGCACCTATTTTATTTAATATCCTTATACAGGATCTTCCTAAAGCTCTTTCAAATCGTGTTGTTTTAGTACAGTACGCTGATGATATATGCACTTGGATGAATATCACTTTAAAAAATGGTTGCAATCAAGCAACTTCCCGTACAACCGCCATGGTCGCATTTGTGCGACTTGGAGGGATCATGCTAAACGGGCACAAAGCTTCTATCAGCTCCACTGGTAAATGCAGGCGACTGTTCTATTTTCAAACTTTACCCAGCAACCTAATTTTTCAGAGGTAAGGGCGAAGTGTGGCTTTGTTAACTGTCGGAATTTACGTCACGTTTTCTCTGAAGCGTTTTCTCCAAAATGGCTGCAAATCAACACGCATTGTCTACCACTCCGAGTAGAATAAGCTGACTTTGTGTGTAGATTTTCCATTGCTTTTTCTCATTCATTATAATGATATCTGGTGCACAACTCAAGAAATAAGGTCAGTAGTACAACTAATAAAAAGTATGAAAAAAATTGTTTGTTTTTCTTTATAATATGATTATCTGTGGAATAATCAATCCAGCACATAAACATAAGCAAGTATTCATATATAACTACAACATCTGCCCTTTACACTGCAAAAAAAAGTAAATGAAAATCTTTAATAGTCTTTGAGATATAAGTTTTTAAAAATGCATACAGCGCTGCAAATTTGGATACCTAAAATATACTCGGCACTGAGGAGTGCCGTTTTGGGGGAAACTTGGCAGTGAAAGAGTTAACATTATTAGTCACAGACACACGAACAAACTACTCTCTCATGTCGATGTGAAATGATCTTCCTTTTCATAAAGGGAATACCTTTGAGACTGGCATGGCAACAAAATAAGAAAGATCAAAAGGGAAGAACCAAAGGTGCTGGTAACTCTTTCATGGTGCTCTATCCCTATTAAGGTCTTCCACAAGAAAGGGTCAGTATGCTCCAAAATCAAATGATGATTGTTTACTACTCCATAGGATTTATCAGATTTGCTGTCAGGAAAACCAGCTGAAGCAAAACACTCAGCAGGTATGTGGGTTGAGCCAAACTGAATTGAACTGCTTGTACAATATTTTGTACATATTTTGTACATATTTTAATAATGTTGACAGTCTTACATTTTGTTCGTTTATTTTCAGATACAGATACACTGCTGACAAAAACGGAAGCTTCCAATTTTCAACACTTGTGTTCTAATTCAAATTAGTTACTAGCACTATGATGTAATTTCCCAGTAGGACAACATGAAACTAATGTCCAGCGAATCACAGATGGGTGACATTGTCAACTCATCAGCCCTTTCAGGGTTGCTATGGACAACAACAGAATCGGGAACTCTACCTTTGGAGTCTTTCTTGTTATATCAGGCAAGTCGATGGATCTGGAAATTCGTATCTCCTGCGATCTTAAGTCTTGGAACCTTTGGCAACATCATGACACTAGTAATTCTCGGGCGACTGCAGACTGGCTGGTCATCCATGAACCTGTACCTTCAAGTCATGGCCCTGTCTGACCTTAGTGTTCTCTATCTCAGCCTTCTGGTCAAATGGCTGGAGATTGTCTGGGGCTATAACGTGCGTGGCACGCACAGAGTGGTGTGTAAAGTGTTGGTATGGTTTGCCAACACGTGTGCCGTGTTTTCTTCTTGGCTACTGGTGGCATTGACCATAGAACGATCTGCATCTGTCATGTGGCCACACCGAGTCCACGTGATCTGCACACGCCGTTTATCTCTCATCACTATCGCTATTTTGTTCATCGTCATTAGTCTATTGTACTCTCACCTTATTTATGGTTTTGATCTGATAACAAGCGGAGGCATCACTTTCTGTAGCATGGGATCTAAAAGTTATAAAACGTTGATGGACACTGTATTTCTTCATATCGGTACGTTCGTTGGCTCTGTTTTGCCTTCAATGTGTTTGATAATCAGTAATGGCATCATTATTTTCAAGCTTATTCAGTCTGTAAAAGCAGCAAAAGATAAGCTTGCCAGCGCTCATTCCTCTTCAGTAGACAAGAGAAAGACGAAATCCTCAGCGGCCTCAGTTACTCTAGTTGTTGTGTCTGCTGCTTTTGTTATTCTAAAGATCCCTCTTCAAGTCAAAAACTTGATTTTCTCACTCTACAATACAAACGTTGTTGCGGCATTAGAACCAGATTATATTGCTTTGCGTTATTTTGTTAATGGTTTTACTTACATGATGTTTTACTTGAACTATGCTATAAATTTCTATTTATATTGTTTGACTGGTGCCAGATTTCGGAATGAATTCAAGAAGATGGTGTGTTTATGTTGGAGCGATAGTACATCTCACACTGCTAACATTAATGTAGAAGCACATAAGAATGTGAGAAATGAACCTTATACAGGAAATGATGACTTTTAACTCTTTTCCCACCATGGTCGCAATCAAACGACTTCCTGTATCACCGCCATGGTCGCATTTGTGCGACTTGGAGGTGTCATGCTAAACGATAATTTTTCACGCAGGTACAAAGCTTCTGTCAGCTCCACAGGTGAATGCGTGCGACTGTGCTATTTTAATCTTTACCCAGCGACCTAGTTTTTCAGCAGTAAGGCCGAAGTGTGGCTTTGTTAACTGTCGGAATTTACGTCACGTTTTCTCCAAAGCGTTTTCTCCAAAACGGCTGCAAATCGACACGCATTTGTGTGTAGATATTCCATTGCTTTTCCTCATTTAATATAATGATATCTGGCGCACAACTCACGAAATAAGGTCAGTAGTACAACTAATAAACTGTATGAACATTTTTTTTCTTTATAATAAGATAATCTGTGGAATAATCAATCCTGCACATAAACATAAGCAAGCATTCGTGTATAAATACATCTGCCCTTTACACAGCAGAAAAAAGTAAGTGAAAATCTTTAATAGTCTTTGAGATATAAGCTTTTAAAAATGCATACTGTGCTGCAAAATTGGCTGCCCAAAATAATTATACTTGGCACCGAAGAGTGCCGTTTCTGGGGAAACTTGGTGGTGAAAGAGTTAAAGTGATGGTAAAATGTTGGTCAGCTGGTGATATGATGACTTTTCTGAAAAAGCAAACTTGTGTGTAATGAAAATACATCACGACGAGCAAACCAGATATATAAACATTCGTTTTTCCTGACATGATCACCACAACAGCTATTAAAAGCCAAATTTGTAATATAATGAGTTATCTTTTTGAAAAAAAAATATATATTACACGAAAAAGAAAAGCAACCCCTTTTCTGCAAGAGTTTTCAGCAACCAGATGAATGTGATACAAGTCGTTCTGTTTCGTTTTTCTTTGATTTGCTGTCTTTGCTTTGTCTTGCCTTGTCTTGTTTGTTTTGTTTTGTTTAGATTACAAGTGTCAGTGTAACTACATGATCTTGCAGATTTTTCCTATTATCGGGTAGTCTTGCACATTATCACATAATCGATTTATTTTACTGTCTAGACATCCTGGAAAAGGGTAGACAATGTGCAGACACTATTTCGTTCTGCACACTTGTATGTTATCGTGCATTTGACATGACAAATATATCCTTGGGGTGTGCATATTTCAGCAAGTCGGTTTTAAAATATTTACATTGGTGACCAGAAACTTTGCCCCAGATTTGTGACCATTTGGCCATAGTGTGCAAAAACTGTGGGGAAAACAGGACCACTGGGTACTTGTCTGCGTTTTCAACATGTGAAAATCAACTGAATCAAGCAGAGAAGCTATTTATATCGTTGAAAATAATGGAGAAAAAGATTTCCCTCTTTTCGTCAGCACCACTGTCTACGGCACATACCATCTACGTTGATGTCTTCATCGATACAGATGACCATCTGCACGTTTCAAGTTTGGCACCAGACCGCAAAAAACTGCAGTGCTCTGGCAGTATGTAGAAGAATGACTACTCCATTGCTGTAATGGCTTTGCGATGACAAATATAATGAAATTTGTTGGCTGTATACCATCTACATGCAGACCACACAAAGGAGAAAGAAGCAAATCCATTTTATATGAAAGGAGAAAGGAGCAAATCCATGTTAAAGTGCTAACACAATTTGTGACCAAAGTCTTTGCCCCAGATTTGTGACTATTTGGCCATAGTGTGCAAAAACTGTGGGGAAAACATGTCATAAAACAGTGTGCAGAGTTTTGGCAAGACAGACAGTTTCTTCCACTAACAGGACCACTGGGTACTTGTCTGTGTTTTCAACATGTGAAAATCAACTGAATCAAGCAGAGAAGCTGTTTATATCGTTGAAAATGATGAAGATAAAGACTTCCTTCTTTTTGTCAGCATCACTGTCTGCGGCACATATCATCTACGTTCATGTCTTCATCAATGCAGATGACCATGTGCACGTTTCAAGCTTGGCACCAGACTGCAACAAACTGCAGTGCACTGGCAGTATGTAGAGGAATGACTACTCCATTGCTGTAATGGCTCTGCGATGACAAATATAATGAAATTTGTTGGCTGTATATCATCTACATGTGGATCACAGAAAGAAGCAAATCCATTTTATATCAAATGAGAAAGGAGCAAATCCATGTTAAAATGCTAACACAATTTCGAATCTTTTTTGGGTCAACAATCAACCCATCCTTCGACATGTTTTCTTCTGAAAATTATCAGTGTGTCTTTTCGTTATCCCTTTGACTCCCGCACCCTGTCCACCAGTACCCTGCATTGCCAACCATGCTAGCAAAGCAAAAACTTAACCCTTTGACTCCCGCACCCTGTCCACCAGTACCCTGCATTGCCAATCATGCTAGCAAAAAAAAACAACTTAATCTTTTGATTCCCTCACCCTATCCAGCAGGTTCCTGCAGGAAGCTAGTGAATAGGGTGAGGGAATCAAAGGGTTAAGGTTTTGCAGTTGATGGACAGGGTGCAGGAGTCAAAGGGTTAAGGCATCCAATCTTCTGAAGAATAGGGACTGCATGTGTATGTTTCATCAGTGCTACACATCTAATCGTAAATATTTCATTCACTCTTAGTTCCATTTTTTAATTAAACGAGGGGAAGTGTAAGCTTTTTGGTAATCAGTTACCACCGAACTGAATATTGATAACATTTTCCCCAAAGCCTGCCCACTGCTCTATGATGGCAGGGACAAAATAAAACAAGTAGTATTAGCTACCACAGGGAAGCTGGAGGGAAAGAGAACACCAGGTAGACCCAGGGAGAAAATATTGGACTAACTTGCAGAGTGGCTGATGACAGATAGAGTGGAAGATGTGCTTGCGGCGACAAGGGATCAATGCATATGGAGGGCCATGATCGCCAATGCCATGTGGCAGGGCACATGATGACGATGATATTACTTACCAAATGGTGTTGATCGCGTTTTCTTCGTACAACTGATTTACATGTATTTATCCAAATAACACACCACAAAGACTTGAAATACACCAACTCGCATGTAAACCATTGTTGTTCTACTCTCAGCATCATTCAGTCTTAGTCTTTGTGCCCTATTTATTTGAAACCATTCGACGTATGAGCTATCTAACTCGAGAATAGTGTTGTCAACAGGAGATCCGCAATCTGCAGCATAGATCAGACTTCATTGGATTGTTTTTCTTTTATCATAAAGGCCATGAAAAATAGGTATGTGTATGGTTACACTTCATTTTAATTGATTTTATAATAATGATGATAATAATGATAATGATAATAATGATGATGATGATGATGATGATGATGATGATGATGATGATGATGATGATGATGATGATGATGAAATTCTAGTTTTTACTGGTATCTTCTTACCATTGAAACTGGAAATCTACTTTGTCCTAGTACAAATCTTAATCACACTTCTCAGCAATTAACGTACCATAATTTAGCTCGTGATAAATTGAAAATGTACATAAATATCATAGCACTAACCCTAGATGTGTGAAAACATACATACATACATACCATAGCATTAAAGCAATATATATGTTTTATCAAATCTTTTTAAAGAATCTTTATCCACCTTGATACGACATACTTACATACTTAATGACATAGTCATACTCTTTGGCATGAATTAAAACATTGCTATTGACTGGAAGAGAGCGCGTATGTGTATCTATTATCAGTGATATGATTGTTGCAGTAGCAACCAAGCACATAATTATCATCATCATGCGCCCTGGTGTGTAGCGTTGGCGATCATGAGCCTCCCTATGCATCTATCTCTTGTCGCCACAAGCACATCTTCCACCATCTCTGTCCTCAGCCACCCTACAAGTCCATCCAATATTTTCTTTTTGGGTGTACCTGGTGTTCTCTTTCCTTCCAGCTTTCCTGTTGTGACCAGGTGCTCTAATTCTCATTTCCATCATTTCTTGGAACCAGACCTACAACCAACAGTTTTCCTGTTTCACAAAATCTGAGATTCTACCTTGAAAAACTGAAATTCAAGCTGAAAATAATCATGTTTCATTGAAAGATATGACATTTCTTTCCATCGTCAATCGACAATGTTTTATTTCTTCTTCTTTATTTTTCTTCTTCTTCTTCTTCTTCTCTCTCTCTCTCTCTCTCTCTCTCTCTCTCTCTCTCTCTCTCTCTCTCTCTCTCTCTCTCTCTCTCTCTCTCTTTACTTTTCTTTTTTGAAGAGTTAATAGATTTTTAAAAGAATCGTAAGACCAGAAAGAAAACGCAATATAGGAACATTCGAGAATATTTGGATAAAAAGTAGAAGGAGAATTCAAGGCCTTGAAACACACCTGGAATATATTAAACAAAGGCTGTTTCAGAATTGGCTGGAACGATGGCTCTTCGTTGCTGACTTACATGACTATGGCGTAATGGACTGTAAGTAAGTTACTATATATATATGTGTGTGTGTGTGTGTGTGGCGCAGTACTCTGGCGACTTGCTTTTCCCCAGGGAGAGTGAAACAGGGGAAATTCCTTGCCATTAAAAAAAAGTAAAGATGGATCCCAATCCATCTCAGTTCAAAGTAAAGCACTGATGGTCTTTATTGGAATTTAAATCAGAGTGCCTTCCAGCGTCTAAGCAAACAGGAACCAGAAATACTCAAAAATAGAACCAGAAGGCATATCTTTAGTAACTAAACAAGACAGGTACAAAGTTTTGGCCATCTGACCTTTGTCATTTTGTTTCCGCTGGCCCTGAAAGAGGTGAACACAAAAAGAACATTAATGAAGATTAGGAAAAGACAAACAACGTTTACAGTACATAATATGAAGCGAGAGAAATAAGAGCACCTGGTCACAACCGGAAAGCTGGAAGCAAAAGAGCACTAGGCAGACCTAGGGAGAAAATATTGGACAGACTTGCGCAGTGGATGAAGTCAGAGAGGGT
>CM060306.1:18556103-18562463 GCA_030674185.1 Monoplex corrugatus | reverse complement strand
CACGAGCTTAATTATGGTACGTTAATTACTGAGAAGTGTGATTAAGATTTGTTATAGGACAAAGTAGAATTCCAGTCTCACTAGTAACAAGATTTCAGTAAAAACTAGAATTCCAGTCTGACCTAGGAACATACACATAATATAGCCTACACACACACACACACACACACACACACACACACACACACACACACACACACACACCACACACATACGCACACACACACACACACACACACGCACGCACGCACGTGCGTGCGCGCACACACGCATGCAAACACACACATGCACGCATGCAATATATGTTCGTTCTTTCATTAATTTGCATTTAACATCTCTTTAGTGATATTAGACGGTATCCCTTATACAGGCATACACAATCAACATATGCACGTATTTTCAAGATATTTACCTCCCCTCCTGTCCCCCCCCCCCCCCCCCCCCCCCAGTTTACGTGTGCTTTGTGTGCTGGAGATTTGGTCGTTGTTGGCGACTGCTTTGGTGAATGATGACAGTGCACGGTTTGGTTTGATTCTTGAATCAAGATTTGGCGCCTTGTAATCATCATCATCATCATCATCATCATCATCATCATCATCATCATCATCATCATCATCATCATCATCATCATCATCATCATCATCATCATCACCATCATCAATACTATTATTATTATTATTATCAATATTTCGGCCAAGCCAAAACAGCATTCAAGATGACAAGCATTCTTACCAACAAATGCCTATCAATTAACATCAGAAAGAGAGTCCTTGAATGTTATGTAGAACCAATACTGTTGTACGGATGCAAGGCATGGACAGTCAGCAAGCAAAGCCAGAGCAGGATCGAGGCAGCCAAGATGTGGTTTCTCAGAAGAATGTTGAGAGTTCCATGGACAGCAAAGAAAACAAACGAGACAGTCTTGATGGACGCAGACACAAGTAGATCACTGATAAGGAAGATTAGGAAAAGACAAGCAACATTTATAGGCCATTTTATGAGGAAGGGGATTTGGAGCACCTGGTCACAACGGGAAAGCTGGAGGGAAAGAGAGCACCAGGTAGACTCAGGGAGAGAATGCTGGACGGACTTGCAGAGTGGCTGGGGATGAGGAGGGGGTGGGAGATGCTGGGGGCAACGAGAGATAGAGATGGTTGGAAGTCCATGGTCGCCAACGCCATGCAGCAGGGCACCTGATGATGATGATGATTAATGTTATTATTGTCATTTTTATAAAATCAATTAATTAGATGAAGTCTAACCACACAATGCCCATTTTTCATGGCCTTTATGATAAAAAACAACAACAATCCAATGAAGTCTGGTCTGTGCTGCAGATTGCGAATCTCCTCTTGACAAAACTACTCTAGTGTTAGATAGCTCATAAGTCGAATGGTTTAAAAAAATAGGGCACACAGACAAAGACTGAATGATGCTGCGAGTAGAACAACAACGGTTTACATGCCAGTTGGTGTATTTCAAGTTTTTGTGGTGTGTTATTGGATAAATAAATCAGTTGTACGGTGAAAACGCGATAAACACTATTTGATAACTAATATCATATCAATGTCATGATGTGCCCTGCCGCATGGTATTGGCGATCATGACCCTCCATATGCATCTATCCCTTGTTGCCGTAAGCACATATTTTCTCCCTGGGTCTACCCAATGTTCTCTTTCCCTCCAGCTTTTCTGTGGTAACAAATACTACTTGTTTTATTTTGTCCTTGCCATCATAGGGCAGTGGCGGGCTTTGGGGAAAATGTTATCATTATTTAGTTCAGTGGTAACTAATTACCAAAAAGCTTACAATTACCCTCGTTTAATTAAAACTGGAACTTTGAGTAAATGAAATATTTACGATTAGATGTGTAGCACTGATGAAACATTAAGGCTGACCATGAAAGTTGATACGTGCGATGCAGACTGGTAAAACACACCTCACGTCTTTCACCCGCGTGTTTGAATTTCATGGGTGATAAAGGGTGATTACATATGGAATGGACACAGAGTGCATTGCTTGATGAGGTCATTCAAATCGATTCCATGTCTCCCTTTGCTATCTGCATGCACATACAGTCCCTGTTCTTCAGAAGATTGGATGACTTAACCCTTTGACTCCCACACCCTGTCCACCAGGTTTCTGCAGGAAGCTGCTGGATAGGGTAAGGGAAACAAAAGGTTAAGTTTTTTGCTTTGCTAGCATGGTTGACAATGCAGGGTACTGGTGGACAGGGTGAGGGAGCCAAAGAGATAACAAAAAGACACACTCTGACAATTTTCAAATGAAAACGTGTCGAAGGAAGGGTTGATTATTGACCAGAAAATATTTGAAATTGTGTTAGCACTTTAACATGGATTTGCTCCTTTCTCCTTTCATATAAAATGGATTTGCTTCTTTCTCCTTTGTGTGGTCTGCATGTAGATGGTATACAGCCAACACATTTCATTATATTTGTCATTGCAAAGCCATTACAGCAATGGAGTAGTCATTCTTCTACATACTGCCAGAGCACTGCAGTTTTTTTGCGGTCTGGTGCCAAACTTGAAACGTGCAGATGGTCATCTGTATCGATGAAGACATCAACGTAGATGGTATGTGCCGTAGACAATGGTGCTGACGAAAAGAGGGAAATCTTTTTCTCCATTATTTTCAACGATATAAATAGCTTCTCTGATTGATTCAGTTGATTTTCACATGTTGAAAACGCAGACAAGTACCCAGTGGTCCTGTTAGTGGCAGAAGCTGTCTTTCTTGCCAAAACTCTGCACACAGTTTTTGGACATGTTTTCCCCACAGTTTTTGCACACTATGGCCAAATGGTCACAAATCTGGGGCAAAGTTTTTGGTCACCAATGTAAACATTTTAAAACCGACTTGCTGAAATATGCACACCCCAAGGATATATTTGTCATGTTAAGTGCACGATCACATACAAGTGTGCAGAACGAAATAGTGCCTGCATATTGTCTACCCTTTTCCATGATGCCTAGACAGTAAAATAGATAGATTATGTGATAATGTGCAAGACTACCTGATAATAGGAAAAATCTGCAAGATCATGTAGTTACACCGACACTTGTAATCTAAACAAAACAAAACAAGACAAGACAAAGCAAAGACAGAAATCAAAGAAAAACGAAACAGAACGACTTGTATCACATTCATCTGGTTACTGAAAACTCTTGCAGAAAAGGGGGTGCTTTTCTTTTTCGTGTATTATTTTCCAGAAAGAAAACTCATTACAAATATGGATTTTAATAGCTGCTGTGGTGATCATGTCAGGAGAAACGAATTTATATATATCTGGTTTGCTCGTCTTGATATATTTTCATTACACACAAGTTTGCTTTTTCAGAAAAGTCATCATATCACCAGCTGACCAATATTTTACCATCACATTAAAAGTCATCATTTCCTGTGTAAGGTTCATTTCTCACATTCTTATGTGTTTCTACATTAATGTTAGCAGTGTGAGATGTACTATCACTCCAACATAAACACAACATCTTCTTAAATTCATTCCGAAATCTGGCACCAGTCAAACAATATAAGTAGAAATTTATAGCATAGTTCAAATATATCATCATATAAGTAAAAGCATTAACAAAATAACGCAAAGCAATATAATCTGGTTCTAAAGCCGCAACAACATTTGTATTGTAGATTGAGAAAACCATGTTTTTGATTGAAAAAGGGATCTTTAGAATAACAAAAGCACCAGACACAACAACTAGAGTAACTGAGGCCACTGAGGTTTTCGTCTTTCTCTTGTCTAGTGATGAGGAACAAGTGCTGGCAAGTTTATCTTTTGCTGCTTTTACAGACTGAATAAGCTTGAAAATAATGATGCCATTACTGATTATCAAACACGTGAAAGGCAAAAAAGAGCCAATGCTCATACTGGTCTGAACAAATACAGTGTCCATGAACGTTTTATAACTTTTAGATCCCATGCTACAGAATGTGATGCCTCCGCTTGTTACCAGATCAAAACCATAAATTAAGTGAGAGTACAATAGACTAATGACGATGAACAAAATAGCGATAGTGATGAGAGATAATCGGCGCGTGCAGATCACGTGGACTCGGTGTGGCCACATGACAGATGCAGATCGTTCTATGGTCAATGCCACTAGTAGCCAAGAAGAGAACACGGCAGACATGTTGGGAAACCATACCAACACTTTACAAACCGCTCTGTGCGTGCCACGCACGTTATAGCCCCAGACAATCTCCAGCCATTTGACCAGAAGGCTGAAATAGAGAACACCCAGGTCGAACAGGGCCATGACTCGAAGGTACAGGTTCATGGATGACCAGCCAGTCTGCAGTCGCCAGAGAATCACAAGTGTCATGATGTTGCCAAAGGTTCCAAACTTCAAGATCACAGGAGCTACGACTTTCCAGATCCATCGATAGGCCTGATATAACAGGAAAGACTCCAAAGGTAGAGTTCCCGATTCTGTTGTTGTTGTCCATTGCAACCCTGAAAGGGCTGACGTGTTGACAATGTCTTTCATTTGTGATTCGCTGGACGTTGGTTTCATACTCTCCTTCTTGGAAATCACGTCACACGGCTAGTAAATAATATTAATTAGAACACAAGTGTTGAAAATTGGAAACTTCCGTTTTTGTTAGCAATGTGTCTGTAACTGAAAATAAAAGAAACAAAACGTAAGACTGCCAACGTTACAACGTAATATTGTACAAACAGTTCAATTCAATTTGATTCATTCTGCATACCGTCAGAGTGTTTTTTGCTTTTTTTTCAGCTTGTTTTCCTGACAGCAAATCTGTTAAATCCTACGGAGCAGTAAACAATCGTCATTTGATTTCGAAACACACTGACCCTTTCTTGTGGAAGACCTTAATAGGAATAGAGCACCGTGAGAGAGTTACCTGCACCTTTGGTTCTTACATTCTGATCTTTTATATATTTTGTTGGCATGCCAGACTGAAAGGTCTTCCCTTTAAGAACAGGGGGATTATTTCATATCGACATGAGAGAAGAGTTTGTTCATGTGCATTTGATAAATAATGTTAGTAAGATTTTCTCAAAGGTGTCTGGATAAATGTATCCGAAATGTTAGCCATAGATGTGTATTGTTAAGGAGTCCCAAATAATACATTTGGAAGTCTTGACGCCAGAGTCAAGGTCACAGAAAACAATGCCCATAAATAACACTAGTTTTTTTTTTCAAAAGAGCGTATGAACAACATTTTCCAGGAAGTTCTATCAATATTTACATTTCTGGTTTAATTGTTGTCACAGCACCAGTGTCCTCTCTTCACGTCAAGTTTTATCATCTCATGCTTATTCAAGGTCACAGTAACCTTGAAAAATACAAAACCTGGACGTTTTCTGAATAAGTTCTGTATACACGGGGAGGATGTCGGAATAACTATTTATCTGATTATTTTGCTTTAAAACCAAGGCAGATAAATGACTAATGAAATCATGGAGCTGAAGTCCATGATCCTTTTTACTCTTCATATATATTTCATATTTCCTCGTTTTTTGCAGGCAATTAGTACAGCCAGGAGGAAAACACCCCACCAAAAGCTTTGGCTACATTAGATATGGCAAGAAGCAGCAAATTGTGGCCTGAGAAAAACTGACACCCGAAGCATGGAAACAGGGTCTGTTGGATAGAGTGGATGACTGGTAGCACACAGCAGATCTTGTAGAGGGAGAACAATGTCCAGACATTATCAGCAAGAATGGCATGAGACCGGATATAGTACTTCACTGACTTTCCTCCAAACAAATGATTCTGATCAAACTCATTGTGCCATCTGAAATTAGAATGGAGGACGCTCAAATCTACAAGACTGAAAAGTGTGCCAGTCAAGCCAGCAATTTGAGGAAAATCAGCTTCCAAGCCAGTCTTTGCCATAGAGGTTAGAGGAAGCTGGTTGGTATGCACATCCGCGTATGACCTCATGAAACTGCTATCCATTTCTGGGAAAGAGAGGGCCAGGGCCTTAAAGGCAATGACATTAGCTGCTGAAAAGAGTTCCAGCTGGAAAATAAATGAATTGCATAGGCTTAAAATCATCCGATGAGTGTTTAGGACATCACTCTGAAGAGTGAGTTGGCCTTGAGGTGACCGACCACCGAGAGATGTAGGTTCAAATCCAGGTGGAGGGAAAAATGGGAATAACAGGACATCCAGGAGTCAAGACCTTGATTCGGGTGGGCTCCATCAGACTGTAATGAGTTTAGGGCTGAAAGGCTTACTTGACTGAGGGTTTTATCCTCTGAAGACCTTCTTCATGTGGAGATGAAGCTGAGGTATGCAGCTATAGCTAAACAAAAGCGTGATGGTGATGAGGAGTGTGTCTGTCATTCCATC
>CM060306.1:18543603-18548603 GCA_030674185.1 Monoplex corrugatus | reverse complement strand
GAACTACTTTGAATGACACAGGCCGAAGGCTTATTAAATAATGCAACGCTTGAACAACAGCGACCAATTCTGCTGTATATATAGATACATTTGCCCCAATGAAAAAAGACTTTTTAATGTTAAATTTTGGAACATAAAAGGCTGCTCCAGCGCTCTGGTTTGCTAAGACTGACCCATCGGTAAAAATGTGGAGGTGGGTACTGTACTTTTCATCGATGTGTTCACAAGCTGTGGATAGCGTAATGTTGACATTATCATCTTTTTTAACTTTTGCATAATCGAGATCAAATGTGGCCTTTAGCATTTCCCATGTAGGGATAGGCGTTATCGTTGGTTTCTCAGCAATTTCATCCATTGTTATGTTGGACTGTTTGATCAGGCCAGATATGTAAGTTGCGGCTGTAATTTGTGATGAAATGTTTTTTGCTCGTTTTGGAAAGTCAGTATCAGACCTGATCTTAATTTCTTTGCTCACAAAATTATCCACTTGTGAAGTAGTTCTAATTGCAAACTTTGCTGTAGCTAACTCACGATGGTTGTTTAAAGGTAGAATTCCAGCAACTTTGTACGTTTCCAGAGTAGAAGCATGAGTTGGTACACCTAGTGCAATTTAAAGACTTTTGCAGTCCAAGCTCTGAATCTTTTTTAGTAAATATTTGGGTGCATTGAAGAAAACTTGCGCGTAGGATAATTTAGACCTGACCAGCGCTGTTGACAGATGAATCAGTACATTTGTATCCATTCCCCAGGGTAATTTGCTTATTATCTTTAGAAAATTTAAGGTTTTTCGCGCTTTTGTTAAAATATAATCAAAATGGACATTCCAGCTTAATTTGGACGTGATGTAAACTCCCAGGAATTTTACGACCTGTTTGTAATTTAACACTTCACCAAGCAATTTGAAAATAGGCAAGTTATTTGAGTTACCACCAGGATCAAACAGCATCATGTTAGTTTTTTCTGCTGACAACGACAGCCCATTTTCTAACATATAGTTTCCAAGATTATCAAGATCAATTTGATACAACTTCCTGATGTAATTTCGCGTTCTCTGTGGAGTTGTCTTTTTTAAAGTGATATTCATCCAAGTGCATATATCATCAGCGTACTGTACTAAAACAACACGATTTGAAAGAGCTTAGGAAGATCCTGTATAAGGATATTAAATAAAATAGGTGCTATCACTGAACCTTGTGGAATCCCCATGTCGAGGCATCGTGAAGAAGAATAACTAGCTCCCACTCTTGCCTGAATTGTTCTATTAGCTAAAAAAGATTTAATGTAATTGAACATATTGCCCGATAAACCAACAGATTTTAGCTTGAACAATAAACGTTTATGCCAAACTTGATCGTAAGCTTTTTTCACATCAAAGAAAGTAGCTTAAACACTTTTTCTGCGGGCAAACTGTTGTTTGATCTGAGTTGTAAGTTTAACTAGGTGCTCAACTGCGGATCTTCCTTTTCTAAAACCTGCCTGGTTTACCGGAATAACGTTATTTTTATCACAGTAGTGTAAAAGTCTGTTTAAGACCAATCTTTCCATTAGTTTGCTTGTGTGGGACGTTAAAGCAATAGGTCTGTAACTGTTTTTATCGGTTTTCGATTTTCCTGTTTTTAAGATTGGTATAACTATAGACTTTTGCCAGATTTGTGGCACAGTTCCAGTAACCCAGCATTTCTGCAAAATTTTGTGTAGGAAAATAAGGTAGTTTTCAGGGAGATGTTTAATCATTTCAGTCGAAACTGCATCAACACCTACCGAACTCTTTTTGTTGTGTAGAGACAGTACTGTGTTTTTTAGCTCTTCTAAGGTGATTGGAGAATTAAACCAGAGATCATTCTGTGGTACTGGATCAGTGTAGATTGGGTTGTAATCTTCCATTTCTCTGTGATGTTTGCAGTCAGGAGATAAACCTTCAACTTTACTGTTTTTGGCGAACAGATCCACAAAAGTTTCTGCTTTGTCCATGTCTGAAGGAAATGTGTTACATGTTTCAATCATTATCGGACACCTAGGTAAGTTGGTTCCATCCTTCATTTGTTTCATTTTCGTCCAGACTTTATGGAAATCTTTGAAATCTGAAATTTCTTTTGTGCAGAATGATGCCCAATAATCTTTCTTTGCTTCAGCAATGATTTTGTTACATTGGATGTTAGCTTTTTTCATTTCGACATGATCCTCAGGTTTCCGGCTTTTGATGTAGATTTTGAATTTCTCCCTTTTATATTGAACTGCTTTCTCACATGCCTCTGTCCACCAAACATTACCCAATCGATTATTTGATCTAGAAGATTTGAGTTTCGGAATCGATAGGTCTGCAGCGGCTAAAATTGACTCTTGGAATTTAGAAAACATAATGTCTACATTTTCACTTTCATAATGTCTGTAATCTTGATTAGCTAGAGCAGTTCGAAATAAGGACCAGTCAGAACGCTTGTAATTATATTTTGGAATAATTTCAGGAGAGCTGTCTTTCATCCTGATGTTTTTGTCAGTTATGGTTATGATGATAGGTAGGTGATCGCTTCCCAAAGTGTCTCTGTGAGTTTCCCAGGTACAGGATGGTGCTAATTCTGGTGAGATTAGAGACAAATCGATGGCTGTCGCCCTGTGTTTGGAAACATCAGGGATCCTAGTGACACTACCATCATTTAGAAGGTAAAGCGAACTATCAACGATATTTTCTACCAAACGATTGCTCGTAACAGTAGAACAGTTCTTTTCCCAAAATGGGGAGTGGGAATTAAAGTCTCCACCTATTAGCCATTTACCACGCTGCTGATCTTGGATAGTGCGCAGCCATTCTGTGTTGTGGTCATTTGGACCTGTTGGTAGGTAGACTGACAAAACGTTAATGTTTAGAGAATTGCTTAATTGGACAGTGGCAGCACAAGCATGCAAATCTTCGCTTGATTTCAAAACTGGGGAAGTAAGTAAGCAGTATTGTAACTCTTTGAGTATATAAATCGCGGTGGATACCTTCTTCCCGTGATTCCCACATTCATAGACTGGAGGATAATAATAATTGGGGAAATTGGGAAGCTTGGTAGCGACAACATTCATCGACTGTAGAATCAAAATTTCACACCTATTTGATGCTAGGAAATGCTCCAAGTAAGCCGAATTGGTGGAAAGGGATCTACAATTCCATTGCAAAAACTTGACTTGGGATTGTTTTCGCATTGCTGATATTGGTTAATCTCCAACTTTCTATTAACTGTTATTTATTGTCGATAATAATGAATACTTTGATTTTCTGTGTCCAGGAGAACTGGACAGAAAGAAAATTACGTAATTACTTAGACTACGAAGTAAAGAAAACAAAATTGTAGCAAAATCAATAAAAAGAAAATTACATAGTCCAACGTACGAATAACTTATAAAGGTGATAATAGATTACAAGGGATAACAAATAACCAAAAATCAAAATAATGGCATTCACGTCTTCAAATGTACAGAGTGTATAGTCTGACCGAGTCTTGATAGTCGGACTAAAACCTAGTTATTGTTTATTTTCAGCAGAAGAAATGTCAGAGATGACGAGGAAAAAGTCCTGTGACATGAACATTAAGTATTGTATATATGTAATACTGTTATTTCAAAACATATTATACGGCCACCATGGTGTGTAGTTGTCAAAAGGGTGGTACTGTCCTCTGGAGAATCTGGAAGGGTGTAGCTGTGATGATCTTGATCTTGATGTTCTCCTTGGAGTCTCCCAAAATAGGTCTCGAATGTGTCTTCCAAGATTTCCTGCAATGATGCTACTTCCTCTGGTGGTGGGGTGAATGTCGTCTTTTAGAAATTGTTGAGTGGTACGAAGGTTCTCATGTGATACAAAAGAAATATTTTTCATATCAACAAGTTCAGCAGATAGAAAAGCGTTGAACAGATTTCGTTGAACCTCCATTCGGGCCTGCCGTACGTGTGTGTGTGTGTGTGTGTGTGTGTGTGTGTGTGTGCATGATTTGTGTGTGTATGTGCTTTGTGTTTGTGTGTGTTATGCTTGTGTGTGTGTATGTGTATGTGTGTGCTTTGTGTATGGATGCGTGAGTGAGTGTTGTGTGTGTGTGTGTGTGTGTGTGTGTGTGTGTGTGTGTGTGTGTGTGTGTGTGTGTGTGTGTGTGTGTGTGTGCGCGCGCTGTTAGTTTTTACCTTGGGGCTTTCCTTTACCACGTCCATTGCCTCATGGACTTTCCATTTTCTGCCCGTATTCAGCTTTGTCTTATCTCCCGAGTGGTAAAGAATTGTTCAAGCAATCCATTTTGTCAACGCCAGTAGACTGTTTGTTATTTTCGTTTTATGTAATTTAATAGTTAAGTACCATATAGCATTTTCATGTGAATATTTGCCGCATGTGTCAAGTGTATATCTGTATAGTCCTTAGAGTAGCGCTGTAGTATGGCTTCATGCTTTCCCAGGAGAGAACAGCTCCAATTTCACGGGAAATAATTTCATTGTGACGAAAAAAAAAGGAAAAAAAAGAAATAAAAAAGAGAGGGAGGGAGAGGGAGAGAGAGGGGGTGAGAGGAAAGTCCAGCCCAGTTCAGTCCAATTCAAGAATGACGGGGAAAAAAAAACGACAAAGGAAAAAAAAAATGACAATACTAATGAAGAGGATGAGGATGATATTTGACTGACATCAAAAACCTTATACAGACAAACAGGACATTTTTAAAAAAAGAATCATTGCACTTAAGGAGATTTCTTTGAGCTCACTTATTTTGTTCCATTTTCTACGCCACCTTAATGTCTATAGAAGCTATCACAGCGTTTACATGTACAGTGTAACAACGACGAAGAAAAAAACCACACTAGTGATGAAAAAAATAGAGGATGATGATGATATCCTGCCAAAGATCTGACAGATATTAAAAACCTTATCGGATAAACAGTAGTACGTATAGAACACTTTTTGAAAACACTGGAGAGAAACGAAATGAAGAATGCTGTAGCCCGAATCTCTTCGATCGCCTGTGACTGGTGAATTTTTAGAA
>CM060306.1:18528603-18538603 GCA_030674185.1 Monoplex corrugatus | reverse complement strand
ATCTGACCCACACCCAACACCACTTTGAAAATGACAGTGTGCAGGTTCTCGACAAAGAAGCAAGATGGTTTCAGAGGGAAGTAAAGGAGGCAGTCTACATTGCCGCAAAGAACTCCACCCTCAACCATGACCGGGGCTGACACAACCTGCCATCGGTGTACTCCTTACTTATTCAGTTCCACTGTCATGAGTTTGCTTATGGCGGTGTGCACTGAAGCCAATTCTCAACCCAGCAGTTGCGCTGAAGAAGTCGGCCGGATCGCCGATGAAAGTTACGCAGTAAGTAGCCTTTTTCACTGAGAGACAAGTTTAGCCAGGTAGCCATTATGTCTACCCCTGAGTCGTTAAAACTTCCTCAACATTTCACAACTGGGAACAAAGTTCAGAATCTAAAGTCTTTTACATGTTACTGTCTACCAAGCTAAAAATATTGATCTTCGCAGCACGAAGTTTCTGAATTTGTGAGAAATTTAAGCGCGCACGTACACAACTGCAGATTGCGTCCGACTTCTCGAAGATCCAAGAAAGGCAACTGCTTGAGAATAGAAGTCATTAGGAATAACAGGCTTGCTCCCCTTCCACCGAAATTACATCGCTTATAATTCTGTTTACTTTTTTGAACTCTGTCTCATTATATCATTGATTGAAGTTTGTTACTGAGTTTCATTATGTCATTATGAAGTTTGTTTGTGTCAGCCCCACCCCTGTTAACTATGTTTAACTGGTTGGTTTGCTGATTTGTTTTCCTAGGTAGCAAGATTTTTTAAGTCACAAAAATGGAGCTTTTTCTTTCTTTCTTTCTCTTTCTTTCTTTCTTTCTTTCTTACCTTCTTTCTTTCCTTCTTTCTTTCTTTCTCTTTTTCTTTCTTTCTTTCTTTCCTTCTTGCTTTCTTTTTTTTTCTTTCTTTTTTCTTTCTTTTTCTTTCTTTGTTACTTATCTGTTCTATTTTGCTTTTGAAATTCATTCATTCATTCGTTTGTTGGTTTCTTTGCAGACTGTGAGGTAAGCCCGTTCTTGAGATGTTGAAGCTGGAAACTGGAGACAAACTGATCATATATGCCTTAAATGCTGCAGGTGCCTGGTACACTGCTTCGCGTGTGGTGGCGGGAGCTGCTACACAGTTCAACCTGCGCTACCTGGGCATTGATGTACCCCTTGGGTACACCACTTCTGCTCCAGACGTGACCAGGACTTTTCCCAGTTCTATTTGGTGGGGATAGGAAAAGAATACTGACCGAAGGCACTGCTTTTTTTTCTGTCATTTGATTTCCATGCCTCAGCTGTGAATTGACTTACACATGAGTTTTGTTTTCCTAATGTCATGTTTAAATTTGATATAAAAAAATCAGAGTAAAAGGATCTTGTATGCGTGTTTTCATTGCGTTGACTTTTCTAAGAATTTGAAATATATCCAGTTCCCACAATGTAAGGAGCTTACAGGTGAAGGGAACCCATAGTAACAATAGTAATAATGAAAACAACAGTCATGATGATCATGATCCCCTGTGGGGATGCCAGGGGCTGTTTCAGTGTAAATAGTATCCCCACCTTTCTGGAAATTCTGTGCTAGAAATTTCCTCCTTTTTGTCAGTCTCTTGGTTTCTTTCTTCCTCCTTTGCTTTCTGTTATTTCTTGCAATCATTTTCTGCCTTGCTGGTTCATTCACCTGTATGTTTTCCATAAAGTCTTACATACTTTCTTTTAGGACTGATAACATGCGTTATGTGCATTTTTGGCTCTAGGGAAATGAGATATGCGAAAGCAATTTTAGGTAATTTAGGCCCCGTTTTCTTATGTTTTTGTGTCCTTTGAATTTGTATTCAGGTACGTTTTTCAAATCCCCTGTGCGATAAATTGGATGGAGTGGTCAATGCAAGGGGCACATCCTTAGATTATGCGCGCAAATGCATTGATATGTGTACTTAATGTTCTTGTCTTTTTTCCTGTTGAAGTATTGTGTTTGTTTTGAAATGGTTATAGCCTCATGTGGCTCTACGCAGTCGACTGGGTTTTAAATAAAACTAACAACAACAACAACAACCATCATCATCACAATCAATAATCTAGCACACAAATGTTGATAGTTTTACTCCTAAGCGTGATCTCTTATTCAGAAGTGTAAGGTGAGTGAAATTTGTCATCATATCAGTATTAACTTATGCACATCTTTATTAACATTGTTAGGTGGCTTGGACCATAATAACCAGAGGACTCTCAAACTTACATGTCAACATGCATGGGACACTACTGGATCTGGATAGAACACACATGCATTAGACCATCCATCTGACCGTAATTTAAAGGAAGATTCAAAAAAAGGTACCTCAGAACAGTAAACAGACATTGTCGTGTTTTCGTGGAATTTGTATGAGGACATAGCCCTAGGTGCGGCGTGTATCCTTACATGACATCGTGCCAAAGCCAATGAATAATATCAGTATAAGTATTGAATTAACCCTTTGACTCTCTCACTGTGTCCACCAATTGCAAGAAATGACTCACGGTGTCCACCAACTGTGAAAAATGAACCTTTGACTTCCTCACCTTATTCACCAGCTTCCGGCAGGAAGCTGGTAGACAGAGTGAAGGACTCGAGGGGTTAAATTTTTGCTTTGCTAGCATGGTTGACAGTACAGGATGCTGGTGGACAGGGTGCGGTAGTCAGAGGGTTAATGAATCTAGTTGAAAAGAGGTACATGTACATCACACTCGTGCAGTTCTGTATACATTTATACTTCATCAAATTTGCCAACAGTCTTTAGCAAAAACAGAACCCAAAACGAAAACGACAGGGACGTTGTCTAACTTTTTTCCTACTACTGTTTTGTGTATTTATTATTTGTTGCCTTTTGTGTTACGCTTGACAAAGGTCATAATCATCATCATCATCGTTGTCATCATCGTCATCGTCATCGTCATCGTCATCGTCATCGTCGGCGTCGTCGTCGTCGTCGTCATCATCATCATCATCATCATTCATCATCATCATCATCATCATCATCATCATCATCATCTTCATCTTCATCATCTGCCCAGCCATATGGCTTTGGCGATCACGACCCTTCATTCGAATCTTATCTTTTGTCGCTGCAAGTACATCTCCCACCCTCTCTGACTTCATCCACTGCGCAAGTCTGTCCAATATTTTCTCCCTAGGTCTGCCTAGTGTTCTTTTGCCTCCAGCTTTCCAGTTGTGTCCAGTTGCTCTTATTTCTCTCGCTTCATATTATGCACTGTAAACGTTGTTTGTCTTTTCCTAATCTTCAATAATGTTCTTTTTGTGTTCACCTCTTTCAGGGCCAGCGAAAACAAAATGACAAAGGCCAGATGGCCAAAACTTTGCGACTGTTTGTTTAGTTACTGTAGATATGCCTTCTGGTTCTATCTTTGAGTATTTCTGGTTCCTGTTTGCTTAGACGCTGGAATGCACTCTGATTTAAATTCCAATAAAGACCATCAGTGTTTTACTTTGAACTGAGATGGATTGGGACGCATCTTTTCTTTTTTTTAATGGCAAGGAATTTCCCCTGTTTCACACTCCCTGGGGAAAAGCAAATCGCCAGAGTACTGCGCCACACACACACAAATATATATGTATATATATATACATCTATCTATATATCTATCTATATATATATATACTAACTTACTTTCAGTACATTACGCCATAGTCACGTAAGTCATCAACGAAGAGCCATCGTTCCAGCCAATTCTGGAACAGCCTTTGTTTAATATATTCTAGGTATGTTTCAAGCCTTCGAATTCTCTTTCTACTTTTTATCTAGATGTTCTCGAATGTTCCTGTGTTGCGTTTTCTTTCTGGTCTTACGATTGTTTTAAAAATCTATTAACTCTTCAAAAAGAAAAGTAAAAAAAAAAAGAGAGAGAGAGAGAGAGAGGGAGGGAGAGACAGAGAGAGAGAGAGAAAGAGACAGAGAGAAAGAGAGAGAGAGAGAAGAAGAAGAAAAGAAAGAAAGAAAATAAAATGAATCATTGTCAATTGATGGTAAGAAAAATGTCATATCTTCCGATGAAACTTGACTATTTTCAGCTTGGATTTAAGTTTTTCAAGGTAGAATCTCAGATTTTGTGAAACAGGAAAACTGTTGGTTGTAGGTCTGGTTCCAAGAAACGATGGAAATGGGAATTAGAGCACCTGGTCACAACAGAAAGCTGGAGGGAAAGAGAACATCAGGTACACCCACAGAGAAAATATTGGATGGATTTGCAGAGTTGCTGAGGACAGAGATAGTGGCAGATGTGCTTTTGGCGACAAGAGATAGATGCATATGGAGGCCCATGATCGCCAACGCTATGTGGCTGGCCGTATGATGATGATAATGATGTGCTTGGTTGCTACTGCAACAATCATATCACTGATAATAAATACACATACGCGCTCTCTTTCAGTCAATGCTTTAATTCATGCCAAAGAGTATGACTATGTCATTAAGTATGTAAGTATGTCATATCAAGGTGGATAAAGAATCTTTAAAAAGTTTTGATGAAACATATACATTGCTTTAATGCTATGATATGTATGTATGTATGTATATTTTCACACATTCTTTCTCCCCATTTATAGCCGTGTGTACGTGCGTGTGTGTGCGTGCGTACGTGCGTGTGTGCGTGCGTGCGTGTGTGTCTGTTTCAGCGCTTAGATTTGATTTTATCAAGATTTTGCGCTATATAAATATTGTAATTATTATTATTAGTGCTATGATATTTATGTACATTTTCAATTGGTCACGAGCTAAATTATGGTACGTTAATTACTGAGAAGTGTGATTAAGATTTGAAACTAGGACAAAGTAGAATTTTAGTCTCACAAGTAAGAAGATTTCAGTAAAACTAGAATTCCAGTCTGACCTAGGAAAATACACAGAATATAGCCTACACACTCACACACACACACACACACACATACACACAACACACACACACACACACACACACACACACACACACACACACACACACACTAACACACACACACACACACACACACACACACACACACACACACACACACACACACACACACGTACGCAAACACACACACATGCACACATGCAATATATGTTCGTTCTTTCATTAATTTGCATTTAACATCTTCTTAGTGATATTAGACGGTATCCTTTATGCACGCATACGCATACATCATCATCATCATCATTATTATAAAATCAATTAGATGAAGTCTAACCACACACATATACATTTTTCATGGCCTTTATGATAAAAAAAAACAATCCAATGAAGTCTGCTCTATGCTGCAGATTGCGGATCTCCTGTTGACAACACTATTCTCGAGTTAGATAGCTCATACGTCGAATGGTTTCAAATAAATAGGGCACAAAGACAAAGACTGAATGATGCTGAGAGGAGAACAACAACGGTTTAATTAAAACTGGAACTATGAGTAAATGAAATATTTATGATTAGATGTGTAGCACTAATGAAACATTAAGGCTGACCATGAAAGTTGATACGTGCGATGCAGACTGGTAAAACACACCTCACGTCTTTCACCCGCGTCTTTGAATTTCATGGGTGATAAAGGGTGATTACATATTGAATGGACACAGAGTGCATTGCTTAATGCGGTCATTCAAATCGATTCCAAGTCTCCCTTTGCTATCTGCATGCACATACAGTCCCTATTCTTCAGAAGATTGGATGACTTAACCCTTTGACTCCCACACCCTGTCCACCAGGTTTCTACAGGAAGATGCTGGATAGGGTAAGGAAATCAAAAGGTTAAGGTTTTTTTTTGCTTTGCTAGTATGGTTGGCAATGCAGAGTACTGGTGGACAGGGTGCGGGAGTCAAAGGGATAACGAAAAGACACACACTGACAATTTTCAAATGAAAACATGTTGAAGGATGGGTTGATTGTTGACCTGAAAAGATTTGAAATTGTGTTAGCACTCTAGCATGGATTTGCTCCTTTCTCCTTTCATATAAATGGATTTGCTTCTTTCTCCTTTGTGTGGTCTGCATGTAGATAATATGCAGCCAACAAATTTCATTATATTTGTTATCGCAGAGCAATTACAGCAATAGATTAGTCATTCCTCTACATACTGCCAGTGCACTGCAGTTTGTTGCAGTCTGGTGCCAAGCTTGAAACGCGCAGATGGTCATCTGTATTGATGAAGACATGTGCCGCAGACAGTGGTGATGACAAAAAGAGGGAAGTCTTTTTCTTCATTTTCAACGATATGAATAGCTTCTTTGCTTGATTCAGTTGATTTTGACATGTTGAAAACGCAGACAAGTACCCAGTGGTCCTGTTAGTGGAAGAAACTGTCTGTCTTGCCAAAAAGCTGCACACTGTTTTTGGACATGTTTTCCACACAGTTTTTGCACACTATGGCCAAATGGTCACAATTCTGGGGCAAAGTCTTTGGTCACTAATGTAAACATTTTAAAAGTCAGCTTGCTGAAATATGCACACCCCAAAGATATATTTGTCATGTTAAATGCACGATCACATACAAGTGTGCAGAACGAAATAGTGTCTGGACATTGTCTACCCCTTTCCAGGATGTCTAGACTATGTGATAATGTGCAAGACTACCCGATAATAAGAAAAATCTGCAAGATCATGTGGTTACACCGACACTTGTAATCTAAACAAAACAAACAAAACAAGACAAGGCATGACAAAGCAAAGACAGCAAATCAAAGAAAAACGAAACAGAACAACTTGTATCACATTCATCTGGTTGCTGAAAACTCTTGCAGAAAAGGGGTTGCTTTTCTTTTTCGTGTAATATTTTTTTGAAAAAGAAAACCCATTAAAATATAACTTTTAATAGCTGCTGTGGTGATCATGTCAGGTAAAACGAATATTTGTATATCTGGTTTGCTCGTCATGATATATTTTCATTACACAAAAATTTGCTTTTTCAGAAAAGTCATCATATCACCAGCTGACCAACATTTTACCATCACATTAAAAGTCATCATTTCCTGTATAAGGTTCATTTCTCACATTCTTATGTGCTTCTACATTAATGTTAGCAGTGTGAGATGTACTATCGCTCCAACATAAACACACCATCTTCTTGAATTCATTCCGAAATCTGGCACCAGTCAAACAATATAAGTAGAAATTTATAGCATAGTTCAAGTCATACAACATGTAAGTAAAAGCATTAACAAAATAACGCAAAGCATATAATCTGGTTCTAATGCTGCAACAGCATCTGTATTGTAGAGTGAGAAAATCATGTTTTTGACTGAAATAGGAATCTTAAGAATAACAAAAGCAGCAGACACAACAACCAGAGTAATTGAGGCCGCTGATGTTTTTGACTTTCTCTTATTTACTGACGAGGAATGAGCGCTGGCAAGTTTATCTTTTGCTGCGTTTACAGACTGAATAAGTTTGAAAATAATGATGCCATTACTGATTATCAAACACGTGAAAGGCAAAAGAGAGCTAATGCACATACTGGTCTGAACAAATACAGTGTCTATGAACGTTTTATAACTTTTAGATCCCATGCTACAGAAAGTGATGCCTCCGCTTGTTACCAGATCAAAACCATAAATAACGTGAGAGTACAAGAGACTAATGACGACGAACAAAATAGCGATAGTGATGAGAGATAAACGGCGCGTGCAGATCACGTGGACTCGGTGTGGCCACATGACAGATGCAGATCGTTCTACGGTCAGTGCCACCAGTAGCCAAGAAGAAAACACGGCACACGTGTTGGAAAACCATACCAACACTTTACACACAGCTCTGTGCGTGCCACGCACGTTATAGCCCCAGACAATCTCCAGCCATTTGACCAGAAGGCCGAGATAGAGAACACCCAGGTCGAAAAGGGCCATGACTCGAAGGTACAGGTTCATGGATGACCAGCCAGTCTGCAGTCGCCAGAGAATCACTAGTGTCATGATGTTGCCAAATGTTCCAAAACTCAAGATCGCAGGAGCTACGACTTTCCAGATCCATCGGCTGGCCTGATATAACAGGAAAGACTCCAAAGGTAGAGTCCCAGATTCTGTTGTTGTTGTCCACAGCAACCCTGAAAGGGCTGACGTGTTGACTATGTCTGCCATTTGTGGTTCGCTGGATGTTGGTTTCATGCTGTCCTATGGGCAAATTACATCATACTGCTAGTAAGTAGTTTGAATTAGAACACAAGGTTTGGAAACTTCCGTTTTTGTTAACAATGTGTCTGTATCTGAAAATAAAAGGAACAAAATATAAGACTGTCAACGTTACAAAAATATGTACGTAATATTGTACAAACAGTTCAGTTTAACTTGATTCATTCTGCATACCTGATGATCGTCATTTGATTTCGAAACATACTGACACTTTCTTGTGGAAGACCTTACTAGGGATAGAGCACCGTAAGAGAGTTACCAGCACCTTTTGTTCTTCCATTTTGATCTTTCTTATTTTGTTGCAATGCCAGTCTCAAAGGTCTTCCCTTTATGACATGTGGGATTATTTCACATCGACTTGAGAGAGGAGTTTAATCGTGTGCCTGTGACAACTAATGTTTATAAGATTTTCTCAAATGTGTCTGGAAAATGTATCCGAAATGTCAGCCAGAGATGTGGATTGTTAAGGAGTCCCAAATAATACATTTGGAAGTCTTGGCGCAAGAGTCAAGGTCACAGAAAACAGTGCCCATAAACAGACTTTTTTCAAGAGTGTATGAACATTTTTCCAGGAAGTTCTATCAATATTTACATTTCTGGTTTAATTGTTGTCACAGCACCAGTGTCCTCACTTCACGTCACGTTTTATCATCTCATGCTCATTCAAGGTCACACTGACCTTAAAAAGTGCAAAACCTGGACTTTTTTCTGAAAAAGTTCTGTATACAAGGGGAGTTTGTCGGAATAACTATTTATCTGATTATTTTGCTTTAAAACCAAGGCAGATAAATATGACTGATGAAATCATGAAGTTGAAGTCCATTATCCTTTTCACTCTTCATTTATGTTTCATATTTCCTCGTTTTTTGCAGGCAATTAGTACAGCCGGGAGGAAAACACGCCACCAAAAACTTTGGTAACATTATATACGGCAGGAAGCAGCAAATTGTGGCCTGAAAAAATTTACATCCGAAGCATGGAAACGGGGTCTGTTGGATAGAGTGGATGACTGGTAGCGCACAACAGATCTTGTAGAGGGAGAAACAAGTCCAAAAATTATCAGCAAGAATGGCATGAGACCGGATATAGTACTCCACTGACTTTCCCCCAAACGAATAATTCTGATCAAACTCATTGCGCCGTCTGAAATTAGAATGGAGGACGTTCAAATCTACAAGACTGAAAAGTGTGCCAGTCAAGCCAGCAATTTGAGGAAATGCGGCTTCCAAGCCAGTCCTCGCCATAGAGGTTGGAGGAAGCTGGTTGGTATGTACATCCGCGTATGACGTCATGAAACAGATATCAATTTCTGGGAAAGAGAGGGCCAGAGCCTTAAAGGCAATGACAAAAGCTGCTGAAAAGAGTTCCAGCTGGAAAGTAAGTGAACTGCAGAAGGTTGAACATTTTCCTATGTACAGTTTCATACCCAAAAACTGAGTGTTTAGGACATTCATCCCAAGAGTGAGTTGGCCTTGAGGCGACCGACCAACTAGAGGTGTAGGTTCAAGTCCAGGTGGAGGGAAAAATGGAAATAACAGTACATCCAGGAGTCATGACATTGATTCGCATGGGCCCCATCAGACTGTAAGGAGTTTAGGGCTGAAAGGCTTACTTGACTGGAGGTTTATCCTCTGAAAACTTTCTTCCTGGGGAGATGAAGCTGAGGTATGCAGCTATAGCTAAACAAAAGCGTGATGGAGATGTGGAGTGTGTCTGTCATTCCATCTATCCGGCGCTGTCGTGGTTTTCCTTTGGTTCTTAAAGCCCATGCATCTGTTGTTGTCAGCTCAAAGACTCGCCGCTTGGTTGGGATCCTGGCCAGGTGGCCAAACCACGTGATGTGTGCTGTAATGGTTCACAGGTGTTG
>CM060306.1:18518603-18523603 GCA_030674185.1 Monoplex corrugatus | reverse complement strand
CTGTCCCCAAGACTGTTTACTAATAATTCTTATTAAATTATAGCTTTTCATAGCTTTACATAACAAGGCATCAATATGTTCTTTCCACTGTAAACTAGAAGTCAATTGTACTCCCAGAAATTTCACGTGAGTAGTATATTTCAGTTCCTCATCACCAATTTTAAACAACGGTACTTCTTTCGGACTGAGACCATTATTAAAAAGCATCATGTGTGTTTTTTCATTGGATATTTCCAGACCGTTAACTGTCAAGTAAGTGGAAATATTATTAATTTCATGTTGATAGAGCTTTTTAATGTATTTTATTTCTCTCAAGGAAGTCTTCCTTTTTAACGAAACATTCATCCAGATCGCTATATCATCAGCGTACTGAGCAACGTTTACATTGTTTGAGACTTGAGTTGGTAGGTCATAGATCAAAATATTAAATAATAGAGGAGATATTACGGAACCCTGAGGAATTCCCATGTTTACAGATCGTTTTTCAGAGTATGTATTACCTATTTTAGCAACTATACTTCGGTCATTTATAAATGTTTTGATAAAATTATAAAGATTACCATTGAGACCAATATGTTTAAATTTTAACAAAAGTTTCGCATGCCAGACTTGATCGTATGCTTTTTTAAGATCAAAGAAGGTAGCTAAGACATTTTTCCTTTTAGCAAACTGATTTTTTATTTGAGTTGTTAACTTAACTAAATGGTCTGATGTTGATCTACCTTTTCGAAACCCAGATTGATTGATAGGTATTATATTATTTTTCTCACAAAAGTAACTCAGTCTATTCACTATAATTTTTTCCATTAGTTTTGAAACATGGGATGTAAGCGAGATAGGTCTGTAACTACCTGGATCTGAAAGGGGTTTATTAGGTTTTGGTATTGGTAACACAATCGAAGTCTTCCAAATGTCAGGTAAGCTACCACTTTCCCAGCATTTTAGTATGATATTGTGTAAGTATTCAATCCATTTCTCTGGTAAATGATTTAAAAGGGTATATGAAACGCCATCCAGTCCTACAGCCGATTTTTTGTTGTTCAACGAGAGAAGGGCATCTTTAAGTTCTTTTAATGTAATTTTTGAATTTATGTACATGTGATTATCAGGGGCAGGATCTGAGTATGCGACGGACTCTTCAATTTTCCGTCTTTCCTCCCTTAATGGAGCAGACAAGCTACTGGAATTACTTGTTCTTGAAAAGAACTGTACAAATTCTTCAGCTTTCTCAGATGACGAAGGAAAGTCTTTATCTTTAATCTTAAGAGGAAATTGTGGTAAATTAAAACCATTTTTCATTTCTTTGACCTTATTCCAAATTTTAGGAAGATCTTTAGGCCCGGAAATTTGTTCAGAGCAAAAATCTGACCAATAGCGCTTTTTGGCTTGGACTATAACTTTGTTTGAGTGAATCTTAGCCATTTTCATATTGTAATGGTCTTCTGGAGATTTAGTTTTTAAATAGAGTTTATACATTTTCTTTTTTTCATTCTTTGCTTCTTCACATAATTGATTCCACCAACTATTTCCAACATGAGTACCTTTGTTTATATTTTTCCTTTTTGGAATGGAATTGTTTGCTGCCTCATGTAGCGCATCGGTGAAATGGGAATACATATCATTAATATTGACGCATTCATTAAACGTGCAATCTTTTCCCATTAAAATATTCCGATATTTTACCCAGTTAGCACGTTTGTACATATATCGAGGTATAACGTCGTCTTGTTCTGGTGTGTTATCAAACGGTTCATTTATAACTGTAACAATTGGCAGGTGATCACTTCCGAGGGAGTCAGATGTAACATCCCACATGCTATTAATGACAAGGTCAGGTGATAACAAAGTTAGGTCAATGGCAGAAACCTTATGTTGAGGATTATCCGGAATTCTAGTTGTTCTACCGTCATTTAACAAGACTAATCCGGAGTCAATGACATTTTCTACAAAACGATTATTAGATACATAGTGACAGTCCTTATCCCAAAATGGAGAATGGGCATTAAAATCCCCCGTGATCAACCATTTCTCATTGTTGTCTAAAGTCCGTAGCCAGTCACTATTTTCACTATTAGGCCCACGTGGATAATACACAGAAAGTATATTTATAGATGACACAGAGTTAATCTTCACTTTCACAGCTACGCAATAAACACCGTCAGTGCCCTTTGGCACAGGAGGCGGAATGATCTTATAATCCACGTCTTTGCGTACATAAACGGCTGCATAAATCTTTGAGTTATTGTCACAGACGTGTGTCACTGGAGGAAAGTGATAATCTTCTAAATTAGGTAATTTACAATTTGCCACATTCAGTGACTGTAAGGCAACAATATGATGCTTATTTACAGATAAATATTGTTGAAGATGAGGATGATTAATATTCACTGATCGACTGTTCCATTGAAGAACAGAAAAAACAGTGTTATGTTGATTTTTGACTTGCATAACTACCCAAAACCAATAGTAGATAATTACATATATGAAGAAACAAAAAAATTAAACGAAAATAAAATCAAGATGAAGATAACTTTGGCGAAAGGAAACACACCTATGAACACCTAGCCTATAGTATAAGCGACAGTAAAAACCAATAGAAGAAAGTCGCTACTATATGCAGGTTGACGCTGGTGCATTCACTACTTAAATACAGGATCACCAATCACAAAAATCTCTCAATGGATGGAAATAATTATGACTGGAGATGCTACCATTCCACCATGGACACTGAGACCGATTGACATGGGGTGTTCCTGAATAATAGAATGGATCATAACTAGTGTTATAGGTGGTGAACGCGTAGTTTTGAGACTTCCTGCTTGGATGACGAGGTTTCCGCTTTTGTGACTCCCAGAGGACATTGTTGACATGTCTGCCGATGTTCCTGGCAAGGATGGAAGAGCCATGTCGATTGGGATGTACAGTGTCCTTGAAAGTAGGGTTGAATTTGGACTTCAAATTTCCATGATCCAAGAAGGAGATGTTGTTACGACCATACAGCTCAGAGTGAAGCAGGGCGTTCAGGAGATCTATTTTTATTTGAAGACGAGCGTGCGTGTATGCATGTACATGTGCAGGCTTGCGCGCGTTGTTGCTCGTGCGTGGAAAAAGAAAGTTTTCTGTTCATATGCGAAACCTTTGTCATCTATATACCCTTGATAGGTCCAGTCAAAATAATCAAGATTGTCTTCATCCTGAATACTGCCCACAAGGAAAGAAACACTGGGCTACAGGTCTGCTGTCTGCGTTAGATTCGCATACCATCATTTCTCAATTATAGGCAATGAACGCTCAGATCAGATAGTTCCATAACCCTGGGGTCGTAGGGGAGTGAGTGGTAGAGACCTCAACTTTTCTCGGGGTCAGCATTATACAGGGCGGTGACCATCTTCTCTCCTTCGAAGCTACTAACGCTTTCCAGCATAAACTTGTGTTAAATTCGTAGTAACTTTCGGATGGTTCGTTGTGACTAGCATTCTGCAGAGAACAGACTCTTTCAAATGCTCTTTTGTCAGAATAGAGTCACCACATTGGAAACATCCATATCCATCTGTGTTGCCATTTATTTCTGTAATGAACTTGTTAAATGATGATCCAACAAATTGTGACGATCATACACTTTCTGACTTAGACGAGCTGTCTCTCTTTCACTCATGTTACTGCTTCTCTTGATCTTAATGAGTCTGGTCATTGTGAGAGCGAGCTCTCAGAGAGAGAGAGACAAAGAGAGAGAGAGAGGGGGGAGAGAGAGAGAGAGCGAGAGAGAGCGAGAGAGAAGAGCGGTAGAGAAAGAAAGACAGATTCACACACACATAAACACTGACACTCACACTCACACTCCATTCACACTGACACTCACACACACACACACACACACACACACACACACACACACACACACACACACACACACACACACACACACACACACACACACACACACACACACACACACAACATAGACTCATGAACTGGAAGGAACACTTGCACACCACGCTTACATACAAACAGTTTTACATTTCAAAAATTATACGAATACAGTGTTTTCAATTCCAAGTACATATCACAAGGAAAACCAAAACGCAGAAACGTACACTTAGGTACTATCTATTTGTGATTACTGTATCATTCACAGTAATGTAGTGGCATTGCCCTCCCCACTACGCTTCAATACACTATTAAATCCAAGTTAATCCGGTCGCGTTCCCAATGTCAGAAAGCTCATTAGTGTATTAACATACGCCTTTTTGAGGCCACCCACCAGAGTAGACTGCATGATTTTTGGGTCCCTTTGGGTCACTTTGAGTCACTAAAATCAGGAAGAGAGTTCTTGAATGTTATATAGAACCGATAATGTTATACGGTTGTGAGGCTTGGACAGTCAACAAGCAAAGCCACAACAAGGCTGAGGCAGCCAAGATGGGTTTCTAAGAAGAATGTTGAGAGTTCCATTGACAGCAAAGAAAACAAATGAGACAGTCTTGATGGAGGCAGACACAAGAAGATCATTTATAAGGCAACATTTTTAGGCCATTTTATGAGGAAAGTGGGATTAGAGCACCTGGTCACAACAGGAAAGCTGGAGGGAAAGAGAGGACCAGGTAGACCAAGGGAGGAAATATTGGACAGACTTGCAGGGTAGCTGAGGACAGAGAGGGTGGAAGACTGTTTGCAGCAAAAAAGAGATAGATACATATGGAGAGCCATGATCGCCAACGCCATGCGGCAGGGCACTTGATGATGATGATTGCTGGAGGGTAGGAGTGCCTGATTTATTTAACCCATTGCCCTCCTCATCATGTCACCAACTGCAAAAACTTAACCCTTTCACTTCCTCACCCAAGCTACCAGCTTCCTGTAGGAAGCAAGTGGATAGGGTGAGGGAGTGATAGGGCTTAGTTTTTGTTTTACAGTCCTGGCAGATAATGCAGGAAGCTCTTGAGGGAGTCAAAGGGTCAACCCACGTTAGAAAACTTCATGCTGAACCAGGAAAACACGAA
>CM060306.1:18498603-18513603 GCA_030674185.1 Monoplex corrugatus | reverse complement strand
ATGAGATAAAGACAGATAAACGTAAGAAGAAGAAGAAGAAGAAGAAGAAGAAAAACTGATTAGGAATTTCTCTTTCTCTCTCTCTCTCTCTCTCTCTCTCTCTCTCTCTCTCTCCACACACACACACACACACACACACACACACACACACACACAAACATACAAACAAACAAACAAACAAACAAACAAACAAATAAACAAACAAACAAACAAACAACCAACAGAAAATCAAGTAAAGAAACTGTTTCGTTCTTTCTACAGCCAACTCGGAAGACAGGGCAATGCTTCTACGTCTTTACTCCTCACTGTCTGATTCTCAACTGACTACAGTATATATACATATCACAGTGAACAGCAATCAGTTATCATTTAAACGAATATCATGCCGTGCTGCTATCCGCACGCTGTTTACTGTCAACACACGTCACATCTCCCTTTCTTTAAGGAAATAAAATCAGTTAATCATTTTTCCTATCTTTCAGTCCATACGAAATAAATGTGTTTCCTACCTTTATCACAACATTAACTTAACAAACACTCATTCTCACGCACAGGGCCCAATCATTCATTCACCTCATTTTATCTCTGATCATTATACTATCCATCATCATCACGATGTCCATATTTCGCAATGCTTTCAGTTTATCTGATTGTGGTAGAGTCTTCAGTTTCATTCATATTTCAGGAAATCTGGCCTTTTGCTTTGTCTTCCAGATCTTGTTCTGTAAGGAGAACTAACTGGTTCGGGTTGTCCTGTCCTTGTTTGTTTGATAACTTCATCTGGCTCCTTGACGCTGGTTGTCTCAGACATTTTGATGACTGGTGACTGTTCAGATGAGTTCTCACGGACAGACGATGCTGGCGTCCTGACATCTGTTCCAGTTCCAGTTTTCTTGTTATCTTCCAGCATCGGCATCGTTGTAGCAAAAGGTTCAGGTTGGTATCATGAACTTGTGCTCCTGCTTCGTCGGTTGGTCCTCTGCCAAAAACAAAGATGTCATCATGAACCGCCACCACGTCTGGCAGTCCTACCAGAGCGATGTCAATCCTCCTCTGGAATTCTTCTGGGGCTGGTGAAATACCAAAGGGCATTCGTTTCCATCGGTATTTGCCAAAAGGCGTCTCAAATGTTGTCAGGTAGCTGCTGTCTTCGTCCAGTTCAACGTGCCAAAACCCGTTTTTCGCGTCCAGGTGTGTGAAGTATTTTGCATCTTTGAGGAGAGGCAGTACGTCATCAATGGTTGGCATGGGGTACTCGTTTCTCCTGAGGGCTTTGTTCAGTGGCTTAGGGTCGATGCACAGTCTGACTTTCCCATTGCTCTTTGTTGTTACGACCAAACTGCTTATCCACTCCGTTGGCGTGTCTACTTTAGTGACCACGTCCAGTTTTTTCAACCTCTTCAGCTCGTCCTTCACTTTCTCTTGCACTGCTATCGGCCACTTTCTGCAAGGCATCTTCACTGGAGCAATACTGGGTCTGTTTTCTAGGTGTAATTTCCCTTCTAGTTTTCCTTCTCCTTCAAAGACATCGTTGTACTTTGTGAGCATATCTTTTGCATTTTCCTCCTCTTTCTGATTCGCCGCTATCGTTGCAATGTTCTCTTCATCGATCGTCAACAATTGCATGTGATATACAGCTTTCAGTCCCAGTACTGGCTTACAGTCCGTTTTGGTGATCGCGAAGTTGACTTTGTATTTCCTTCTGTTCTTGGGGTTTTTCACTCGCAGCACTATCTCCCCTACAGGCTTCATTTCTGTTCCGTTGAACATCACCAGCTTCTTCTTCGTCTCTTGCAGGTCAGACTTTCTTTCATCTCCTGGGACTTCTCTGTACAGGCTCTCAGACATCACGTTTGTTGTTGCACCTGTGTCAAGAAGAAATCTTACTGGCATCTCATTTATCAGCATTTTTGCTCGTATGTTTCTCTCCTTTTTTCTGGTTTTGTCTTCGATCCCGAGGATTTCATTATCGCTTTCAGTGTCAGTCTCCTCTTCTTCGAAGTGCCGAACTCTTGTTTTCTTTTGATTTTTCTTGGGTATTCTGCAGCTTGAAGCAAAGTGATTATTTCCTCCACAAGCTTTGCATTTTCTTCCAAATGCTGGACATTTCTCTTTTGCTCTTGGGTGCTTTCCACCACAATATCCGCATTTCTCTCTGTACTCTGGTTTTTTGCTATCCTGCTTTGCTGTCTTCTCTTCTTTGAAAGCTTGGACTTCCTGCGTGTCCTGCGTTTTTCTCATCATTTGGACGGTTTGATGTTGACTTGATTCATGCGCTCTGCACATATCAATACATGCAGTCAATGTCAGCTGTCGCACTTCCAGTAATTTTGATCGCAGAGTCTCGTCATGTACACCCAGTACGATTTGATCTCTCAACAGTCTGTCTTCCAGTGTACCATAATTACAGGTCTTGATCAGTCTCCGCAGTTCTGCTACAAACTGTTCGATCGATTCTCCTGCTGCTTGATGTCTGCAGTTGAATCTGAATGCTTCGTAAGTTTCATTGGTTGAACCCACACAGTATTCTTCGAATTTCTGGAGAACGGTGTCAATGTCATTTCTTTCAGCTTCATTAGCAAATGTCAATCCTTCATAGATGTCCATAGCATCCAGCCCGATGTTGAGTCTTCTTCTGTCTGTGTTGTCACAATTTCATAGCTGTCCCAAAGCCTCTTGAATTTCCTCCAGCTGCTCTGCAGGTTTCCTCCATTCACATCAAGTTTAGGAGGCAAGGGAATCTTGTTGGCATGTCGTCGACTGGCTCTTCTCTCTTCTTGTTCATCTACCATGGTTGAACTTTTGTCTTCAATATTCTGGATTTTTGTTGGAGTTCGTAATCACGACTCTGACACCATGTTTCGTTCTTTCTACAGCCAACTCGGAAGACAGGGCAATACTTCTACGTCTTTACTCCTCACTGTCTGATTCTCAACTGACTACAGTATGTATACATATCACAGTGAACAGCAATCAGTTATCATTTAAACGAATATCATGCCATGCTGCTATCCGCACGCTGTTTACTGTCAACACACGTCACAGAAACAGACAGAAACAAACAAACAAACAAAAAACAAAAGAAAGAAAGAAAGAAAGAAAAAATGAAACAAACAAACAAACGAACACACACACTCACACAAACACACACATACACACACACATACACACACACACACACACACACACACACACACACACACACACACACACACACACACACACACACACACACACACACACACACACAACGCTGCAACCAAACATAGCCACACGTTAATAAAGAACTATATTTCCTAATCTTTTCCGTACGTCACACCACGAAAACTCGATCGTATTTTTTAACTAACTATTAACATCACTCACAAATATTGTAATTGTCCAGATTTGATTGATTACTGTGCTTTAGTTTTACCTCAAGTGATATGGCCGATGGGGATAACCATCCCAGGGTAGTGGGGGAAGGGGGGGACTTAAGTAATCCTATATACACACTGCCAGGACAAAAATGATGTCAAAATGGGACAGCGAGAAGGCCAGTTTTAATGTAGAGCAGCCTGGGATTCGAACCCACAACCATTAGCATGTGAATCCAATGCTCAACCAACTAAGCTACTAAGGCCCACTTCTGTAATCATCCAGGGCAATGACCAGCAATACAAATAAACAGTGTTCCTGAACGTCAACACAGTTGTTATATATGTATCGAGACGTGCCCTCATGGCATGGAGACATGCCCTCTCGAAGGGGTTTGCCGTTCGAGAGGGCACATCTCCATGCCATACGTCAGCGGCGTCACTGTGGCTCTCAGCAGGAAGATCAGGAAGTTGGGAATCAGTGTCCACATCAAGCCCACCAACACCGTCAGAAGCCAGTTAGTCCACCCCAAAGAACAAAACAGACAAATTGGACAAATCAGGGGTGATATACAAGATAGACTGCCAGGACTGTGACAAAAGTTATATTGGCGAAACTGAGCGCAACTTGCACAACAGATTAAAAGAACACAAACGTGAGTCCTCTCCATTGGGGGAACATCTGACCCACACCCAACACCACTTTGAAAAGGACAGTGTCCAAGTTCTTGACAAAGAAGCAAGATGGTTCCAGAGGGGAGTAAAGGAGGCAGTCTACATCGCCGCAAGAAACCCCACCCTCAGCTGTGACCAGGGCTGACACAACCTGCCATCGGTGTACTCCTCACTTATTCAGTCACACTGTCGTTAGTTCGCTCACGGCGTTGCACACTGAAGCCAGTTCTCAACCCAGCAGTTGTGCTGAAGAAGTCGGCCAGATCGCCGATGAAAGCTACGCAGTAAGTAGCCTTTTTCACTGAGAGACAAGTTTAGCCAGGCAGCCATTATGTCTACCCCTCAGTCGTTAAAACTTCCTCAACATTTCACAACTGGGAACAAAGTTCAGTACGAGAGGCAGACACACTAAAGTCTTTTGCATGTTACTGACTACCAAGCTAAAAATATTGATCTTCGCAGCACGAAGTTTCTGAATTTGTGAGAAATTTAAGCGCGCATGTAGCATCTTTTACTGCAGATTGCGTCCGACTTCTCGAAAGATCCAAGAAAGGCAACTGCTCGAGGATAGGAGTCCTGAAGTATGACAGGCTTGCTTCCCTTCCGCTGAAATTACATCGCTTATAATTCTGTTTACTTTCTTTTGAAGTGTCTCATTATATCATTGATTGAAGTTTGTTAGTGAGTTTCATTATGTCATGAAGTTTGTTTGTGTCAGTCCCACCCCTGTTAACTATGTTTAACTGCTTGGTTTGCTGATTTGTTTTCCTAGGTAGCAAGATTTTTTAAGTCACAAAAATGGAGCTTTTTCTTTCTTTCTTTCCCTCCTTCTTTCTTTCCTTCTTTCTTTCTTTCTTTCTTTTCTTTCTTTCTTTCTTTCTTTCTTTCCTTCTTTCTTTCTTTCTTTATCTTTCTTTTTTTTCTTTCTGTTTCTTTCTGTATTACTTATCTTTTTAATTTGGTTTTGAAATTCATTCATTCATTCGTTTGTTAATTTTATTTATTCTTTGCAGACTGGGAGGCAAGTCCCTTGTTTTTAGATGTTGAAGCTGGATACTGGAGACAAACTGATCATGCATGGCTTAAATTCTGCAGGTGCCTGGTACACTGCTTCACGTGTGGTGGTGGGAGCTGCTACACAGTTCAACCTGTGCTACCTGGGCATTGATGTACCCCTTGGGTACACCACCTCTGCTCCAGACGTGGCCACGACTTTTCCCGGTTCTATTTGGTGGGGCTAGGAAAAGAATTCTGACCGAAGGCACTGCCTGTTTTTTCTATCATTTGATTTCCATGCCTTGGTTGTGAATTGACTTACACATGAGTTTTGTTTTCCTAATGTCATGCTTAAATTTGATATAAAAAAATCAGAGTAATAGGGTCTTGTATGCGTGTTTTCATATCGTTGACTTTTCTAAGAGTTTAAAATATATCCAGTTCCCACAGTGTAAGGAGCTTACAGTGAAGGGAACCATAGTAACAACAGTAATAATGATAACAACAGTCATGATCATCATCATCACCCCTGTGGGGGATGCCAGGGGCTTTTCAGTGTAAATAGTATCCTCACCTTTCTGGAAATTCTGTGCTAGAAATTTCCTCTTTTATGTCAGTCTCTTTGTTTCTTTCTTCCTCCTTTGCTTTCTGTTATTTTTTGCTATCATTTTCTGCCTTGCTGGTTCATTTACCTGCATGTGTTTGATAAAGTCGTAATACTTTCTTTTAGGATTGATAACATGTATTAAGTGCATTTTTGGCTCTAGGGAAATGAGATATGTGAAAGCAATTTTAGGTAATTTGGGCCCGTTTTTATATGGTTTGGTGTCCTTTAAAATGTTTTCTGCCTGGGTCTACCTAGTGCTCTTTTGCCCTCCAGCTTTCCTGTTGTGACCAGGTGCTCTAATTTCTCTCCCTTCATATTATGCACTGTAAACGTTGTTTGTCCTTTCCTAATCTTCATTACTGTTCTTTTTGTGTTTACCTCTTTCAGTGCCAGTGGACAAAGGTCAGATGACCAAAACTTTGCGATTGTCTTGTTTTGTTACTGTAGATATGCCTTCTGGTTCTGTTTTTGATTATTTCTGGTTCCTGTTTGCTTAGACGCTGGAACGCACTCAAAAAGATCATCAGTGCTTTACTTTGAGCAGAGATGGATTGGGATACATCTTTACTTTTTTTTAAAGGCAAAGAATTTCCCCCATTTCATTTTCCCTGGGGAAAAGCAAGTCGCAAGAATACGGCGCCACACACACACACACACACACACACACACACACACACACACACACACACACACACACACACACACACACACACACACATATATATATATATATATATATATATATATTACATATACTAACTCACTTACGGTCCATTACGCCATTGTCACGTAAGTCAGCAACGAAGAGCCATCGTTCCAGCCTCTTCTGGAACAGCCTTTGTTTAATGTTTTCCAGGTGTTTCATGGCCTTGAATTCTCCTTCTACTTTTTATCCAAATATTCTCGAATATTCCTGTGTTGCGTTTTCTTTCTGGTCTTACTATTCTTTAAAAATCTATTAACTCTTTAAAAAAGAAAGGTAAAGAGAGAGAGAGAGAGAGAGAGAGAGAGAGAGAGAGAGAGAGAGAGAGAGAGAGAAGAAGAAGAAGAAGAAAAGAAAAGAAAGAAAGACATTAATGTGAAACATTGTGGATTGACGATGGAATAAAATTCAAATTTTTCAATTAAGCTTGATTATTTTCAGTCTGAATTTAAGTTTTTCAAGGTAGAATCTCAGATTTTGTGAAACAGGAAAACTGTTGGTTGTAGGGAATGGGAATTAGAGCACCTGGTCACAACAGGAAAGCTGGATGGAAAGAGAACACCAAGTACACCCACAGAAAAAATATTGGACGAACTTGCATGGTGGCTGAGGACAGATATGGTGGAAGATGTGCTTGTGGCGACAAGAGATAGATGCATATGGAGGCCCATGATTGCCAACGCTATAAGGCAAAGCACATGATGATGATAATGATGTGCTTGGTTGCTACCACAACAATCATAATTATCACTGATAATAAATACACATACGCACTCTCTTTCAGTCAATGGCAATGTTTTAATTCATGCCAAAGAATATGAATATGTCATTAAGTATGTAAGTATGTCATCGCAGGGTGGATAAAGATTCTTTAAAAAGATTTGATGAAACATATACATTGCTTTAATGCTATAATATATACGTATGTATATTTTCACACATCTAGTTTAGTGCTATGATATTTATGTACATTTTCAATGTGTCTCGAGCTAAATAATGATACGTTAATTGTCGAGATAAGGTGATTAAGATATTACTAGGACAAAGTAGAATTACAGTTTTCACAAGTTAGAAGATTCCAGTAAAAACTAGAATTCCAGTCTGACCTAGGAAAAAACACAACATAGCCTACACACGCGCACACACACACACACACACACACACACACACACACACACACACACACACACACACACACACACACACACATATATATATATATACCTGCACACACACACATACACACAAACACGAACACACACATACACACACTCACACACACACACGCACACACCACACGCACACACACACACACACACACACACACACACACCACACACACACACACACACACACAAACACGAACACACACACACACATACACACACTCACACACACACAGCACACACGCACACACACACACACACACACACACACACACACACACACACACACCACACACACACACACACTCACATGCATGCATGCAATATACGTTTGTCCTTTATTAATTTGTATTTAACATCTTCTTGGTGATATCAGACGGTATCCCTTATGCAGGCATACACGCATACACATGTGTGCGTATTTTCAAGATATTTATCTCTTCTCCTGACCTCCCCCACCCAGTTCGCGTGTGCTTTGTACACTGGAGATTTGGTCGTTGTTGGTGACTCGATTTGGTGTGATTTTTGACTCACGATTTGGCGCATCATCATCATCATCATCATCATATCATCATCATCATCATCATCATCATCATCATCATCATCATCATTCTAAAGCAATTAAAACAGCAATTAAATGAAGTTCAACCACACACATGTGCATTATTCGTGGTCTTTATGATAAAAAAAACACAATCAAATGAAGTCTCATCTATGCTGCAGATTGTGGATCTCCTGTTGACAACACTTTACTCTGGTGTTAGATAGCTCATACGTCGAATGGTTTCAAAGAAATATGGCACAAAGACAAAGACTGAATGATGCTGAGAGTAGAGCATCAACGGTTTATATGTGAGTTGGTGTATCTCAAATTTTTTGTGGTGTGTTATTTGGATAAATAAATCAGTTGTACAAAGAAAAAGCGATAAACACTATTTGGTAACTAATATCATCATCATGTGCCCTGATGCAAGGCGTTGGTGATCATGGCCCTCCATATGCATCTATCCCTTGTCACCACAAGCACATCTTCCAGCCTTTCTGTCCTTAGCCACCATGCAAGCCCGTCCACTATTTTCTCCCTGGGTCTACCTGGTGTTCTCTTTCCCTCCGGTTTTCCTGTGGTAACTGATACTGCTTGTTTTTATTTTGCCCTTGCTATCATAGAGCAGTGGTCAGGCATTGGAGAAAGTGTTATCATTACACAGCTCACTGGTAAGTGATTACCTAAAAGCTTACAAATACCCTCGTTTAATTGAAAATGGAACTACGAGGGACATGAAATATTTACAATTAGATGTGAAGCACTCATGAAACAATAAGGCTGCCTGTGAAACTTAATACATATATGCAGACTGGTAAAACACACCTCACAAGTCTTTCACCCGCGTCTTTGAATTTCATGGGTGATAAAGGGTGATTACATATGGAATGGACACAGAGTGCATTGCTTAACTTTTTCACATCGTAATGCTAGCCCCTAGCGTTCTTGCGGAGAACCACAGGCACCAGAACGCTAGGGGTATAGCATTCGGCAAGCTCGCCGCTGACAACGTAACGCTAGGATTCTAGCGCCTTGCGTTAGAAAATTCCTACGTAAAGCCAGTTAAGGTCTAAGGGAAAAATCTCTATTATAGTATCAAGTAACCATTTCTAAATACTGAGAGAGTGATTTCCCGAGTAAAAAGTCTATTTGAAGAATTTTTCAGGCGCAAGAACAACGTCAACCGAACCGTGTGCTCACTGAAACAAAGGCAAACTGGAGCGCCCTGCGAATGCGCGATGTCGCTGTTCACTCAGGATTGTGGATTTTGTGTGTGTGTGTGTACTTTTCTGAGCTTCTGATCAGATGATACAAGTCATGGAGAATTGGTGTCTCTTTTTTCTGTTTTGTTTACATCTGCTGAATGGATGAAATGCTTGTCTGAAATGCTCCTCAACCATGATATTTCATTGCACAAATGACCTCAAAGCATGTCTGAACAAACCTTATACTGTAGATATCCTAAAGGAGGATTAAATTACCTTTCTAACCATACCCTACATGTTGATGTTAGTCATTTGGGGCGCCTGTGAAAATTAATTCAAAGTGGCCTAAAAATGCACGTTTCCAAGGAAAGTAGTCAGTGGCAGCTGGCAAGTCTGCAGGGAAGTAGGTCAAATAGCCAGCTGACGATGCCAAAGTGTTAATGCGGTCATTCAAATCGATTCCAAGTCTATGTTTGCTATCTGCATGCACATACAGTCCCTATTCTTCAGAAGATTGGATGACTTTACCCTTTGACTCCCGCACCCTGTCCATCAAATGCAAAAACTAAACCCTTTGATTCCCTTCCCCTATCCACAGCTTCCTGCAGGAAACTGCTGGATAGGGTGAGGGAATCAAAGGATTAAGTGTTTGCTTTGCTAGCATGGTTGGCAATGCAGGGTACTGGTGGACAGGGTGCGGGAGTCAAAGGGTTAACGAAAAGACACACTCTGATAATTTTCAAACGAAAACATGTCGAAGGATGGGTTGATTGTTGACCTGAAGAGATTCGAAATTGTGTTAGCACTTTAACATGGATTTGCTCCTTTCTCTTTGATATAAAATGGATTTGCTTCTTTCTCCTTTGTTTGATATGCATGCAGTAGTCATCGCAGAGCCATACGCAACGGAGTAGTATTCCTCCACATACTGCAGGGATGCATTTGTGCATCTGGTGCAATTTGAAACTGCAGAGTCAACTGTATGATGAAGACATCAAGTAGATGGATGGCCACAGACAGTGGTGCAGACAAAAAGAGGGAAATCTTTTTCTTCATCATTTTCAACGATATAAATAGCTTCTCTGCTTGATTCAGTTAATTTTCACATGTTGAAAACGCAGACAAGTACCCAGTGGTCCTGTTAGTGGAGGAAGCTGTCTGTCTTGCCAAAACTCTGCACACTGTTTTAGGACATGTTTTCCACACAATTTTTGGCACACAGTGCACATGGTCACAAATCTGGGGAAAAATCTTTACAACATTTTAAAACCGACTTGCTGAAATATGCACACCCCAAGGATATATTTCTCATTTAAATGAACGATCACATACAGGTGTGCATTGTCTACCCTTTTCCAGGATGTTTAGAAAGTAAAATAAGTATATTATGTGATAGTGTGCAATCTACCTGATAATAAGAAAATTCTGCAAGATCATGTAGTTACACTGACACTTGTAATCTAAACAAACAAAACAAGACAAGACAAGACATGACAAGACAAGACAAAGCAAAGACAGCAAATCAAAGAAAAACGAAACAGAACGACTTGTATCACATTCATCTGGTTGCTGAAAACTCTTGCAGAAAATGGGTTGCTTTTCTTTTTCGTGTAATAGTTTTTTTTTTCAAAAAGAAAACCCATTACAAATATGTCTTTTAATAACTGCTGTGGTGATCATGTCAGGAAAATATGAGGCTGTATATATGGTTTGATCGTCTTCATATAGTTTCATTACCCACAAGCTTGTCTTTTTCAGAAAAGTCATCGTATCACCAGTTGACCAACACTTTACCATTACATTAAAAGTCATCATTTCCTGTGTAAGGTTCATTTCTCACATTCTTATGTATTTCTACATTAATGTTAGCAGTGTGAATGTACTATGCTCCAACATAAACACACCATCTTCTTAAATTCATTCCGAAATCTGGCACCAGTCAAACAATATAAGTAGAAATTTATAGCATAGTTCAAATATATCATCATGTAAGTAAAAGCATTAACAAAATAACGCAAAGCAATATAATCTGGTTCTAATGCCACAACAACATTTGTATTGTAAAGTGAGAAAATCATGTTTTTGACTGCAATAGGGATCTTTAGAATAACAAAAGCAGCAGACACAACAACTAGAGTAACTGAGGCCGCTGAGGTTTTCGTCTTTCTCTTGTCTACTGAAGAGGAATGAGCGCTGGCAAGTTTATCTTTTGCTGCTTTCACAGAGTGAATAAGTTTGAAAATAATGATGCCATTACTGATTATCAAACACGTGAAAGGCAAAAGAGAGGCGATGCACATACTGGTCTGAACAAATACAGTGTCCATAAACTGTTTATAACTTTTAGATCCCATGCTACAAAACGTGATGCCTCTGCTTGTTACCAGATCAAAACCATAAATTAAGTGAGAGTACAATAGACTAATGATGATGAACAAAATAGCGATAGTGATGAGAGATAATCGGCGCGTGCAGATCACGTGGACTCGGTGTGGCCACATGACAGATGCAGATCGTTCTATGGTCAATGCCACCAGTAGCCAAGAAGAAAACACGGCACACGTGTTGACAAACCATACCAACATTTTACACACCGCTCTGTGCATGCCACGTACGTTATAGCCCCAGACAATCTCCAGCCATTTGACCAGAAGACCAGGATAGAGAACACCCAGGTCGAACAGGGCCATGAACCGAAGGTACATGTTCATGGATGACCAGCCTGTCTGCAGTCGCCAGAGAATCACTAGTGTCATGATGTTGCCAAAGGTTCCGAAACTCAAGATCGCAGGAGCTACGACTTTCCAGATCCATCGACTGGCCTGATACAACAGGAAAGACTCCAAAGGTGGAGTCCCAGATTCTGTTGTTGTTGTCCATAGCAACCCTGAAAGGGCTGACGTGTTGACAATGTCACCCATCTGTGATTCGCTGGACATTGGTTTCATGCTGTCCCCACTGGGAAATTACGTCATACTGCTAGCAACAAATTTGAATTAGTACACAAGTGTTGAAAATTGGAAAGTTCCGTTTTTGTCAGCAATGTGTCTGTATCTAAAAATAAACGAACAAAATGTAAGACTGTCAACATTATTAGAATATGTACAAAATATTGTACAAGCAGTTCAATTCAGTTTGGCTCATCCTACATACATGCTGAGTGTTTTATTTCAACTGGTTTTCCAGACAGCAAAACTGATAAATCCTATGGAGTAGTAAACGATCGTCATTTGATTTTGGAGCATACTGACCCTTTCTCGTGGAAGACCATAATAGGGATAGAGCACCATGGGAGAGTTACCAGCACCGTTGGTTCTTCCCTTTTAATATTTCTTATTCTGTTGCCATGCCAGTCTCAAAGATTTTCCCTTTATGAAAAGGGAGATTATTTCACATCAACATGAGAGAGGAGTTTGTTCGTGTGTCAGTGATAAATAATGTTAATAAGATTTTTTTCTAATGTGTCTGGACAGATGTATCCGAAATGTGAGTTAAAGATGCCGATTGTTAAGGAGTCGTAAATAATACGATTGGAAGTCTTGGTGCAAGAGTGAAGGTCACAGAAAACAGTGCCAATAAACAGACTTTTTTTTTCAAGAGTGTATGAACAAAATTTTCCCAGGAAGTTCTATCAATATTTACATTTATGGTTTGATTGTTGTCACAGAACCAGTGGCCTCGCTTCACGTCATGTTTTATTATCTAATACTCATTCAAAGTCATAGTGACCTTAAAAAGTGGAAAACCTGGACTTTTTTCTTAATAAGTTCTGTATATACAAGGGGAGGTTGTCGGAATAAATATTTATCTGATTATTTTGCTTTAAAAACAAGGCAGATAAATGCCTGATAAAATTATGGAGCTGAAGTCCATGATCCTTTTTACTCTTCATTTATGTTTTATATTTCCTCGTTTTTTTGCAGGCAATTAGTACAGCCAGAAGAATATTACGCCACCAAAAGCTTTGGCACTTTATATACGGCAGGAAGCAGCAAACTGTGGCCTGAAAAAATTGACATCCGAAACATGGAAACGGGGTCTGTTGGATAGAGTGGATGACTGGTAGCACACAGCAGATCTTGCAGAGGGAGAACAATGTCTAAAAATTATCAGCAACAATGGCATGAGACCGGATATGGTACTTCACCTACATTCCTCCAAACAAATGATTATGATCAAACTCATTGCGCCATCTGAAATTAGAATGGAGGACGCTCAAATCTACAAGACTGAAAAGTGTGCCAGTCAAGCCAGCAATTTGAGGAAATGCAGCTTCCAAGCCAGTCCTTGCCATAGAGATTAAGGAAGCTGGTTGTTATGCACTTTCACGTATGACCTCATTAAACAGCTATCAATTTCTGGGAAAGAGAGGGCCAGAGCCTTAAAGGCAATGACATTAGCTGCTGAAAAGAGTTCCAGCTGGAAAATAAATGAATTGCATAGGCTTAAAATCATCCAATGCACAGTTGATGCCCAAAAACTGAGTGTTTAGGACATCAGTCTCAAGAGTGAGTTGGCCTTGAGGCGACCGACCACCTAGAGGTGTAGGTTAAAGTCCAGGTGGAGGGAAAAATGGAAATAACAGAAGGACATCCAGGAGTCAAGACCTTGATTCAGGTGGACCCCCTCAGACTGTAAGGAGTTTAGGGCTGAAAGGCATACTTGACTGGGGGTTCATCCTCTGAAGACCTTTTTCTTGTGGAGATGAAACTGAGATATGCAGCTATAGCTAAACAAAGGCGTGATGGTGATGAGGAGTGTGTCTGTCATTCCATCTATTTGGCGCTGTCGTGGTTTTCTCTGGTTCTAAAGCCCATGCATCTGTTGTTGTCAGCTCAAAGACTCGCTGCTTGGTTGGGATCTGGCCAGGTGGCAAACCACGTGATGTGTGATGTAATGGTTCACAGGTGTTGTTCTGACTTCTCTCGGATCTCTTAATTTCTAAGTTAGTACAAAGATTGTATTGTCTTTGTTTCTGTGGGGACGTTTGGGCGTTGTAGAACGGATTGTTTAAGTAGTTCATAGCGCTTGTCTTCTGAACGCTTGTTTCAATTTCTCTGCCCATTTTTTCCATTTGGGCAAAAAGAATCCATGTGCTCAGATTTTGTACATGAACAAATGTTTTGCCCTTTGATGGAAATGTCCATTTTGTCAGGCGTTCGTCATACTGACAGAACTTTTGTCTTGCTAGTGCTGATGTTCATGCTTTAGCTATTGTTTATTTTGAACCAGAAAAAAAAAAAACACGAAAAAAGAATACGAACGCGTATTTAACACCATAAGACGAGACTGGTTCACATTTTCGGCCAACCGGAATTTGTCAAGCATAAGATCACAAACAAACAAACAAACAACAGATACAAAAATAAGAAGAAAAAGACCGAAACTTCCCTCCTGCTCCGTGCAGTATTATTCTCCTTATTTTTGTATCTGGTGTTTGTTTGTGATCTTACGCTTGACAAAGGCCAGTTGGCTAAAACTTTGCTCATGTCTTGTCTTGTTGTATTAAATAAGCTTTCTTTTTTTTTTTTTCGTGATTTTTTTTCTGGTTCCTGTTTGCTTGAACGCAGGCAGTCACACTTGTTTTGCATTTTGTTGTTTAACTTGTTGGAATTAATTTCGGCTTGTTTTGTGTCAGTTCATGCGAATAATATTTCCTTGAGAACTTTTGGATCAGGGCTATCAAATTTGAGTAACTTCGTCCATATAGATGACGGATAGGAGAGATGATGAAACCCATTGTTGTAG
>CM060306.1:18446103-18493603 GCA_030674185.1 Monoplex corrugatus | reverse complement strand
TTCGACCGTACAAACGCCAGGTTGCAAATCTACAGCAGGCAGAATGGAAAGGGAAACAAATCCGAGTTTTTCTGTTCGGAGACTACGAATTTCTCACGAAAATCTACGGCCTGTCCGGTGCACAGTCACTCCACCCCTGTCTATGGTGCACCACATCAAAGAGGTACCTTCAGAAAAGTCAGGCTGAGCAGCCCGTGGCTTCAAAAAGAAGCCTGAAGAGCATCAAACGTGACAGACGGCGGTTCAGAATCCACGGCGGTAATGACAAGAAAAAAGCCAAGTCATTTAACAATGCAATACACACCCCACTGTTTGATGTTCCACTCAGCGAGGTTGCCCCACCCTATCTCCATATTCTTCTTGGTGTGGCGAAAAAGCACCATGATCTCCTGGAGGAGGACTGTCATCGTCTTGACAAACATATAGCAGCATGTTTGGCAGAGGATAGAGAGAAAATATATGAAAATATGTCACCTTTTGGGAAATATGTCAACAACATGCAAAAATTAAAAGCAGGAATCATCGATAAGGAGAGGGAGCTGGACAGGCTGGGGACAGAATTAGCTTTTTATTACCTTTCTGCACAGACTGGCGAGGGTGATGCAGCTTTGTTTGATCGACGGCAGAAAGAGGAGTACAACGAACTCCTACAGGACATAGAAGAAGAAGAAGAAGAATGTAGAAGACAGCCACTGGCATTTCGCTTAGGGCCTGTAACATCTAATCTAGACATTGCACTGAGGGAAAACAAAATTACAGTGCAGGCCTACCATGGACGTAGTTTTGTTGGCAACCACTGCCACAAATATCTTCAGCCAAGCGTGACTGAGAACATATGCCAGTCAGTCGCCCACATCACAGACACACTGACGTCTGATACGACCATCAAGAAACAAGCTGTTGATATTGGGAAGAAATACTACAGGCTGAATTCTCTGTACCACCGCATTCACAGGAAAATTTCACACACAAAACCAGTAACAGAAGTGGACATCAAGGAAACTGAACAATATATTAGTGACTATATGGCTTATTTCAGACAACACTTCCCCAAACTAAGATAATCCCCAAGCAACACATTCTGGAACACCACTGCCTGGAGTTCATGAAAACCTGGCACTTTGGCTTGGGACTGCATGGTGAACAGGGTGGAGAAGAGACACACGCCTTCGTCAACGAACTGAAAGTGAGAGTTCGAGGTGTCAACAGAGCAGAGGACAAGGTGCGCGTGCTGTTGAAGGAACACATGACAGTTGTGTCTCCTCTCCTCCGTGCAGCCATGCCCTTTAACGCACCGACAAAGGGCACCAAGAAATAGTATAATGCCAGTTGTAATCACACTTTTTTTTAAAATACCAATTTGTTCAAGGAATATTACAGTGTATAGCAGTGACGTTAGGTCCAGAGTCAGCTAGGATAAGAGCTGTGCGTTTGAGTGTCTGGTGAAAAAAAGAGTGTAATAAAGGAACAAATGTTGTGAATGTAGACACGTTTTAGACCAGGCAACACTATGCCAGGAACAGTGAGTTTTGAATAAAAATGTGCAGAAGGTCCAGACTGTGACGGTTTTATGGTGGTTTTTTTTTTTTCATTTTATGCATTTCTCCTGCGATTTAACAGGTGCTAACAGAATTTTCAAAATGTTGATTTCCATGGATTCTTTTTAACAACACTACAGCTGCAATGAAAGGATTTTCTTTTATGGAGGAAACACAAGGATTGACTCGACCGTTGAAACAGACAGGGAAAAACACACTGAAATTGTTTTGCAGTCTTTAGACAGCTTTTGTAGTTCTTGTAGCTTTATTTTTTCGTCACAGTTGGCTAATGATAAATACAATAGTGAACAACAGTTCAGTGGCTGGATGTGTTGTCTGTTTATCCGAGAAATTGACCGACATGTGCAGTTGAGTGTACACTATTCCTTACTGTGTTAAAAACTTCAACCTGCATTCAACACGCACCCAGAAGTGTGTGATGACCAACCTCTTGACCCCAATTCAGTGGAGTAATTAAAACGCGCGCCTCTCCTCCCACGTTCAGGTCGAAAACTTTCAAGTAAGTGGAGGTGCACGCTGGCATGCCGTAGTTTGTGTGGCATGTTGTTCTGTGTGCATAGAAACTGTCAGGACTGCATTAACGGCGGTTTAAAACAGCAAAATGTTGTGAAATCGGAAATTAACCGTCTCGTGCTTGTGATTGTGCATGTATTTGAACTAACACTGCAGTCTGCTTTGCCAGTCAAACATATTCGTGTTTGGTGTCATTTTAAAGCTCGTGGTTCTGGCCATCCAGCTATCTACAATACACTCTTGTTTGGCTAAAGCGCTTTAAAAAAATATGGCATTTAAAGTCATACCCATTTCCCCCAGTTAAACGCCAGATGTCAGCTATGGCTGCTGACAGGCCAGATATAAACAGTCTGCCCAGGGAAGGCAGGCATCATGGTCGGGTCACGCATAGGTCAGCGCACTCGGCTCAGCAACTAAAGGGAAGGGTTGGAACAGCAGTGGTGTGTGTGCTTTGTATGCGTGCAGTGTGTGTGTGTGAGTGTGTGTGTGCTTTTGTGTGTGTGTGTGTGTGTGTGTGTGTGTGTGCGTGTGTGTGTGCGTGTGTGTCTGTGTGTGTGTATGTGTGTGTGGGTGTGGGTGGAATGTTTACACTGTTGATTACTTTCACATTATATTATTTAATAGGTAGATACCACGTAGTATTTCCATGTGAATACTTACCGTAAATATCAAATGAATATATATTTGGTGTTTAAAGTAAAGCTATAGTATAGCTTCATGCTTTTCCAGGAAAGAGCAGCTCCAATTTCACGGGGAAATAATTTCATTGTGACAAAAACAAGCAAAAAAAATAAATAAATAAATAAAGAAAAAAAAACACCAAAACCCAAAAACCAAAACAAAACAGAGAGAGAGAGAGAGAGAGAGAGAGAGAGAGAGAGAGAGAGAGAGAGAGAGAGAATATAGAGAGAGAAGAAGATGGGGGGGGGGGGAGTCTAACCCAAGTTCAGTCCAATTCAAAAATGAAAAGGTGATGTTAGGGCCAACGATGGTGATGCTTACAATGGCAACAAAGGAATCAATGTTAATACTAATGAAGTGGATGAGAATGATGACGATATCCTTCAGAAGATTGGTCAGACCTCATAAACCGTAGAAACAGCACATTTTTTAAAAGAATCATTACACTTAAGGAGATTTCCTTTGAGCTCACTTTTTTGTCCCATTTTCTACGCCACCTTAATGCCTATAGAATCTAGCACAGCTTTCACAGTGTGATGATGATGATAACGATGAGGACGATAATCATGTGACTGCATGACAGGGCTGTCCGTTACGCTTACTATCAGAATCTATCCTGGAAACCTGGAGGGAAAGCACAAGGTAGACCCAGGGAGAAGATACTAGACGGACTTGCAGAGTGGCTGAAGACAAGGAGGGTGGAAGAGATGCTTGAGGCAACAAAAGATAGAGACAGATGGAAGTCCATGATCGCCAACGCCATTAGGCAAGGCACCTGGTGATGATGATGATATCCTGGTGTTGGTCTAATCAAGATAAACAGATCTGCAGTGTTGGTCAGAAGATTTGAGCAACACCCTCAGTGACGTATCCTTGAAGTGTGTGAAATTTGACTGTGAGGTCTATATTCCCAAATGAGCACATAGCACACTCAGTTCTGGGTAGGAGCTGATTGGAATCGAAAAACCCCACCATGATTTTTGAAAGGACTGATAGGGATTCAAACACATATCCTTCCAGATGGTGTTCCTGTTGCCTTAGCCACTATACAATCCAATCCAATATCATCCAGAGGTGATCTCGACGTCATCGACGACGATGATTTCAATGACGGCACGAAGAAACAAAATCATACTAGTGATGAAGAAGGAGAGGATGATGACGATATTCTGTCAAAGATTTGACAAACAGAATCTTGGACAACATTTCCTCAGAACTGGTCCAGGCAGGAGAAGAGGCCATGATAGATATGCTACACATCATCTGCAATAAGATCTGGCGGACAGGCGAGTGGCCAGCACCTTGGACCCAGTCCCTGATCATCACTCTACAACTCTGCCAAAACTACCGTACCATCAGCCTGATCAGCCATCCAAGTAAGGTCATGCTTAAAATCCTTCTGAGTAGCCTGAAGCCACACGCTGAGGAGATAATAAAAGAAGAGCAGGCAGGTTTCAAACCAGGAAGAAGTACCACAGAGAACATTTTCAACCTCAGATTGCTCTGTGAGAAATACCTGCAACACCAGCAAGGCCTTTACCACGTCTTCGTGGACTTCAAGAAGGCATTCGACAGAGTTTGGCACGCAGCCTTGTGGGCAACCATGAGGCTATACATCATCAATGCCAACCTGATCAGAACCATAGAATGCCTCTACGAAAAGTCGACCAGTGCCATCTACCATGACAACAACATAGGAGAATGGTTTCGAACCACAGTTGGAGTACACCAAGGATGCCTGCTCTCCCCCACTCTCTTTAACATATTCTTAGAGAGAATAATGGCTGACGCACTTGAAGACCACGAGGGAACAGTCAGCATCGGAGGTAGAACAATCACAAACTTGCGTTTTGCTGACGACATTGATGGACTAGCTGGGCAAGAGCAAGATCTGGTCAGCTTTATAAAACATCTTGATGAGGCCTCCATAGCATATGGCATGCAGATCAGTGCAGAGAAAACCCAGTGGATGACAAATAATACCAATGGCATCAGCACTGACATTACCATAGACAACAAGAAACTTGAGACCGTCCATAGCTTTAAATATCTGGGAGCTATAGTACCAGATGAAGGATCAAAGCCCGAAGTATTTTCCAGGATAGCCCAGACCACAGCTGCAATGACCAGACTAAAAGTCATCTGGAATGACAAGAATATCGCTATCGGCTCCAAGACCAGACTGATGCATTCCCTGGTCATGCCAATATTTTTATATGCATGCGAAACATGGACCATAACAGCAGATATTGAAAGAAGGATACAGGCAATGGAGATGAGATGCTTCTGCAAATTCCTTGGTATCTCGTACAAAGATGATATAACCAATAAGGAAGTGAAAACCCGAATCGAATATGCCATCGGGCCGTATGAAGACCTTCTGACTTCAGTGATAAGACGCAAACTGAGGTGGTACGGACACGTCACACGTTCATCTGGACTGGCCAAGACCATCTTGCAGGGAACAGTACAGGGAGGGAGACGAAGAGACAGACAGAAAAAAAGATGGGAAGACAATATCAGAGACTGGACTGGCTTTGAATGGAACATCATTCTGTGGAAAGCTGAGGACCGTGAGGAGTGGAGGAAGTTGGTTGCAAAATCTTCTGTGGTGCCCCAACGGTCAACCAGACTACGGGACTGATGATGATGATGATGATGAGAATCTTATATGGATAAACAGTAGTACGTATAGAACACTTTTTGAAAACACTGGAGAGAAACAAAATGAGGAATGCTGTAGCCCGAATCTCTTCGATCACCTGTGACTGGTGAATTTTTAGAATAAATTGCTTCATTGTTAGCGTACAGTAAGAAAGATTGGGTTTGATATTGTTGCCATATCTCCACATTTTAAATGGCAGTTGTTTTCAATACTACGAAAGAAAATCAATACTCCATGTCTCTCATTAGTGACATTTTGCCTTCTATCGCACAAGAGTAACATGTAATGATATGTACGGTTTATTTGAACGAGTCTTTGTCAGCCTCAGAAGAAGAAGAAGAAGAAGAAAAAGAAGAAAAAGAAGGATAGGAAGAAAGAAGAAGAAGGAAGGATAAGAGAAGAAGAAGAAGAAGAAGGAAGAAGAAGAAGAAGAAGAAGAAGAAGAAGAAGAAGAAGAAGAAGAAGAAGAAGAAGAAGAAGAAAGAAGAGAAGAAGAAGAAGAAGAGAAGAAGAAAAGAAGAAGAAGGAGGAGGAGGAAAGAAAGAAGAAGAAAAAGAAGATTGATTATTTCTCCTCTCTTTCTGTGATCTCTCTTATACAAAGATTATTATTCTCTTCTCTCATCTCTCTGCTCTCTCTCCACAAACACAAGACACATACAACATACACAAACAGGACAGACAGAAGAAAAAAAAACAATGAGGAAAAAACAAAGAAAAAAAACAAAAAGACAAAACACAACACAAGAAGACGCACACACACTGACGGTGCACACACACAGACGCGGCGCGGACACAACACACACACAACACACACATACATAACACACACACACACAAAAAGACACACACTCACACCCCCACACATACACACACAAAAACAAAACACACAACACAACACACACACACACACACACACACACACACACACACACACCACACACACACACACATATGCACACACACAACGCCACAACCAAACATAGCCACACATTAATAAAGAACTTATTTCCTAATCTTTTCCGTACGTCACACCACGAAAACACTATTCCACTTTTTCATGTGGCTATTAACATCGCTCACTTATATTGTAATCATCGGATTTGATTGATTAATTTGCTTTAGTTTTACCACAGGTGATATGGCCGATGGGGATAACCATCCAAGGGAAGTGGAGGAAGGGGGGTGGGGACTTAAGTAATCCTATACACACACTGCCAGAACAACAATGATGTCAAAATGGGACAACGAGATGGCCAGTTTTAATGTAAGGCATCCTGGATTTGAACCCACAGCCATTAGCATGTGAATCCAACTTTCAACCAACTAAGCTACTAAGGCCCACTCCTGTAATCATCCAGGGCAATGACCCGCAATACAAATAAACAGTGTTCCTGAACATCAACACAGTAGTTATATATGTATCTGGATATGTCAGTCCAAAAGGGAGGCATACCAGGAATGCCTGGATGCTTGGAACATGCCACGTTGATTTGGGATGCCATCCAAAAAGCAAGAATAGAGAAGAGAGATATTGACGTAGTTTGGTTGATCTGGCGAATGCATATGGATCAGTTCCACACGACATGATCAAGCTGGCTCTTGAAATGTATCACATCCCAGAAAACATCCGAACAATGCTGAGGAAGTATTTCCAAGGGTTCTCAATGCGGTTCTCTACCAAAGAATACACCATGGACTGGATAGACCTAGAGGTGGGCATTGCAATGGGCTGTGCAATCTCTCCCATACTGTTCGTGTTGGCAATGGAAGTCATCTTGAAAGCTGCAATGAAGAGTTCAGGTCCAGTGAATCTGGGAGATGGATACCAGATGCCTCCTCTGAAAGCTTTCATGGATGACACAACAGTCTTGTCCACGGATGAGGAAGAGACACACCAAATCTTAAAGAAGCTGGATGAGCTGGTGGCCTCTTCAAGAATGAGGTTCAAACCAAAGAAATCCCGAAGTCTCTCACTGCTAAAAGGAAAAGTGGCAGATTCAGTCAAATTCATGGTAGCCAACCAAGCCATCCCGACTGTCACAGAAGAGCCAGTAAAAAGTCTCGGAAGATGGTATGATGACTCCCTGAAAGACACACAAAGGGGATGTGAAACCAAGCAAACAGCAGAAGAAAGCCTGAAGAAAATAGATAACTGCGGACTGCCAGGCAAATACAAAGTCTGGTGTCTACAGTTCATGCTGATACCAAAGCTGCTGTGGCCACTGCTAATCTATGACATTTGCACCAGCACAGTGGAAGCAATGGAAGCCAAAATCAACAAATACACAAGAAAATGGCTCGGTGTCCCACCTGGTCTCACTGATGTTGCATTCTACTGTCGTCAAGCAATGCTGAAGCTACCTCTGAAATCCATAGTGGAGGAATACAAAGTTGGAAAAGCAAGACTGTTGAGCATGCTGGAGGAATCGGAAGACAATATCGTGAGATCAGTTCAGCCAAAGCTGAGAACTGGCAAAAAATGGAAAGTCCAAGAGGCTGTAAACAATGCCAAGAGAAACCTCAGCATCAAAGAAATAATTGGATACACGGAAACCAACAGACAGGGACTGGGAGCAACAAAAATGCAGTGGTGGTCCAAAGCCAAAAGGAAGGAAAAAAGAGACATGATCATACAGGAGTTGAAGAAAGAAGAAGATGTCAAAAGAGTGCAGAAGGCAGTCCAGCAAGGTCAACAGGGGCAATTGACAACATGGGACAGTGCACTCCAAAGAAGTCTCAGCTGGAACGATATGTGGCACATGGCTCCTCTAAGGATAAGCTTCCTCCTCAGATCTGTATATGACCTGCTCTCCTCGAATGCAAACTTAGTGAAATGGGGGAATTCAGATGACCCAGCATGTCCGCTCTGTCAGAAGAAACAAACAGTGGAACATGTCCTAAGCTCTTGCAAAGTAGCGCTAGCCCAAGGAAGGTATACATGGAGGCACAACCAAGTTCTGAAAGTGATCATAGACGTGGTTAGCGAAAAAACCATGACCCCAAACGCACCAATTGCTATGACAACGTTCTACAAAGCAGGAGGGAAACAGGTCTGGCCCGAAATTGCTATGACACCCAGCACATTGCCAAAGGGTCTTCTGGATGGAGCAGTCGACTGGGAGTGTACAGCAGACCTCCCAGAGTGGAGAAATTACCCAGATGTCATCAGCAAGACAGGCATGAGACCAGACATCGCTCTCCACTCTGACTCCTCGAAACAAGTGATTCTGATAGAACTCACTGTGCCATACGAAAGCAGAATGGAAGAAGCACATATCTACAAGACCGAAAAATACGCCGGTCTTGCCAGCACCCTGAAGAAAGCAGGTCTGCGGGTCAAAATCTTCGCCATAGAGGTCGAGGCAAGAGGGTTTGTGGGCACCACCGCTTATGATCTCATGAAACAACTCGCCATTTCTGGGAAGAAGAGGACTATAGCTCTTAAAGCGATGGCAGAGGCAGCAGAAAGGAGCTCAAGCTGGATCTGGGCAAGGAGGAACCAAAAGTGAACTTCATAAGGATTAAATTCCCTACAGATGATGTGTGCCCCGTTAGCACATTGGTAAAACCGCGTACCGCAGTTCTGAAGCGCAGAATCGCCCAGGTTCGCTCCCAGGCGTGGGAAAAAAAAATATAGACAACAGCAGAAGGGCATCCAGGCCCCCCGAGAGTGTAAGGAGTTCAGGGCCGAAACACTTGTCTAAAGGGGGTTACTTCTCTGAAGACCTTCTGTTGTCTAGCTCTCCCTAGAGTTTCTTTCTACCTGTACCAAGACGTGCCCTCATGGCATGGAGACGTGCCTTCTCGAAGGGGTTTGCCGTTCGAGAGGGCACGTATCCATGCCATACGTCAGCGGCGTCACTGAGGCTCTCAGCAGGAAGATCAGGAGGTTGGGAGTCAGTGTCCATGCCAAGCCCACCAACACCATCAGAAGCCAGTTAGTCCACCCCAAAGAACAAAACAGACAAATTGGACAAATCAGGGGTGATATACAAGATAGACTGCCAGAACTGTGACCAAAGTTATATTGGCGAAACTGAACGCAACTTGCACAAAAGATTAAAAGAACACAAACGTGAGTGCTCTCTAGTGGGGGAACATCTGACCCACACCCAACACCACTTTGAAAAGGATAGTGTGCAAGTTCTCAACAAAGAAGCAAGATGATTCCAGAGGGGAGTAAAGGAGACAGCCTACATCGCCGCAAGGAGCTCTACCCTCAACTGTGACCGGGGCTGACACAACCTGCCATCGGTGTACTCCTCACTTATTCAGTCACACTGTCGTTAGTTCGCTCACGGCGTTGCGCACTGAAGCCAGTTCTCAACCCAGCAGTTGCACTGAAGAAGTTGGCTGGATCGCCGATGAAAACTACGCAGTAAGTAGCCTTTTTCACTGAGAGACAAGTTTAGCCAGGTAGCCATTATGTCTACCCCTCAGTCGTTAAAACTTCCTCAACATTTCAGAACTGGGAACAAAGTTCAGAATCTTCTTCCACGGAACAGTACGAGAGGCAGACACATTAAAGTCTTTTTACATGTTACTGACTACCAAGTTAAAAATATTAATCTTCACAGCATGAAGTTTCTGAATTTGAGAGAAATTTAAGCGCGCACGTAGCACTACTGCAGATTGTGTCCGACTTCTCGAAAGATCCAAGAAAGGCAACTGCTCGAGGATAGGAGTCCTGAGGTATAACAGGCTTGCTTCCCTTCCGTCGAAATTACATCGCTTATAATTCTGTTTACTTTCTTTTGAACTCTGTCTCATTATATCATTGATTGAAGTTTGTTACTGAGTTTCATTATGTCATTATGAAGTTTGTTTGTGTCAGTCCCACCCCTGTTAACTATGTTTAACTGGTTGGTTTGCTGATTTGTTTTCCTAGGTAGCAAGATTTTTTAATTCACAAAAATGGAGCTTTTTCTTTCTTTCTTTCTTACCTTCTTTCTTTCCTTCTTTCTTTCTTTCTTTCTCTTTTTCTTTCTTTCTTTTTTCTTTCTTTCCTTCTTTCTTTCTTTCTTTCTTTTTTCTTTCTTTTTTCTTTCTTTTTCTTTCTCTATTACTTATCTTTTTAATTTGGTTTTGAAATTCATTCATTCATTTGTTTGTTAATTTCTTTTATTCTTTGCAGACTGGGAGGCAAGTCCCTTGTTTTAGGTGTCGAAGCTGGATACTGGAGACAAACTGATCATGCATGGCTTAAATACTGCAGGCGCCTGGTACACTGCTTCGCGTGTGGTGGTGGGAGCTGCTACACAGTTCAACCTGTGCTACCTGGGCATTGATGTACCCGTTGGGTACACCACTTCTGCTCCAGACGAGGCCACGACTTTTCCCAGTTCTATTTGGTGGGGCTAGGAACAGAATACTGACCGAAGGCACTGCTTGTTTTTTCTATAATTTGATTTCCATGCCTTGGTTGTGAATTGACTTACACATGAGTTTTGTTTTCCTAATGTCTTGTTTAATTTGATATAAAAATAATCAGAGTAAAAGGATCTTGTCTGCTGAGTGGTGGACAGCCGTTCAGCAAGGCGTTGTGAATGCGGAGAGGAGGAGAGCAGAAAGCGCAGATGAGAAAAGGGCTCTTCGGAAGCAACGTTCCAGAAACCAGACAAGAGCGACTCAATTTGTATGTGGCAGATGTGACAGAGATTGCCACTCAAGAATCGGCCTGCACAGCCACAGCAGAAAGTGCACGTCATGACCACAACGCCTCCTGGTGCAGACTATCATCTCCTGAGATGTAAAGAGGCCGACGACGATGTTTAATTTGATATAAAAATAATCAGAGTAAAAGGGTCTTGTGTGCGTGTTTTCATTGCGTTGACTTTTCTAAGAGTTTAAAATATATCCAGTTCCCACAGTGTAAGGAGCTTACAGGTGAAGGAACCCATAGTAACAATAGTAATAATGATAACAACAGTCATGATCATCATCATCCCTGTGGGGATGCCATTGGATCTTTCAGTGTAAATAGTATCCCCACCTTTCTGGAAATTGTGTGCTAGAAATTTCCTCTTTTCTCTCAGTCTCTTGGTTTCTTTCTTCCTCCTTGCTTTCTGTTATTTCTTGCAATCCTTTTCTGCCTTGCTGATTCATTCATCTGTATGTTTTCCATAAAGTCTTACATATTTTCTTTTAGGATTGATAACATGCATTATGTGCATTTTGGGCTCTAGGGAAATGAGATACGCGAAAGCAATTTTAGGTAATTTAGGCCCATTTTTATGTTTTTGTGTCCTTTGAATTTGTATTCAGGTACGTTTTTTTAAATCCCCTGTGCGATGAATTGGACGGAGTGGTCAATGCAAGGGGCACATCCTTAGATTATGTGCGCAAATACATTGATATGTGTACTTAATGTTCTTGTCTTTTTTCGTGTTGAAGTATTGTGTTTGTTTTGAAATGGTTATAGCCTCATGTGGCTCTACGCAGTCGACTGGGTTTTAAAGAAAACTAACAACAACAACAACAACAACCATCATCATCATCACAATCAATAATCTGGCACTCAAATGTTGATAGTTTTGCTCCTTAGCGTGATCTTTTATTCAGAAGTGTAAGGTGAGATGGAATTTGTCATCATGTCAGTATTAACTTACGCACATCTTTACTAACATTATTAGGTGGCTTGGACCATATAACTAGAGGACTCTCAAACTAATATGTCAACATGCATGGGACACTACAGGATCTGGATAGAACACACACGCATTAGACCATCCATCCGACCGTAATTTAAAAGAAGATTCAAGAAAGGTACCTCAGAACAGTAAACAGATATTGTCATGTTTTTGTGGAATTTGTATGAAGACATAGCTCTAGGTGCGGCGTGTATCCTTACATGACATGGTGCCAAAGCCTATGAAATATCAATCACAGAAGAACAATATCAGTATAATTCTTGAATTAACTCTTTGGTTCTCTCACCGTGTCCACCAACTGCAAAAAACTTAACACTTTGACTCCCTCACCCTATTCACCAGCTTCCTACAAGTACATCTCACGCCCTTTCTGACTTCATCAACTGTGCAGTCCGTCAGATATTTTCTCCCTGGGTCTACCTAGTGCACTTTTGCCCTCCAGCTTTCCTGTTGTGACCAGGTGCTCTAATTTATCTCGCTTCATATTATGCACTGTAAACGGTATTTATCTTTTCCTAATCTTCATTAATGTTCTTTTTGTGTTTACCTCTTTCAGGGCCAGCGGAAACAAAATGACAAAGGTCAGATGACCAAAACTTTGCACCTGTCTTGTTTAGTTACTGTAGATATGCCTTCTGGTTCTATTTTTGAGTATTTCTGGTTCCTGTTTGCTTAGACGCTGGAAGGCACTCTGATTTAAATTCCAATAAAGACCATCAGTGCTTTACTTTGAACTGAGATGTATTGGGATGCATCTTTTCTTTTTTGTTTAATGGCAAGGAATTTCCCCTGTTTCACTCTCCCTGGGGAAAAGCAAGTCGCCAGAGTACTGCGCCACACACACACACACAACTACACAATAAATATATATATATATATATATACAGTCCATTACGCCATAGTCACGTAAGTCAGCAACGAAGAGCCATCGTTCCAGCCAACTCTGGAACAGCCTTTGTTTAATATATTCTAGGTATGTTTCAAGGCCTTGAATTCTCCTTCTACTTTTTATCCAGATGTTCTCGAATGTTCCTGTGTTGAGTTTTCTTTCTGGTCTTATGATTGTTTTAAAAATATATTAACTCTTCAAAAAGAAAGGTAAAGGAAGAGAGAGAGAGAGAGAGAGAGAGAGAGAGAGAGAGAGAGAGAGGGATAAACAGTGAGAGAGAGAGAGAGAGAGAGAGAGAGAGAAGAGAGAGAGAGAGAAGAAGAAAATAAATAAATAAAATAAAATGAAACATTGTCAATTGACGATAAGAAAAATGTCATATCTTCCAATGAAACTTGATTATTTTCCGCTTGGATTTCAGTTTCCCTCCAGCTTTCCTGTGGTAACTAATACTACTTGTGGGTACTGATGGACAGGGTGCAGGAGTCAAAGAGATAACGCAAAGAGACACTCTGACAATTTTCAAATGAAAACATGTCGAAGGATGGGTTGATTGTTGACCAGAAAAGATTGGAAATTGTGTTAGCACTTTAAAATGGATTTGATCTTTTCTCCTTTGTGTGGTCTGCATGTAGATAATATACAGCCACCAAATTTCATTATATTTGTCATCGCAAAGCCATTACAGCAATGGAGTAGTCATTCCTCTACATACTGCCAAAGCACTGCAGTTTGTTGCAGTCTGGTGCCAAGCTTGAAAAGTACAGATGGTCATCTGTATTGATGAAGACATCAACGTAGATAGTATGTGCCGCAGACAGTGGTGATGACGAAAAGAGGGAAATCTTTTTCTTCATCATTTTCAACGATATAAATAGCTTCTCTGCTTAATTCAGTGGATGTTTACATGTTGAAAACACAGACAAGTACCCAGTGGTTCTGTTAGCGGAAGGAGCTGTCTGTCTTGCCAAAGCTTTGCACACTGTTTTTGGACATGTTTTCCCCACAGATTTTGCACACGATGGCCAAATGGTTACAAATCTGGGGCAAAGTCTTTGGTCACTAACGTAAACATTTGAAAACCGACTTGCTGAAATATACACACCCCAAGGATATATTTGTCATGTTAAATGGTCAATCACATACATGTGTGCAGAACGAAATAATGTCTGCACATTGTCTACCCTTTTCCAGGATGTCTAGACAGTAAAATAGATAGATTATGTGATAATGTGCAAGACTACCCGATAATAAGAAAAATCTGCAAGATCATGTAGTTACACCGACACTTGTAATCAAAACATCAAAACAAAAAGACAACAAGACAAGACAAAACAAGACAAAGCAAAGACAGCAAACCAAAGAAAACCGAAACAGAACAACTTGTGTCACATTCATCTGCTAACACCCAGTGTAATAAAATCATCGCTGAAGCAAAGAAAAATTATTGGGCATCATGCTGCAAAAAAGAAATTTCGGATTTCAAGGATTTCCATAAAGTCTGGACAAAAATGAATCAAATGAGAAATAGAGCAACTTACCTAGGTGTCCAATAATGATTGACACATGTCACAAATTTCCTTACGACATGGACAAAGCTGAAACTTTTGTGGAACTTTTTGCCGAAAATATAAAGTAGACGGTTTGTCTCCTACCCACAAACACTACAGAAAAATGGCAGCTAACAACCCTATCTTCACTGATCCAATACCTCAGAATGATCGCTGGATTAATTATCCAATCACTTTAGAAGAGCTAAAAAAAAACACAATACTGTCTCTACACAACAAAAGAAATTCGGTAGGTGTCGATGCAGTTTCAAATGAAATGATTAAACATCTTCCGGAAAACTGCATTATTTTCTTACACAACATTTTTCAGAAATGCTGGTTTAGTGGAACTATACCACAATTATGGCAAAGGTCTATTGTTATACTAATATTAAAAGCCGGTAAGCCTAAAACAATAAAAACAGTAACAGACCTATTGCGTTGACGTCCCATACGAACAAACTAATGGAAAGATTGGTATTAGACAGACTTGTACATTACTGTGATAAAAATAACACTATTCCAGTAAATCAGGCATGTTATAGAAAAGGGAGATCCACAGATGAGCACCTGGTCAAACTTACAACTCAGATCAAGCAACAGTTTGCCCACAGAAAAAGTCTTTTAGCTACTTTTTTGATGTGCAAAAAGCTTACGATCGATTTTGGCACACGTGTTTATTGTACAAGCTGAAATCTGCTGGTTTATCTGGCAATATGTATGATTACATTAAGTCTTTTTAGCCAATCGAACAATTCAGGCAAGAGTGGGAACTAGTTATTCTACTTCACGACATCTTGACATGGGAATTCCACAAGGTTCTGTGATAGCAACCCTTTTATTTAATATCCTTATACAGGATCTTCCTAAAGTGCTCTCAAATCGTGTTGTTTTGGTACAGTACGCTGATGATATATGTATTTGGATGAATATTACTTTAAAAAAGACAACTCCACAGAGAGCTCAGAATTACATTAGGAAGTTGTATCAATCTGATCTTGATACTCTCGGAAACTATATGTTAGAAAATGGTCTGTCGCTGTCAGCGGGAAAAAACTAACATGGTACTATTTAATCCTGGTGGTACTTTAAGTAACTTGCCTACTTTCAGATTGTTTGGTGAAGTGTTACATTACAAACAGGTTGTAAAATTTCTGGGAGTCTTTTTAACATCGAAATTAAACTGGAATGTCCATTTTGACTACATTTCAACAAAAGCAAGAAAAGCCTTAAATTTTCTTAAGATAATAAGCAGATTACCTTGGGGAATGGATACAAACATACTAATTCATCTATCAACAGTACTTGTACGATCTAAATTATCCTATGCGCAAGAAGTGTTCTTCAGTGCACCAAAATATTCATTAAAGAAGATATAAAGCTTAGACTGCAAAAGTATTAAAATTGCTCTAGGTGTCCCTTCTCACGCTTATAATCTGGAAACGTACAAAGTTGCTGGAATTCTGAACTACTATCGTGAGATAGTAACAGCAACATTTACCGTTAGAACTACTTCACAAACGGACAATTTTGTGAGTAAGGAAAGTAAAAGCAGGTCTGATGCTGACTTTCCAAAGCGGGCAAACAGCATTCATCACAAATGACTGTTGCAACTCACATATCTGATTTGGAACAAACTTCCCTTCATCACAAATGACTGTTGCAACTCACATATCTTGATTTGGAACAACTTCCTTTCTCTCCGCTCTACCTTTACCCTTTCTTCGTTAAGTCCAGTCTAAAAACCACTCTTTTTAATCCTAGCCTGTAGTTCTGTACTCTTACTTCAGCTGCCACCTTGAAATCTGTGCCCGCGCGCGTGTGTGTGTGTGTGCGGTGTGTGTGTGTGTGTGTGTGTGTGTGTGTGTGTGTGTGTGTGTGTGTGTGCGGGTGTGGTGTGTGTGTGCGGGGTGTGTGTGTTGTGTGTGTGTGTGGCGGGTGGTGTGTGTGTGTGTGTGAGTGTGTGTGTGTGTGTGCGTGTGCGTGTGTTGTGTGTGCGTGTGTGTGTGTGTGTTTACTGTAAGCGCTTAGGGCTTTTTTAGATTAAGCGCTATAAATGTTCACTATTATTATTATTATTCGACATGGTCAAACAGTCTCACATAAATATGGATCAAATAGCTGAGACATCATCAACAACGCTATCCTACATGGGAAATGCTAAAAGCCTCTTTTGATATTGATTATACAGACGTTAAGAAACATGAAAACGTCAACGTTTCGATATCCACAGCAAGAGAACACGTTGATGAAAAATACCGTACCCACCTTCATATTTTTACCGATGGATCAGTCTTAGAAAATAGATATGCTGGAGCAGCATTTTATGTTCCAAAATTTAAAATAAAAAAGTCATTTTTCATTGGGGAAAACATATCTATATTTACAGTGGAATTAGTCACGATTGTACAAGCATTGCATTATCTAGTAAATCTTAAGCCCGTGTCTTTCAATGTAGTTCTCTTTGTTGACTCAAAATTTGTACTGTATGCCTTACGGTCTTTTGATGCCGATGCAAGACCTGATTTAATTACTGAGGCAAATCATCCTGTGCATCGTTTAAGGATAAAAGGTACATATATCAGTTTATGCTGGGTGCCTTCTCACGTTGGTCTTCATGGCAACGAAGTAGTTGATAGAGCAGCTAAGCAAGGTGGACAGAATTATGATAATTCTCTAAAATTCTTCATACTTCCGTAAAAGAAGCTTCAACTTGCTCGCATCAGCCTCATGGATTCAATTTCATGAACATTTGAATAAACAGTTTGTGTCACAACAAATGATAAAACTTTCCGTTCAAAATGTATGTAAAAAATTGCAGTATTCCTCCCTGTGTCATTTGAGATCGATTATTACTGTTTGTTTTCATATTCAGCTAAATGCATTGAAAACAAAATATTGCAAAAATGTCAAGTGTATTTGCGGTGCACAGTTCACACTGTTTCACTGTTTATTTTACTGCAAAATGCTACGTTCCTTTTTACCGAAAATGTTTACACAAGGAAACTATTCTGACACTCATTTAAAAAAGTTACATATATCAATCTTTGTTAGTTACAATTTCAGAATCATTAGTTAACAGTCCTGTTAATGCATTACTTTAACTTTATGCAGTTTGTGTTTTAGTGTTAAAATTTTCCTTCACATTGTTGAAGTTAATTTTTACTACTGTTAGTGTTAAGATTTCGTTCCATTTTTCTATTCTACCACCTATTATAATTTTTCACTCTGTCTCCCCTCTGCCCCAATCCAACCTGTCCAACTATCGTTCTCCGTTTTATTTCATTTATATGTGTTTTTTTTTTCTTCCCCTCTCCCCATCCCCTCCCCGTCTAATGTCACATATAGTGAAAAGACGTTAAATCAAAGAACGAACGAATATTTTCATTACACACGTTTGCTTTTTCAAAAAAAGTCATCATATCACCAGCTGACCAACATTTTACCATTACATTAAAAGTCATCATTTCCTGTGAAAGGTTCATTTCTCACATTCTTATGTATTTCTACATTAATGTTAGCAGTGTGAGATGTACTATCGCTCCAACATAAACACACCATCTTCTTAAATTCATTCCGAAATCTGGCACCAGTCAAACAATATAAGTAGAAATTTATAGCATAGTTCAAATATATCATCATGTAAGTAAAAGCATTAACAAAATAACGTAAAGCAATATAATCTTGTTCTAAAGCCGCAACAATATTTGTATTGTAGATTGAGAAAATCATGTTTTTGATTGAAAAAGGGATCTTTAGAATAATGAAAGCAGCAGACACAACAACTAGAGTAACTGAGGCCGCTGAAGTTTTCGTCTTTCTCTTGTCTACTGACGAGGAACGAGCGCTGGCAAGTTTATCTTTTGCTGCTTTTACAGACTGAATAAGCTTGAAAATGATAGTGCCATTACTGATTATCAAACACGTGAAAGGCAAAAGAGAGCCAATGCACATACTGGTCTGAACCCATACAGTGTCCATAAACTGTTTATAACTTTTAGATCCTATGCTGCAGAAAGTGATGCCTCCGCTTGTTACCAGATCAAAACCATAAATGTAGTGAGAGTACAATAGACTAATGACGACGAACAAAATAGCGATAGTGATGAGAGATAAACGGCGCGTGCAGATCACGTGGACTCGGTGTGGCCACATGACAGATGCAGATCGTTCTATGGTCAATGCCACCAGTAGCCAAGAAGAAAACACGGCACACGTGTTGGCAAACCATACCAACACTTTACACACCGCTCTGTGCGTGCCACGCACGTTATAGCCCCAGACAATCTCCAGCCATTTGACCAGAAGGCTGAGATAGAGAACACCAAGGTCGGACAGGGCCAGGACTCGAAGGTACAGGTTCATGGATGACCAGCCAGTCTGCAGTCGCCAGAGAATCACTAGTGTCATGATGTTGCCAAAGGTTCCAAAACTCAAGATCGCAGGAGCTACGACTTTCCAGATCCATCGACTTGCCTGATATAACAGGAAAGACTCCAAAGGTAGAGTTCCCAATTCTGTTGTTGTCCATAGCAACCCTGAAAGGGCTGATGAGTTGACAATGTCACCCATTTGTGATTCGCTGGACATTGGTTTCATGCTGTCCTACTGGGAAATTACGTCATACTGCTAGTAACTAATTTGAATTAGAGCACAAGTGTTGAAAATTGGAAACTTCCGTTTTTGTTAGCAATGTGTCTGTATCTGAAAATAAACGAACAAAATGTAAGACTTTCAACATTATTAAAATATGTACAAAATATTGTACAAGCAGTTCAATTCAGTTCTGTTCATCCTACATACCTGCTGAGTATTTTTTTTCAGCTGGTTTTCCAGACAGCAAATCTGATAAATCCTATGGAGTAGTAAACGATCGTCATTTGATTTCGGAGCATACTGACCCTTTATAAAAAAGAACTTTGAAAGATGAAGTTAGAGCAGCACTGAAAAAGATGAAACCAGGAAAAGCCCAAGGACCAGACAATATTACTACAGAGATGATTGAAGCCCTGGAGCAATTTGGCATAGAAAAAATAAGTCCTCTTAAATTAAATTTATGACACTGGAAAAATCCCCAAAGATATCTCAAAATCAATTTTCATTGCACTTCCAAAGAAGACAGGGGCTATAGAATGCGAACTCCATCGCACAATCAGTTTGATGAGTCATGTAACAAAAATCTTGTTAAGAATAATCATGATGAGGACAAGGAATAGAATCAAAAGAGAAATAGCAGAAGAACAGTGTGGATTTGTGGAAGGGAACAGAACTATCAATGCCATATACATCCTATGAACTATCATAGAGAGGTCAATTGAGATGAATAAGGATTTGTATTTATGCTTTGTTGATTATACCAAGGCTTTCGATTTGGGTACGACATGAAGAATTGATCAACCAACTGGAGAGACTCAATGTTAATGGAAAAGATCTACGAATAATCAGGGATATGTACAGGGAACAAACAGCTGCAATGAGAATAGAAAACAATATAAACTCTTTTCAAATCATCAAAAGAGGAGTCAGACAGGGTTGTGTTTTGTCACCAGATCTGTTTTCACTATATAGCGAAAACATCATGAGAAACCTAGAAGAAGACCCTGGATAATTTGGAGGGAAAATGATAAACAACATTCGGTACGCAGATGACACCGTGCTAAGTGCAGAAAATGAAAGGGACCTACAAAACCTTGTGAATATACTAGAAGTAGAAAGCAAAGGTAAGGGGTTGGAACTAAACAGCAGGAAGACTGAAGTCATGGTGATCAGTAAAAAACATGAAATCCCCTCAAGCAAAATAACAGCAAATGGCACAACCTTGACACAGGTTAATAAGTTCAACTACCTGGAAACGGTCATTTCATCAGACGGCAGATGCACATCAGAAATACCTGGCAGAATCGGCCAAGCCAAAACAGAATTCAAGAAGATGACAAGCATTCTTTCCAACAAATGCCTATCAATTAACATCAGAAAGAGAGTCCTTGAATGTTATATAGAACCAACACTGTTGTATGGATGTGAGGCATGGACAGTCAGCAAGCAAAGCCAGAGCAGGATCGAGGCAGCCGAGATGTGGTTTCTCAGAAGAATTTTGAGAGTTCCATGGGCAGCAAAGAAAACAAACGAGACAGACTTGATGGAGGCAGACACAAGTAGATCACTCATAAGGAAGATTAGGGAAAGACAGCAACATGTATAGGCCATTTTATGAGGAAGGGGGATTTGGAGCACCTGGTCACAACGGGAAAGCTGGAGGGAAAGAGAGCACCAGGTAGACCCAGGGAGAGAATGTTGGACGGACTTGCAGAGTGGCTGGGGATGAGGAGGGCGGGGAGATGCCGGGGGCAACGAGAGATAGAGATGGTTGGAAGTCCATGGTCGCCAACGCCATGCGGCAAGGCACTTGATGATGATGATGATGATTATTGACTCTTTCTTGTGGAAGACCTTAATAGGGATAAAGCACCATGAAAGAGTTACCAGCACCTTTCGTTCTTCCATTTTGATCTTTCTTATTTTGTTGCCATGCCAGTCTCAAAGGTCTTCCCATTATGAAAATGGAGATTATTTCACATCGACATGAGAGAGGAGTTTGTTCGTGTGTCTGTGACAAATAATGTTAATAAGATTTTCTCAAATGTGTCTGGATAGATATATCCGAAATGTGAGTCAGAGGTGCGGATTGTTATGGAGTCACAAATAATACAATTGGAAATCTTGGCGCAAAAGTCAAGTTCACAGAAAACAATGCCCATAAACAGACTATTTTTTTCAAGAGTGTATGAACAAACTTTTGCCAGGAAGTTCTATCAATGTTTACATTTCTGGTTTAATTGTTGTCACAGCACCAATGGCCTCGCTTCACGTCAGGTTTTATCATCTCATGCTCATTCAATGTCACAGTGACCTTAAAAAGTGCAAAACCTGGACTTTTTTCTGAATAAGTTCTGTATACAAAGGGAGGTTGTCGGAATGGTTATTCATATGATTATTTTGCTTTAAAAGGCAGATAAATATGACTGATGAAATCATGGAGCTGAAGTACATTATCCTTCTTACTTTTCATTTATCTATTTCATATTTCCTCGGTTTTTGCAGGTTGGTAGTACTTAAATAGCACGAACGATTAGTACTGCTGGGAGGAAAACACGCCGTCAAAAGCTTTGGCTACCTTGCATACGACAGGACGCAGCAAATTGTAGCCTGAAAAAGTTGACATCCAAAGCATAGAAACGGGATCTGTTGAATAGAGTGGGCGACTGATAGTGCACAGCAGATCTTCTAGAGTGAGAATAAAATCCAAAAATTATCAATAAGAATGGCACGAGACCGGATATAGTACTCCACTGACTTTCCCCCAAACGAATGATTCTGATCAAACTCATTGTGCCATCTGAAATTAGAATTGAGGACGCTCAAATCTGCAAAGCTGAAAAATATGCCAGTCAAGCCAGCAATTTGAGGAAAAGCGGCTTCAAAGCTAGTCCTCGCCATACAGGTTTGGAGGAAGCTGGTTGGTATGTACATGTACATCCGTGTATGTATGACCTCATGAAATAGATATCGATTTTTGGGAAAGAGAGGGCCAGAGCCTTTAAGGCAATGACAGAAGCTGCTGAAGAGTTCCAGCTGGAAAGTAAGTGAACTGCAGAAAGCTAAACATTTTCCGATGTACAGTTCAATACCCAAAAGCTGAGTGTTTAGGACATCCATCTCAAGAGTGAGTTGGCCTCAAGGCGACCGACCACCTAGAGGCATAGGTTCAAGTCTAGGTGGGGGGAAAATGGAAATAACAGAAGGACATCCAGGAGTCATGACATTGATTTGGGTGGGCCCACTCAGACTGTAAGGAGTTTATGGTTGAAAGGCCTACTTGACTGGGGGTTTATCCTCTGAAGACTTTCTTCCTGTGGAGATGAAACTGAGGTATGCAGCTATAGCTAAACAAAAGCGTGATGGAGATGTGGAGTGTGTCTGTCATTCCATCTATCCGGCGCTGTCATGGTTTTCCTTTGGTTCTAACGTCCATGCATCTGTTGTTGTCAGCTCAAAGACTCACTGCTTGGTTGGGATCCTGGCCACGTGGCCAAACCACGTGATGTGTGATGTAATGGTTCACAGGTGTTGTTCTGACCTTCTCTCAGATCTCTTAATTTCTAGTCATGTCTTTCTTGGTCTTGGCTGCTGCTCCTCCGAGAATCTCATCTTACAGGTTACAAACTTTATGTCAAGTTTTTGCTTTAAGTCCAGTTCTGGCGTTAGTAAGTTAGTACAAAGATTGTATTGTCTTTGTTTCCGTGGGGACGTTTGGGCGTTGTAGAATGGATGGTTGTAAGTAGTTCATAGCGCTTGTCTTCTGGACGCTTGTTTCAATTTCTCTGCCCATTTTTTTCCATTTGGGCAAAAAGAATCCATGTGCTCAGATTTTGTACATGAACAAATTGTTTTGCCCTTTAATGGAAATGTCTATTTTGTCAGGCGTTCGTCATACTGACAGAACTTCTGTCTTGCTAGTGCTGATGTTCATGCTTTATTTATCATAGCTATTGTTTATTTTGAACCAGAAAAAAAAACACGAAAAAGAATACGAACGCGTATTTAACACAATAAGACGAGACTGGTTCACATTTTCGGCCAACCGGCGTTTGTCAAACATAATATCACAAACAAACAAACAACAGACATAAAAATTAGGAGAAAAAGACTAAAACTTCCCTGCTGCTCCGTGCAGTCTTTTTCTCCTTATTTTTGTATCTGGTGTTTGTTTGTTTGTGATCTTATGCTTGACAAAGGCCGGTTGACAAAAACTTTGCTCATGTCTTGTCTTGTTGTATTAAATACGCTTTCTAATTCTTTTTCGTGATTGTTTTCTGGTTCCTGTTTGCTTGAACGCAGGCAGTCACACTTGTTTTGTATTTTGTTGTTTAACTTGTTGGAATTCATTTCGGCTTGTTTTGTGTCAGTTCATGCGAATAATAGTTCCTTGAGAACTTTTCGATCAGGGCTATCACATTTGAGTAACTTCGTCCATATAGATGACGGATAGGAGGGATTATGAAACCCATTGTTGTAGGATCAGAAATGTTGCTTCGAACCAGTTGGGAAGTCCACTTGCGGTCCGTACAACATTCTGACCATTTATATAGACTGCTGTTATTTTTTCGAGTAGCTGGGTATTAATTCCATATGACTTTAGGACATCCGAAAGCTTCGTTCTATGTACACCGTCAAATGACTGTTCCTTACCTGCAAAGATGATATCGAGTTACTTTTAGTATTCACACGCTTTTCAACAAAGCTGAGAAACTGCGCAAAAAAAGAAGAGAAAATGATAGCACGTATGCATCCTCTTCCTCTTGTAATTCCACACTGAGATGCATTTCAACAAGGTTCCATTATGGTCCTGATACGATGTTCTAAAATGTGGCATACATCTTGCCTACATGACTGAGGAAACTGTACATGTCGCAAGCTTTCTTGCTGCTGTCAAACACATTGCTGAAGTAGGTGAAAGTCACTGCTAAAGGGAGCTGAAATTACTGGCATTTGTATATGATGCATCGGAGTGTAAAGATCTGATCTGCACAGAATCGGTTTGTTGTGAAGTCTACCTGTTCCTTGCCCAGGTGACGGTCGACTTCACATTTAATCCGATTCAGTATCATCAGACAGTTAATTTTTTTCTAGCTATGAACATTAAGGGCACTCCCCTCCAATAATCACCTACAGCAAGGTTTCCTTTATTTGTAATACAGATTACTGTACCGTCTTTCTAGTCTTCTGGAATCACCCCAGATCTTGTTATAAATAAAGAACATTCAAATCTCTTCTCCACCGATCTTGAGCACTTTCGGCACTAATGGCATCTGTGCCTACAGACCTATTTTATAAGTAACCAGCACATATTTACCACTATTGAAAATATGTTTGGGTGACCGGGTACACACGCTTGCACGCATGTGTGTGTGCATGTGCGTGGTGTGCATGAATGTGTGCGGGCGTGTGCGTGTTTGTTTACATTTATTTAGGTGTGTGTATGTGTGTATGTTCGTTCGTTATTTCTTTTAACGTCTATTCACATACGTGCTTTTAGACGATGTGTGTGTGTATGAGCGGATGTGAGTGTGTATATATGGAAGTGCGTATACGTGCATGCATGTCACATGTGTCATATATATCTGCCAATAGCTCTATATCTGACTTCTATCTATCTATCTATCTATCTATCTATCTATCTATCTATCTATCTATCTATCTATCTATCTATCTATCTATCTATCTATCTGTGTGTCATTCTGTCTTACTGTCTGTCTATCTATGTACGCACACACACTATGAACACACACACACACACACACACACACACACAACACACACACACACACACACACACACACACACTCACACATATATACATATATAAAAATATATATGTATTTATATGTATGTGTGCATATATACATGTGCATGATATTGGTCCTTCTCTATATGCATGTGTGTGTCTGCGCGTGTCTATGTATGTTCGAGCATTCGTGTGTATGTATGTGTTTGTGTCGGCTTGCGCACGAGGATGTGTGTATGTGTGTGTGTGTGTGTGTGTGTGTGTGTGTGTGTGTGTGTGTGTGTGTGTGTGTGTGGGTGTGGAGAGAGAGAGAGAGAGAGTATAGATGTTTTCCAATAAATGATCAAGTTAATAACCTACTTGAGGAGACGGTGCGCACTAACAGTGGCATAATTATAAACTACAAGTATTGGAATATTTCTGAAGTATTACTGTCAGTCATTACATAAGCGATGAAGCAACTGCTTCTCTTAATTAATGGTACAGTTTCTGTACCGCATTCAGAAACACACACACACACACCACACACACACACACACACACACACACACACACACAGCACAGCACACACACACACACCACACACACACACACACAGCACACACACACCGCACACACACGCACACACACACGCACGCACACACACACAGACACACACACCACACACGCACATGCACACACACACACACACGCACCACACATACACACACGCACACATACACACACAAGCGCACACACACATAACACACACACACGCACGCACACACACACACACACACACACACACACACACACACACACACGCACACAAACATACATGCACACACACACACACACGCACAACACACAAACACACACACACACATACACATACACACACACACACACACACACACACACACACACACACATCATTATATAACCGATGATGTACCACTTCGCTTAAATGAATTGAGTGTAAATCTACAGGAGAGATCCACTTTCTTCCACCCGGAACCCTAATGGGAAGTTAACATCACCGCCGAGTGATATTATCTAAGGCTTAAGAGAGATCACTGTCATATCTTTACTGGTTGTAACATTTATCATCATCGTCATCGTCGTCGTCATCATCATCATCATCATCATCATCATCATATCGTCGTCGTCGTCGTCGTCGTCGTCATCATCATTATCATTGAGGTCATCATCATGATCATCATCATCATCACCGTTGACTTCGTCTTTGTGTTTGTCGTCGTCTCTCTCTCACAAATAGATTTTTGAATAAGATTATCGAAAGGAAAGTCTAACATGTCAGTGCGCACGCGCACGCACGTGTGTAAGTGTGTTTTTTAGCGTGCGTACATTCGTACGTGCGTGTGTGTATGCATGTACATGTGCAGGCTCTCGCATGAGTTGTTGCTCGTGCGTGAAAAAGAAAGTTTTCTGTTTCTGTTCATATGCGAAACCTTTGTCATCTATATGCCCTTGATAGGTCCAGCCATAATAATCAAGATTGTCTTCATCCTTTACACTGCCCACAAGGAAAGAAACACTGGGTTACAGGTTTGATGTCTGCGTTTAATTCGCATACCGTCGTTTCACCATTACAGGCTACGAACGCTCATATCAGGTAGTCCCAAATCCCTGAGGTGTTAGGGAGTCAGGTGGTAGAGACCTCAACTTTTCTCGGGGCCAGCATTATGACGGCGGTGACCATATCCTCTCCCTGGAGGCTACTAAAGCTTTGCAGCATAAACCTGTGATAAATTCGAAGTCAATTTTGGATGGTTCGTTGTGACTAGCATTCTGAAGAGAACAGACTCTTTCAAATTGTTCTTTTCTCAGAATGGTGTCACCACATCTGGGCACTTGCATTCCGTCTGTGTCGCCTCTTTTTTCTCTAATGAACTTGTTTAGTCATGATTCTACAAATTGTGACGATCATACACTTTCTGACTTAGACGAGCTGTCTCTCTTTCACTGATGCTTCTCTAAATCTCGATTAGTCTGGTCATTGCGAGAGCGAGCTCTCAGAGAGAGAGAGAGAGAGGAGAGAGGAGAGAGAGAGAGAGAGAGAGAGAGAGAGAGAGAGAGAGAGAGAGAGAGAGAGAGAGATTCACACACATACACACTCACACTCACACTCACACACACACACATACACACACACACTCCACAAACACACACATACACACACACAACATACTCATGAACAGGAAGGAACACTTGCACACCACGCTTCCATACAAACAGTTTTACATTTTAAAAATTTATATGAATGCAGTGTCTTTAATTCCAAGTACATTTCACATGGAAAACCAAAACACTGAAACATACACTTAGGTACTATCTATTTTTGATTAATGTATCATTCACACTAATGTAGTGGCATTGCCCTCCAGCCTACTCTTCAATACACTACTAAATCCAGAGCAGACCGCATGATTTTTGGGTTGCTTTGGGTCACTTTGAGTCATTTACATCAGGAAGAGTGTTCTTGAATGTTATATGGAACTGATGATGTTATACAGTTGTGAAGCATGGACAGTCAACAAGCAAAAGCCAGAACAATAATTGAGGCAGCCGAGATGTGGTTTTTAAGAAGAATGTCGAGAGTCCCATGGACAGCAAAGAAAACAATCAAGAGAGTCTTGATGGAGGCAGACACAAGAAGATCATTCATAAGAAAGATTAGGAAAAGACAGGCAACATATATAGGCCATTTTATGAGGAAAGGGAATTAGAGCACCTGGTCACAACAGGAAAGCTGGAGGGAAAGAGAGCACCATGTAGACGCAGGAAGGAAATATTGGACGGATTTGCAGAGTGGCTGAGGGACAGAGAGGTGGAAGATGTCTTGGTCAAAATGGGAATAGATAATAGGAGGCCTGATCTGCCAAACGCCATGGGCAAGCACTTGATGATTATGATTGCTGACAGGTTGAGTGCCTGAATTATCTAACCATTTGGAAAAACTTAACTTTCACTGGGTCCTTCTACAGCTTCCTGCGGAAACAGAGATAGGGTGAGATAAGGACTCAATATTGTATTTCAGTCTGGCTGAAAATGCAGGAAAACACGAAAATAGAATCAGAACGCGTATTTAATACAAGACAAGACAAGCGCACATTTTTGGACACTGGCTTTTTGTCAAGCGTGAAAAGGCAGTTGTCCAAAAATTTGCGCCTGTCTTGTCTTGTTGTATCAAATACGCATTCTGATTCTATAATCGTGTTTTTCCCATTCTTGTTTGCTTGAACGCGGGCAGTCACAATTGTTTTAGATACCTGCTGAACCTCATGATAATGAGTGATAATGAGTAAGCGTCCCACTGATTACGGAGACTATCAGTCATGCACGTCAGAAGCAGCCCCCATGAACCACCAGCACGATAGACACTGACGGTAATTTGGCTGGGACATGAAAATGGCACTAAAACACCCCCAAAACGGAGGTCAGTATGACAGCAGGACATTCTTCTTTCTCCTGCATGCACTGTTTACACAGGTGTTGTTGTCTTTTCCAAGTCCTTCGCAGCTGTTATGAAGCTTGACGGTCAGTCAAATTTCAGTCAATGCTTTCGATGCTGTCTTTGATGATGTAAAATGCTGTAATGTATATTCTCTATGATTAAAAAAATATTTGGCTTCACTACTTGATAATGTTGCGTTTGAACTTGACAGTGGAGGGGGGGGTCGTCACGTGAGACGTTTATACAGATTGAGTTGGTTGTGAAATCAGACTTCAAATTTACTTTATTATTATGTATAGCGTTTTTGAGTAGTACTAATAACTGATTAATGTACCCAAAATATTTTATGGTGGCTTAATCCCTAAATACAGACTGACAGAACATAGTCTAGTAGGCGCAGGACTGCAGCTCGTGGTTTATTGCAGGGTAAGACTTATGCACGTCACATACCGTACTGTGACATTAGTTCAATGAAATTCTTTCCAAGGGGGGAGTCATCTTGAGAACTGAGCTAAATGAATGATATCGTCATTGGCTTCTGGCGCAGGCGAACGAGGCGCAGTTTAACTCAGTCATGTGTGTGTTGACTGATTGGAGTTCATTGAAATCACACGCTGCTCTCTAGACAGTAGGTGATAGTCGTTTCTTTCTGGACGTGGTTTCTGCAGTGATCTAATGATGCTCCTCTTCTCTCTGTTGTCTGGTTGTTCTTCTTGGGCTTCTTCTGTCGCCAGCTCGTACGCAGAGTTATATGACTTCCCGCATTTGAAAGATGTGGAATTCGTGGTCAAGGAGGTCATGTACAGATGTGAGAAAGAAGTTGACCCTTAGAGGGGCCATATGCTGTATGTCGTTCCAGCTAGGATTTCGTTGGAGTGCATTTTCTTACGTTGTACACTGCCCCTGCTGGCCTTGCTGGACTGCCTTCTGGATTCTTTAGGCGTCCTCTTCTTGTTTTTTTTTTAATCATAAATTTCTTGTCTTCCGTATCTCTCTTTGTTATTACCCGTGGCCTTTGACCACCATTCCATTTTTGCAGATCCCATTCCCTGCCCGTTCGTTTGTGTGTGTGTGTGTGTGTGTGTGTGTGTGTGTGTGTGTGTGTGTGTGTGTGTGTGTGTGTGTGTGGTTGTGTGTGTGTGCTTTTTGTGTGGTTTGTATGCGTGTGTATGCTTGTGTGTGCTTGTGTGTGTGTGTGCTTGTGTGCTGTATGTGTGTGTGTGTGTGTGTGTATGTGTGTGTGCGTATATGTGTGTTTACGTGTGTGTACGTGTGTGTGTATATTCTTGTGCGGGGTCGTGTGCGTGGGGTGTGTGTGTGTGTGTGTGTGTGTGTGTGTGTGTTCGTTCTTTGATTTAACGTCTTTTCACTGTAAGTGATATTAGACGTGGAGGGGGGGGGGGGGGGGGGGGTGAGGGGAATAAAAAAAATAAAAATACTAAAATGGAGAACGATAGTTGGACAGGTTGGATTGGGGCAGAGGGGAGACAGAGGAAAAAGTCATAAATAGGTGGTAGAATAGTAAAATGGAACGAAATCTTAACTCTAACATTAGTAACAATTAACTTCAACAATGTGAAGGGAAGATTTAACACTAAAACACAAAATGCATAACGTTAAAGTAATGCATTAACAGGACTGTTAACTAATGATTCTGAAATATTAAGTATCAAAGATTGATCTGATGTTACTTTTTTGAAATGAGTTTCAGAATAGTTTTCTTGTGTATACATTTTCGGTAGAAAAGAACGTGCATTTTGCAATAAAATAAACAGTGAAACAATGTGAATTGCTTGTCGCAAATACACTTAACATTTTTACAATATTTTGTTTTCAGTGCGTTTAGCTGAATACGAAAACGAACTGCAATAATCGATCGCAAATGATACATGGAAGAATACTGCATTTTTTGGAAAGTTTTATCATTTGTTGTGACACAAACCGATCATTTAAATGTTTCTGAAATCGAATCCATGAGGCTGATTCGAGCATGTTGCAAGCTTCTTTTACGGAAGTATGAACATGTAATTCTATAGAATTAACAGAATTCTGTGCACCTTGCTTAGCTGCTCTGTCAACTACTTCCTTTGCCGTGAAGACCAACGTGAGAAGGCACCCAGCATAAACTGATATCTGTACCTTTTATCCTTAAACGATGTACAAGATGATTTGCCTCAGTAATTAAATCAGGCCTTGTGTCGGCATGAAAAGACCGTAACGCATATAATACAGATTTTGAGTCAACAAAGAGAACTACTTTGAAAGACATGGGTTTAAGATCTACTAGATAATGCAATGCTTGTATAATAGCGACTAATTCTGCTGTAAATATAGATAAATTTGCCCCAATGAAAAATGACTTTTTTATTTTAAATTTTGGAACATAAAATGCTGCTCCAGCACATTTATTTTCTAAGACTGATCCATCGATAAAAATATGAAGGTGGGTACGGTATTTTTCGTCGACGTGTTGTCTTGCTGTGGATATTGAAATGTTGACGTTTTCATGTTTCTTGGCGTCTGTATAATCAATATCAAAAGAGGCTTTTAGCATTTCCCATTTAGGGATAGGCGTTGTTGATGGTGTCTCAGCTATTTCATCCATATTCAGGTGAGACTGTTTGACCAAGTCAGATATGTAAGTTGCAACAGTCATTTGTGATGAAATGCTGTTTGCTCGCTTTGGAAAGTCAACATCAGACCTGATTTTAATTTCCTTACTCACAAAATTGTCTGTTTGTGACGTAGTTCTAACGGCAAATTTTGCTGTCGCTAGCTCACGATAGTAGTTCAGAGGCAGAATTCCAGCAACTTTGTACGTTTCCAGATTAGAGGCGTGAGCAGGGACACCTAAAGCAATTTTAATACTTTTGCAGTCTAAGCTTTGTATCTTCTTTAATAAATATTTTGGTGCACTGAAGTAAACTTCTTGCGCATAGGATAATTTAGATCGTACAAGTGCTGTTGACAGATGAATTAATATGTTTGTATCCATTCCCCAGGGTAATCTGCTTATTATCTTTAGAAAATTTAAGGCTTTTCTTGCTTTTGTTGAAATATAATCAAAATGGATATTCCAGTTTAATTTCGATGTTATAAAGACTCCCAGAAATTTTATAACCTGTTTGTAACGTAACACTTCACCAAGCAATCTGAAAGTAGGCAAGTTACTTAAAGTACCACCAGGATTAAATAGCATCATGTTAGTTTTTTTCCGCTGACAACGACAGATCACTTTCTAACATATAATTTCCAAGATTATCAAGATCAGATTGATACAACTTCCTTATGTAATTCTGCGCCCTTTGTGGAGTTGTCTTTTTTAAGGTAATATTCATCCAAATACATATATCATCAGCGTACTGTACCAAAACAACATGATTTGAGAGTGCTTTAGGAAGATCGTGTATAAGGATATTAAATAAAAGAGGTGCTATCACTGAACCTTGTGGAATTCCCATGTCAAGATGTCGTGAAGAAGGATAACTAGTTCCCACTCGTGCCTGAATTGTTCTATTGGCTAAAAAAGATTTAATGTAGTCATACATATTGCCAGATAAACCAATCGATTTCAGCTTGTACAATAAACGCGTATGCCAAACTTGATCGTAAGCTTTTTTTACATCAAAAAAAGTATTTAAAAGACTTTTTCTGCGGGCAAACTGTTTCTTTATCTGAGTTGTAAGTTTAACCAGGTGCTCAACTGTGGATCTCCCTTTTCTAAAACCTGCCTGATTTACTGGAATAACGTTATTTTTATCACAGTAATGTACAAGTCTGTTTAATACCAATCTTTCCATTAGTTTGCTCGTATGGGAAGTCAACGCAATAGGTCTGTAACTGTTTTTATTATTTTTAGGCTTACCCGCTTTTAATATTGGTATAACAATAGACCTTTGCCACATCTGTGGTACAGTTCCACTAACCCAGCATTTCTGAAAAAGTTTGTGTAAGAAAATAATGCAGTTTTCCTGAAGATGTTTAATCATTTCATTTGAAACTGCATCGACACCTACTGAACTTCTTTGTTGTGTAGAGACAAGATATTGTTTAGCTCTTCTAAGGTGATTGGAACATTAAACAGCTATCATTCTGAGGTATTGGGTCAGCGAAGATAGGGTTGTTTCCTGTTATTTTTCTGTAGTGTTTGCATGTAGGAGACAACCGTCTTTCTTTACTATTTTCGGCAAAAAGTTCTCCAAAGTTTCAGCTTTGTCCATGTCGGAAGGAAATTTGTGACATGCGTCAATCATTATTGGACACCTAGGTAAGTTGGCTCCATTTTCATTGATTCATTTTTGTCCAGACTTTAATGGAAATCCTGAAAAACTGAAATTTCTTGGTGCAGTATGATGCCAATAATTTTACTTTGCTTCAGCGATTATTCTATTACACTGGGTTTAGCTTTTTTCATCTCCGTGTGATCTTCGGGTATTCTGCTTTTGATGTAGATTTTGTATTTCTCTTTTTTATACTGAACTGCTTTCTCACATACCTCTGTTCACCAAACATTACCAAATGGTTATTAGACTTAACGGTTTTGAGTTTCGGGATTGAGAGGTCTGCAACAGCTAGAACTGACTCCTGGAACTCAGTAAACATAACGTTACATTGTCACTTTCATGTTTATATTCGTGTTTAGCAAGAGCAGTCTGAAATAAGGACCAATCAGCGCGCGAGTAATTATATTTTGGTACAATATCAGAAGTACTGTCATTTTTCCTGATATTTTCATTAGTTATTGTTATGATGATAGGTAAGCGATCACTTCCCAAGGCATCTCTGTGAGTGTCCCAGGTACAGCATGGTACTAAGTCTGGCGATATTAAAGACAGATCGATGGCTGTTGCCCGGTGTTTGGAAACATCAGGAATTCTAGTGACACTCCCATCATTCAAAAGGTAAAGCGCACTGTCAACTATATTTTCTACCAACCGATTGCTTGTGACAGTACAACAGTCTTTTTCCCAAAACGGGGAGTGGGAATTAAAGTCTCCACCAATTAACCATTTACCGTGCTGCAGATCCGGAATCGTCAGCAGCCATTCTGTGTTGTGGTCATTTGGACCTGTTGGCAGGTAGACTGACATAACGTTCAGGATTAATGAATTACTGAATTGTACTGTGGCGGCACAAGCGTGTAAGTCTTCAGTTGACGTTAAAACTGGGGAAGTAATTATGCGATACTGCATCTCTTTAAGTATATATATCGCAGTGGCTACCTTCTTCCCGGAATTCCCAAAGTCGTATATTGGTGGATAATAATAATTTTGGAAATTGGGAAGTTTGGTTGGAATAACATTAAGCGACTGCAAAATCAATATTTCACAATGATTCGATGCGATAAAATGTTCCAGGTATGCGGAATTCGTGGAAATAGATCTACAATTCCACTGTAAAAATTTTATTTGTGATTGTTGGCGCATTTTCATTTTTGGTTAAGCTGTTCTTTTAAATTAATGATTATTTGTTTGATAATCACGAAGACCTTGGTTTTCTGTGTACGAGAAAAATGGCCAGAAAGAAAACATCAATTACTTAGACTACTATTGGGAAGAAAAAAAAAAATATATGGGAAAGGAAGTCCTAATAGAGATAAGAGTTAGATTCAAAGCAGAAACAAATAACAAATAAATAAAACAATGGTATACACGCCTTCAATAGAGCAGAGAATATAGTCTGACTGAGTCCTGGTAGTCTGACTAAATCCTAGTGTTTATATACTTTCAACAAGAAAATTGTCAGAGATGACAAGGAAAATGTCCTGTGACACGAAACGTTGATATCTGTAGATCTATTAAAACATTTCATAAGGCAGCCACCACGGTTCACAGTTGTCAAAATGAAGGAACCGTCCTCGGGGGAATCTAGAGGCGTGTAGCCGTGAAGATCGTGATCCTGTTGTCCTCCTAGGGGTCTCCCAAAACAGATCTCGAATATGTCTTCCGAGGTTCCCCGCCATAACGCTGTTTCCTCTGGTAGTGGGGTGAATACTGTCGTATAGAAACTGCTGGTTAGTATGAAGGTTTTCATGGGAGACAAAAGATACATTTTTTATGTCAACAAGTTCAGCAGATAAGAAGGCGTTGAACAAATTCCGCTGAACCTCCATACGTGCATGTCGTACAGGGGCGACCTTGCTGATGACTAACTTTGATTTTGGGTAAGTTTGTGTTACATGTTTGATGCAAGAAGCCAGATGTTGAGTTGTGTGTACGTGTGTGTGTACTTTGTGTTCTTTGTGTGTGTGTGCTTTGTGTATGTGTGTGTGTGTGTGTTTTTTTGTTTTACTTTGGGGCTTTCCTTCGCCACGTCCATTGCCTTCCGGACTTTCCATTTTCTTTCCGTGTTCAGTTTCGTCTGCTCACACAGTCTTATCTGCCAAGTGGTAAAGAACTGTTCAAGCAGTCCATTTTGTTAACACCAGGGGAATATTCATACTGTTGATTATTTTCATTTGATATTTTTTCAATAGTAAGTACAGTGTAGTATTTCCATGTGAATACTTACCGTATCTATCAAGTGTATATCTGTATGGTGTTTAGAATAGGGCTGTAGTATGGCTACATGCTTTCCTAGGAGAGAGCAGCTCCAATTTCACGGGAAATAATTTCATTGTGACAAAAACAAAAACAAAGTATTAGAAAAACCAAAACCAAAAACAAAAGAAATAAAAAAGAGAGAGAGGGAGAGAGAGAGAGAGAGAGAGAGAGAGAGAGAGAGAGAGAGAGAGAGAGAGAGAGAGAGAGAGAGAGAGAAGAGAGAGAGAGAGAGAGAGAGAGAGAGGTGGGAATAAAGTCCAGCCCAGATCAGTCCAATTCATAGATGAAAAGGGCGATGTTGACGTTAACGACGGCGGTGATTACAATGACGGAAAATAACGACAAAGGAAAAAAAATGTGACTAATATCATTCAGAAGATGAGATTTCCATAGAGCTCACTTTTTGTCCATTTTCTATGCCACCTTAATGCCTATAGAAACTAGCACAGCATTTACAGTGTGATGATGATGATGACGATGAGGACGAATCACGATACTCTGGGGTTTCATCTAGGATTGTGACTGCATGATAGGGCTGTACTTTACACTTACTATCAGAATATAGTACTTGGGTGTCCATCTTGGTGAGACACTATCTTTGGACAAGCACATTTCTTCTGTCTGCAGTCTGCTTTTTATTATCTCAGAAGAATCAGTTCAATTCGATCATATCTTTCTATAAACGACACAGCACGACTTGTCGTGTTCTTTGTATTGTCAAGACTGGACTATTGTAATGCAATTTTGCAGGTCTCCCATCCTTTCCTATTATGCGCCTTCAGAAGGTACAAATAGTGCAAGCTAGGCTGGTTTTCAGAAAGCGAAAGACCACCTCAGCAACCAGCCTATTGAAACAGCTCCACTGGCTCCCTGTAGAAGCAAGAGTAGAATGTAGGATAGCTACTCTGGCTTATCTACCTCTCTTCTGTGCTTAAAACACACAAGCCTGAATGCAGTCTCACGTCAAGCAGCCAGACGCTTCTGGCAAAATCAAAATCAAAATACAAAACCATAGACACCGAGCCTTCAGTTGCCAGGACAAACTTGTCTGGAACGATCTGCCATTTTCTCTCCACTGTTCATCATCTCTCTCTTCTTTCAAGGTGGGCCTCAAACCTCATCTTTTTGATAAATACTACCAGTAATGAAACATTTGTTTTTGATTTTGTAATGTATATATTAGTACTTGCTTGCAACAGATGTGCTTAGTGTGTGTGTGGGGGCAGGGGGAGGGCCTAGGGGTGAGAGTTAGTATAATTGAACGCTTGGCATAGGGCTGATTGGGAAAAATGAACTAATTCATGTAAAGCGCAGTGAGTGTTTACCTATGCCTAGGAAAATAGCGCTATATAAAAATCATTTATTGTTATTATTATTATTATTATTATTTTGAAAAGACAAAATATTGGACAGATGGGAAGAGTACATTAAAGACCTTTTTGAGGATGACAGAAAAGAAGAACACATTATAAAAAAGAACTTTGAAGGTCCACCCATAATGAAAGATGAAACCAGGAAAAGCCCCAGGACCAGACAACATTACTATAGAGATGATTGAAGCCCTGGAGGAATTTGGCATAGAAAAAAGAACAGTCCTCCTAAATGAAATTTACGACACTGGAAAAATCCCCAAAGATATGTCAAAATCAATTTTCATTGCACTTCCAAAGAAGACAGGGGCTATAGAATGCGAACTCCATAGCACAATCAGTTTGATGAGTCATGTAACGAAAATCTTGTTAAGAATAATTATGATGAGGACAAGGAATAGAATCAAAAGAGAAATAGCAGAAGAACAATGTCGATTTGTGGAAGGGAAAGGAACTAATAATGCCATATACATCCTAAGAACTATCATAGAGAGGTCAATTGAGATGAATAAGGATTTGTATTTATGCTTTGTTGACTATACCAAGGTTTTCGATCGGGTAAAAAATGAAGAATTGATCAACCAACTGGAGAGACTCAATATTGATGGAAAAGATCTACGAATAATCAGAAATATGTATTGGGAACAAACAGCTGCAATTACAGTAGAAAACAATATAAGCTCTTTCCAAAACATCAAAAGAGGAGTCAGACAGGGTTGTGTTTTGTCACCAGATCTGTTTTCACTTTACAGCGAAAACATCATGAGAAACCTAGAAGAAGGCCCTGGATTAAAGGTTGGAGGGAAAATGATAAACAACATTCGATACGCAGATGACATCGTGCTAATTGCAGAAAATGAAAGGGACCTACAAAACCTTGTGAATATACTAGAAATAGAAAGCAAAGGTAAGGGGTTGGAACTAAACAGCAGGAAGACTGAAGTCATGGTGATCAGTAAAAAACATGAAATCCCCTCATGCAAAATAACAGCAAATGGCACAACCTTGACACAGGTTAATAAGTTCAACTACCTGGGAACGGTCATTTCATCAGACGGAAGATGCACATCGGAAATAGCTGGCAGAATCGGCCAAGCCAAAACATTCAAGAAGATGACAAGCAGTCATACCAACAAATGCCTATCAATTAACATCAGGAAGAGAGCTCTTGAATGTTATATAGAACCAATACTGTTGTACGGATATGAGGCGTGGACAGTCAACAAGCAAAGCCAGTACAAGATTGAGGCAGCCGAGTTGCGGTTTCTACGAAGAATGTTGAGAGTTCCATGGGCAGCAAAGAAAACAAACGAGACAGTCTTGATGGAGGCAGACACAAGTAGATCACTCATAAGGAAGAATAGGAAAAGACAGGCAACATTTATAGGCCATTTTATGAGAAAGGTGGATTTGGAGCACCTGGTCACAACGGGAAAGCTGGAGGTTAAAGAGAGCACCAGGTAGACCCAGGGAGAAATTGCTAGACGGACTTGTGGAGTGGTTGAAGATGGGGAGGGTGGAGGAGATGCTTGGGGCAACAAGAGATAGAGACAGATTGAAGTCCATGATCGCCAACGCCATGCTGCAGGGCACCTGATGATGATGATGATGATAATGATTATTATTGTTATGCTATTATTATTATTGTTGTTGTTATTATTATTATATCCTGGTTTCGATATAACTGAGAGAAACAGACCTGCAGTGATGGTCAGAAGATTTGAGCAACACCCTCAGTGACATATCCTTGAAGTGTGTCCGACTTGACCTTGAGGTCTATCTTCCCAAATGAGCCCATAGCACAATCAGTTCTGGTTAGGAGCTGATTGCAGCTGAAAAATCCCACAGTGATTTTTGAAAGGACTGATAGAGATTCAAACCCATATCCTTCCAGACGGTATTCCTGTTGCCTTAACCAATATACAATCCAATCCAATATAATCCAAAGGTGATCTCGACGTCATTGACGACGATGATTTCAAAGACGGTAACAACGACGACGAAGAAAAATTATAATAGTGATGAAGAGGGTGAGGATGATGACGATATCGTGCTGAACATTTGACAGACATTAAAAACCTTATGCGAATAAACACTTGTACGTTTAAATAATTTTTTTTTAGAAAACACTGATGAGAAACAAACTGAAGAATGCTCTTCGATCACCTGTGACTAGTGACCTTTTAGAATGCATTGCTTCATTATCAGCGTACAGTTAGAAATATTGGGTTTGATATTGTTGACATATCTCCACATTTTAAAGGGCAGTTGTTTCCAATATGCTACGAAAGAAAATCAATACATCATGTCTCTCATTAGTGACATTTTGCCTTCTATCGCATAACATCGAGTAACATTTAATGATACGTAGTTTATTTGAACGAGTCTTTGTCTGTTTCTCTCTCTTTTTCTCTCTCTCTCTCTCTCTCTCTCTCTCTCTCTCTCTCTCTGTTTGTGTGTGGAGTGTGTGTGTGTGTGTGTATTTGTGTGTATGTGTGTGTGTGTGTTTGTGTTAGTGTGTTTCAAAAAGAGAGATAGAGTGAGAGAGAGAGAAAAACAGAGAGACAGACAGAGAAAGGGAAAGGCAGAGACAGAGACAGAGAGAGAGACAGAGAGAGAGAGACAGACAGACACAGACAGAAAGACAGACAGAGAGAGAGAAAGACACAGACAGAGACAGAGAGAGAGAAAAAGAGACAGAGAGAACGAGAGAGAGAGACAGACAGACAGAGACAGAGAGACAGAGACAGAGAGAGAGAGGGACAGATCAGGTGAATTATGAGTAACATCTCCTCCGTACCCTCACCCACCCCCAAGGATAATTCATTAATGTTGTAGACCATGTCCACTAAATGATTTGTACCAGAAAAAAGCATGTAAATCTAATCATCACGTACATAAGTCATTATTGGTACTGTACGTCGACAACATCATGAAACTGTTATATTCGAAAGAGACAGACACACATGGACAGATAGAGAGATAAGAGAGAGAGAGACACAGAGAGAGAGGGAGTGAAGAGAGACAGTGACACAGACAACACAGACAGACAGCAGATAGATAGATAGATAGATAGACAGACAAATAAATAGATTGAAAGATAGGTAGATAAGGAGCGAGAGAGAGAGAGAGAGAGAGAGAGAGAGAGAGAGAGAGAGAGAGAGAGAGAGAGAGAGAGAGAGAGAGAGAGAGAGAGAGAGAACGCGTAAACTGTTTGTTCGCTCGATATTGGTTCCTCTGAACGTAACTGACAGAAATTTTGCACTCGCTGCTTTGTTGTCAAGGGTGCAGAACAGTCTCTGTGCTTTGGTGGGGTTGATCGCCAACCTGGTTTCTTGACACCGCTGATCTAGGTGTTTAACTATTCTTGGACAGCTTTGTTTCTTTTCCGAGGCATTTTTATCTGTCTTGTAGATGAATCGTCGTCAGCACCTCTAACTCTATAAGATTGACACAGCTGTCTAGAGTGAGACCAGATTTGCTGTTGAAAACCCGCTCTAGGAAGTTGGAGGAGGCTTCATCTACTATTGCACTGGAAAGCCAAATCAAATCCTCTGGTGTACTGTTAAGTTCCCCTCCCTCCATCCGCAATCCCCACATGCATAGCAAACAGCATAAACATTAGAACATGAGTAACTACAAGATCCAGCCTACCCCAGAAGATGACATACACACATTGTAACAAATTTGCTCTTCCAACTAAAAACAAACAATACATTTAGCATAAAGCATACAATGGAATGAAAAACTGCAAGTGTCGAAATCGCCATATGCACCCAGCTTGCAAGGGCACTGTAAGGCTTACCCTGTAGTTTGGATGGTTTTGGTTTGGTTAAGGTTTTACATCAGCACCCACCTCAGGTGATATGGCCGACAAGGATAACCATCCCAGAGAAGTGGGAAAAGGGGGACTTATGTGATCCTACACTGACACCACCCGAACAACAATGATGTTAAGATGGCACAGGGAGAAAGACAGTTTTTAATGTAGCGCACCCCGGGAATCGAACCCACAACCATTAGTATGTGAATCTGACGCTCAAACCAACTGAGCTATTGAGGCCCTGTAGTATCAGATATATTTTGAGAAAAAGAAAAGGAAACATAAACCAGAAACACACAAAGATGGATTGGAAACGTGTATTTGATTAAGGAAACAAAACAGAATGAAATGGAATGAGAGCCTATTCAAATAACGAAACAGAAAGGACTAAAAACGTATATTTGGTCAACGAATTCATGGCTCGTTTCGTTAACTGAATACATGTATGTTGAATTTCCTCTGTGTGTGTATGTGTGTGTGTGTGTATGTGTGTGTGTGTGTGTGTGTGTGTGTGTGTGTGTGTGTGTGTGTGTGTGTGTGTGTGTGTGTGTGTGTGTGTGTGTGTGTGTGTGTGTGTGTGTGTGTACATACATACTAACTTACTTACAGTCCATTACACTATTTTCACATAAGTCAGCAACGAAGAGCCCTCGTTCCAGCCTATTCTGGAAAGCCTTTGTTTAATATATTCCAGGTGTGTTTCAAGGCTTTGAATTCTCCTCCTACTTTTTATCCAAATATTCTCGAATGTTCCTGTGCTGCGTTTTCTTTCTGGTCTTACGATTCTTTTAAACATCTATCAACTCTTCAAAAAAGAAAAGTAAAGAGAGAAAGAGAGAGAGAGAGAGGGAGAGAGAGAGAGAGAGGGAGAGAGAGAGAGAGAGAGAGAGAGAGAGAGAGAGAGAGAGAGAGAGAGAGAGGATGAAGAGAAAAGAAAGAAAGAAATTAAAATGAAACATTGTCGATTGACGATGGAAAGAAATGTCATATCTTTCATGGAAACTGGATTATTTTCAGCTTGAATTTCAGTTTTTCAAGGTAAAATCTCAGATTTTGTGAAACAGGAAAACTGTTTGTTGAAGGTCTGGTTCCAAGAAATGATGGAACTGGGAATTAGATCACCTGGTCACAACAGGAAAGCTGGAGGGAAAGAGAACACCAGGTACACCCACAGAGAAAATATTGGATGGGCTTGCAGGGTGGCTGAGGACAGACAGGGTGGAAGATGTGCTTGTGACGACAAGAGATAGATGCATAGGGAGGCCTATGATCGCCAGCGCTATGCGGCAGGGCGCATGATGATGATAATGATGTGCTTGGTTGCTACTTCAACAGTCATATCACTGATAATAAATACACATACGCGTTCTCTTCCAGTCAATGGCAATGTTTTAATTCATGCCAAAGAGTATGACTATGTCATTAGATATGTAAGCATGTCATATCAACGTGGATAAAGATTCTTTAAAAAGATTTGATGAAACTTTATACATTGCTTTAATTAATGCTATGATATATATGCATGTATGTATGTATGTATGTATGTATGTATGTATGTATGTATGTATGTATGTATGTATGTATGTATGTATGTATGTATGTATGTATGTATGTATGTATGTATGTATGTATGTATGTATGTATGTTTTCACACATCTAGGATTAGTGATATGATATTTATGTATATTTTCAATTTGTCACGAGCTAAATTATGGTACGTTAATTGCCGAGAAGTGTGATCAAGATTTGTACCAGGACAAACTAGAATTCCAGTTTCAATGGTAAGACGATTCCAATAAAAACTAGAATTCCAGAATGACCTAGAAAAATCGCTCACGCACGCATATGTTTGTTCTTTCAATAATTTGCATTTAACATCTTCTTAGTGATATTAGATGGTATCCCTTATGCACGTATACACAATACATATATGCGCGTATTTTCAAGAGATTTATCTCCCCTCTTGTCCTCCCCCACCCAGTTTACGTGTGCTTTGTGTGCTGGGGATTTAGTCATTGTCGGCGACTGCTTTGGTGAATGATAGTGCGCGATTTGGTTTCATTCTTGAATCAAGATTTGGCTCCTTGTAATCATCATCATCATCATCATCATCATCATCATCATCATCATCATCATCATCATCATCATCATCATCATCATCATCATCATCATCATAATTATTATTATAAAATCAATTAGATGAAGTCTAACCACACACATACCCATTTTTTCATGGCCTTTATGATAAAAAAACACACACACAATCCAGTCTGATCTATGCTGCAGATTGCGGATCTCCTGTTGACAACGCTACTCCGGTGTTAAATAGCTCATAAGTCGAATGGATTCAAAACATAGGGCACAAAGACAAAGACTGAATGATGCTGCGAGTAGAACAACAACGGTGATATGAGAGTTGGTGTATTTCAAGTTTTTGTGGTGTGCTATTTGGATAAATGATTCAGTTGTACGAAGAAAACGTGATAAACATTATTTGGTAACTAATATCATCGTCATCATGTGCCTTGCCGCATGGCGTTGGCGATCATGGCCCTCTATATGCATTGATCCCTTGTTGCCGCAAGCACACCTTCCACTCTCTCTGTCTTCAGCCATCCTGCAAGTCCGTCCAGTATTTTCTACATGGGTCTACCTGGTGTTCTCTTTCCCTCCAGCTTTCCTGTGGTAACTAATACTACTTGTATCATTTTGTCCTTGCCATCACAGAGCAGTGGGTGGGCTTTGGAGAAAATGTTATCATTATTCAGTTCAGTGGTAACTGATTACCAAAAAGCTTACAATTACCCTCGTTTAATAAAAAATGGAACTATAAGTGAATGAAATATTTACGATCAGATGTGTCACACTGATGAAACAATATGGCTGACCATGAGAGTTGATACGTGCGATACAGACTGGTAAAACACACTCACGTCTTTCACCCGCGTGTTTGAATTTCATGGATGATAAAGGGTGATTACATATGGAATGGACACAGAGTGCATTTCTTAATGCGTTCATTCAAATCGATTCCAAGTCTCCCTTTGCTATCTGCATGCACATACAGTCCCTATTCTTCAGAAGTTTGGATGACTTTACCCTTTGAATCCCACACCCTGTCCATCAACTGCAAAAACATAACCCTTTGATTCCCTTACCCATCCACCAGTTTCCTGCAAAAAATAGATTATGTGATAATGTGCAAGACTACCCGACAAGATCATATAGTTACACCGACACTTGTAATCTAAACAAAACAAAACAAAACAAGACAAGACAAGACAAAGCAAAGACAGCAAATCAAAGAAAACCGAAACAGAACGACTTATAATAATAATAATTACAATATTTATATAGCGCAAAATCTTGATAAAATCAAATCTAAGCGCTGAAGCAGACACACACGCACGCACGCACGCACACACACGCACGCACACACACACACACACACACACACACACACACACACACACACACACGCGCGCACACACACACACACACACACACACACACACACACACACACACACACACACACACACACGCATGGCTACAAATGGGGAGAAAGAATAAAAGCAATAAAAGCAAGAATAAAAGCAATGGAAAAGCCACAGAAAGCACACCTAACACAATTATATATTACAAAAATGTGATTCCTCTCCGAGCGGAGACAGGCTGCAGGGGGGATGGGGGGGTGGGGGGTTGAGTGAGGATATGGATTTTATGCAGAGGAGAAAAGGTGAGTTTTGAGAGCGGACTTGAAGGAGACAAAAGTAGGTTGCTGACGGACTGAGAGAGGAAGTTTGTTCCAGGAGAGTGGACCAGAAACAGAGAAGGCTCGTGGACCATAGGTATTGAGCTTAGTGCGTGGGAAGCGAAAAGTCAGAGGATCGGAGGTAGAGCGGAGGGTACGTGACGGAAGATAGATCTCAAGTAGGCTTGACAGGTAATCGGGGGCTGCGTTATTGAGGCTTTTGTAGCACATGGTGTCTAGTTTGTACTGTATGCGCTTTGATACAGGGAGCCAGTGAAGTTGTGCCAGGAGAGGAGATATGTGGTCAGCTTTTTTCTTTTTGAGTACAAGGCGTACAGCATTGTTTTGAATGCGCTGTAGGATGTGAATGGTGGAGGCAGGAAGACCAGACAGGAGTGAATTGCAATAGTCAATGCGAGACATTATGAAGGAGAGAACGAGTTTTGCAGTTGTTTCGACAGAGAGATACTTCCTGATCAGGCTTATACGATGGAGATGATAGTAGCAAGATCTGGCAGTTTGAGAAACAAAGTTGTTCATGGAGAGGGTAGAGTCAATGCAGACACCAAGGTTTTTAGCTGAATCAGAAATTGGGACTGATGTGTTACATAATGGGAGAGAAAGAGGAGGCAGCTGAGAAAGTTTCTGACGGGTGCCAATGAGGATAGCTTCTGTCTTGTCGTCATTAAGCTGAAGTCTATTGTGTGTCATCCAGTTCTTAATGTCCGAGTAACACTCAGTGGTGCGAGTCAACAGGCGCTGTATATTATCAGGTGAGTCACTATCTTGAAATTGGGTGTCATCAGTATAGAAGTGGTGTTTTATAGAGTGGGAGTTTATGATGGTGGACAGGGGGGAGGTGTAAAGAGTGAAAAGAACAGGGCCAAGGACAGATCCTTGTGGAACACCACAGGTCGGGTATGCAGGTTGAGAGTAAGTGCCATTGATGAGAACAGTTTGTTTTCTGTGTGATAGATATGAAGTGAACCAGGAGAGAGCAATGTCAGAGATGCCAAAAGTATGATGAAGTCTAGAAAGGATAATACCATGGTCAATGGTATCAAAGGCTGCAGACAGATCAAGGAATGTGAGGAGAGAGACTTTGCCAGTATCAGTTGCAAGGAGGAGATTGTTGAGAATGTGTAGTAGGGCAGTTTCAGTGCTATGGCACTGGCGGTAGGCTGAGTGGACGACTTTTTCAAGGAGTTTTGACAAGAAAGAGAGATTAGAGATAGGCCGGTAATTTTTCAGTTCATTTGGGTCTAAATTGTGTTTCTTGAGGAGAGGGTGAACAATAGCAGACTTGAAAGAATCTGGGACTGTTCCAGTTTGAAGAGAAGTGTTGATGATGTCAGTGATGAATGGGAGGAGAGTAGGGATCTTATTCATCTGGTTGTCGAAAACTCTTGCAGAGAAGGGGTTGCTTTTGTTTTTCGTGTAATATTTTTTTCAAAAAGAAAACCCATTACAAATATGGCTTTTAATAGCTGCTGTCGTGATCATGTCAGGAAAAACGAATGTTTATATATCTGGTTTGCTCGTCGTGATATATTTTCATTACACACAAGTTTGCTTTTTCAGAAAAGTCATCATATCACCAGCTGACCAACATTTTATCATCACTTTAACTCTTTCACCGTCAAGTTTCCCCAGAAACGGCACTCTTCAGTGCCAAGTATAATTATTTTGGGCAGCCAATTTTGCAGCACAGTATGCATTTTTAAAAGCTTATATCTCAAAGACTATTAAAGACTTTCACTTACTTGTTTTGCTGTGTAAAGGGCAGATGTTGTATTTATTCATGAATGCTTGCTTATGTTTATGTGCTTGATTGATTATTCCACAGATAATCTTATTGTAAAGAAAAACAAAACAAAAATTTCATACGGCTTATTAGTTGTGCTACTGACCTTATTTGGTGAGTTGTGCACCAGATATCATTATAATAAATGATGAAAAGCAATGGAATATCTACACACAAAGTCAGCTGTCTGCTTATTCTAATCGGTGTGGTAGACAATGCATGTCGATTTGCAGCCATTTTGGAGAAAACGCTTTGGAGAAAACGTGACGTAAATTCCGACAGTTAACAAAGCCACACTTCGGCCTTACTGCTGAAAAACTAGGTAAAGTTTAAAAATAGCACAGTCGCACACAGTCACCAGTGGAGCTGACAGAAGCTTTGTACCTGCACGGAAAGTTATCGTTTAGCATCACCCCTCCAAATCGCAAAAATTCGACCATGGAGGTCATACGGGAAGTCGCTTGATTGCGACCATGGCGGGAACAGAGTTAAAAGTCATCATTTCCTGTATAAGGTTCATTTCTCACATTCTTATGTGCTTCTACATTAATGTTAGCAGTGTGAGATGTACTATCACTCCAACATAAACACACCATCTTCTTGAATTCATTCCGAAATCTGGCACCAGTCAAACAATATAAGTAGAAATTTATAGCATAGTTCAAGTAAAACATCATGTAAGTAAAAGCATTAACAAAATGACGCAAAGCAATATAATCTTGTTCTAATGCCGCAACATCATTTGTATTGTAGAGTGAGAAAATAATGTTTTTGACTTGAAGAGGGATCTTTAGAATAACAAAAGCAGCAGACACGACAACTAGAGTAACTGAGGCCGCTGAGGATTTCGTCTTTCTCTTGTCTACTGAAGAGGAATGAGCACTGGCAAGCTTATCTTTTGCTGCTTTTACAGACTGAATAAGCTTGAAAATAATGATGCCATTACTGATTATCAAACACGTGAAAGGCAAAACAGAGCCAACGAAAGTACCGATACGAACAAATACAGTGTCCATGAACGTTTTATAACTTTTAGATCCCATGCTACAGAAAGTGATGCCTCCACTTGTTACCAGATCAAAACCATAAATAATGTGAGAGTACAACAGACTAATGACGACGAACAAAATAGCCATAGTGATGAGAGATAATCGGCGCGTACAGATCACGTGGACTCGGTGTGGCCACATGACAGATGCAGATCGTTCTATGGTCAATGCCACCAGTAGCCAAGAAGAAAACACGGCACACGTGTTGACAAACCATACCAACACTTTACACACCGCTCTGTGCGTGCCACGCACGTTATAGCCCCAGACGATGTCTAGCCATTTGACCAGAAGGTTGAGATAGAGAACAGTAAGGTCGAACAGGGCCAGGACTCGAAGGTACAGGTTCATGGATGACCAGCCAGTCGGCAGTCGCCAGAGAATCACTAGTGTCATGATGTTGCCAAAGGTTCCAAAACTCAAGATCGCAGGAGCTACGACTTTCCAGATCCATCTATAGGCCTGATATAACAGGAAAGACTCCAAAGGTAGAGTTCCTGATTCTGTTGTTGTTGTCCATAGCAACCCTGAAAGGGCTGACGAGTTGACAATGTCACCCATCTGTGATTTGCTGGACATTAGTTTCATGTTGTCCTACTGGGAAATTACATCATACTGCTAATTTGAATTAGAACGCAAGTTTTGAAAATTGGAAACTTCCGTTTTTGTTAGAAATGTGTCTGTATCTGAAAATAAATGAACAAAATGTAAGACTGTCATCATTAGTAAAATATGTACAAAATATATACAAAATATTGTACAAGCAGTTCAATTCAGTTTGGCTCATCCTACATACCTGCTGAATGTTTTGCTTCAGCTGGTTTTCCAGACAACAAATCTGATAAATC
>CM060306.1:18443204-18446003 GCA_030674185.1 Monoplex corrugatus | reverse complement strand
CGTGATCCTGTTGTCCTCCTAGGGGTCTCCCAAAACAGATCTCGAATATGTCTTCCGAGGTTCCCCGCCATAACGCTGTTTCCTCTGGTAGTGGGGTGAATACTGTCGTATAGAAACTGCTGGTTAGTATGAAGGTTTTCATGGGAGACAAAAGATACATTTTTTATGTCAACAAGTTCAGCAGATAAGAAGGCGTTGAACAAATTCCGCTGAACCTCCATACGTGCATGTCGTACAGGGGCGACCTTGCTGATGACTAACTTTGATTTTGGGTAAGTTTGTGTTACATGTTTGATGCAAGAAGCCAGATGTTGAGTTGTGTGTACGTGTGTGTGTACTTTGTGTTCTTTGTGTGTGTGTGCTTTGTGTATGTGTGTGTGTGCTGTTATTTTTTTTTACTTTGGGGCTTTCCTTCGCCACGTCCATTGCCTTCCGGACTTTCCATTTTCTTTCCGTGTTCAGTTTCGTCTGCTCACACAGTCTTATCTGCCAAGTGGTAAAGAACTGTTCAAGCAGTCCATTTTGTTAACACCAGGGGAATATTCATACTGTTGATTATTTTCATTTGATATTTTTTCAATAGGTAAGTACAGTGTAGTATTTCCATGTGAATACTTACCGTATCTATCAAGTGTATATCTGTATGGTGTTTAGAATAGGGCTGTAGTATGGCTACATGCTTTCCTAGGAGAGAGCAGCTCCAATTTCACGGGAAATAATTTCATTGTGACAAAAACAAAAACAAAGTATTAGAAAAACCAAAACCAAAAACAAAAGAAATAAAAAAGAGAGAGAGGGAGAGAGAGAGAGAGAGAGAGAGAGAGAGAGAGAGAGAGAGAGAGAGAGAGAGAGAGAGAGAGAGAGAGAGAGAGAGAGAGAGAGAGAGAGGAGGTGGGAATAAAGTCCAGCCCAGATCAGTCCAATTCATAGATGAAAAGACGATGTTGACGTTAACGACGGCGATGATTACAATGACGGAAAATAACGACAAAGGAAAAAAAATGTGACGATATCCTTCAGAAGATGAGATTTCCATAGAGCTCACTTTTTGTCACATTTTCTATGCCACCTTAATGCCTATAGAAACTAGCACAGCATTTACAGTGTGATGATGATGATGACGATGAGGACGATAATCACGATACTCTGGGGTTTCATCTAGGATTGTGACTGCATGATAGGGCTGTACTTTACACTTACTATCAGAATATAGTACTTGGGTGTCCATCTTGGTGAGACACTATCTTTGGACAAGCACATTTCTTCTGTCTGCCAGTCTGCTTTTTATTATCTCAGAAGAATCAGTTCAATTCGATCATATCTTTCTATAAACGACACAGCACGACTTGTCGTGTTCTTTGTATTGTCAAGACTGGACTATTGTAATGCAATTCTTGCAGGTCTCCCATCCTTTCCTATTAAGCGCCTTCAGAAGGTACAAATAGTGCAGCTAGGCTGGTTTTCAGAAAGCGAAAGACCACCTCAGCAACCAGCCTATTGAAACAGCTCCACTGGCTCCCTGTAGAAGCAAGAGTAGAATGTAGGATAGCTACTCTGGCTTATCTACCTCTCTTCTGTGCTTAAAACACACAAGCCTGAATGCAGTCTCACGTCAAGCAGCCAGACGCTTCTGGCAAAATCAAAATCAAAATACAAAACCATAGAACACCGAGCCTTCAGTTGCCAGGACAAACTTGTCTGGAACGATCTGCCATTTTCTCTCCACAGTTCATCATCTCTCTCTTCTTTCAAGGTGGGCCTCAAACCTCATCTTTTTGATAAATACTACCAGTAATGAAACATGTTTTTGATCTGTAATGTATATATTAGTACTTGCTTGCAACAGATGTGCTAGTGTGTGTGTTGGGGGAGGGGGAGGGCCTAGGGGTGAGAGTTAGTATAATTGAACGCTTGGCATAGGGCTGATTGGGAAAAATGAACTAATTCATGTAAAGCGCAGTGAGTGTTTACCTATGCCTAGGAAAATAGCGCTATATAAAAATCATTTATTGTTATTATTATTATTATTATTATGGAAAAGACAAAATATTGGACAGATGGGAAGAGTACATTAAAGACCTTTTTGAGGATGACAGAAAAGAAGAACACATTATAAAAAAGAACTTTGAAGGTCCACCCATAATGAAAGACGAAACCAGGAAAAGCCCAGGACCAGACAGCATTACTATAGAGATGATTGAAGCCCTGGAGGAATTTGGCATAGAAAAAAGAACAGTCCTCCTAAATGAAATTACGACACTGGAAAAATCCCCAAAGATATGTCAAAATCAATTTTCATTGCACTTCCAAAGAAGACAGGGGCTATAGAATGCGAACTCCATAGCACAATCAGTTTGATGAATCATGTAACGAAAATCCTGTTAAGAATAATTATGATGAGGACAAGGAATAGAATCAAAAGAGAAATAGCAGAAGAACATTGTGGATTTGTGGAAGGGAAAGGAACTAATAATGCCATATACATCCTAAGAACTAACATAGAGAGGTCAATTGAGATGAATAAGGATTTGTATTTATGCTTTGTTGACTATACCAAGGTTTTCGATCGGGTAAAACATGAAGAATTGATCAACCAACTGGAGAGACTCAATATTGATGGAAAAGATCTACGAATAATCAGAAATATGTATTGGGAACAAACAGCTGCAATTAGAATAGAAAACAATATAAGCTCTTTCCAAAACATCAAAAGAGGAGTCAGACAGGGTTGTGTTTTGTCACCAGATCTGTTTTCACTTTACAGCGAAAACATCATGAGAACCTAGAAGAAGGCCCTGG
>CM060306.1:18430704-18438204 GCA_030674185.1 Monoplex corrugatus | reverse complement strand
TGTGAATCAAATATTTTGACAAGTAAATCAAATGAATTATTATTTAATATATTCAATCTTTTCATCACACATAGCAATGCATTTTTTGCCCTGCTAGCAATATCTTTACAAACCAGAGTAAAACTCAAACGTGTAGAAAAATAAATTCCCAGATAATTGTCCTCCTTTTCTAAATACGACAACATTACTTTTGTTCAAATTTACCTTAAGATGCTCTCTCGGGGGGCTACTTCCGGCAGTGAAGTGTTGACAACGTGTGACGAGTCCTTTGATTTACAACGGCTTATTCCTGGTTCCAGAGCCTTAAAGGACCTGTGCAAAAATACAGGGTGGACGGTAGCATGCCAGAGGAGAGAGAGAGGGAGAGAGAGAAAGGGAGAGAGAGAGAGAGAGAGAGAGAGAGAGAGAGAAATGAAGAAGAAAAGAAAGAAAGAAATTAAAATGAAACATTGTCGATTGACGATGGAAAGAAATGTCATATCTTTCAAGGAAACTGGATTGTTTTCAGCTTGAATTTAAGTTTTTCAAGGTAGAATCTCAGATTTTGTGAAACAAGAAAACTCTTGGTTGTAGGTCTGGTTCCAAGAAATGACGGAAATGTGAATTAGAGCACCTGGTCACAACAGGAAAGCTGGAAGGAAACAGAACACCAGGTACACCCACAGAGAAAATATTGGATGGGCTTGCAGGGTGGCTGAGGACAGAGAGGGTGGAAGATGTGCTTGTGGCGACAAGAGATAGATGCATAGGGAGGCCCATGATCGCCAACGCTATAAGGCAGGGCGCATGATGATGATAATGATGTGCTTGGTTGCTACTTCAACAGTCATATCACTGATAATAAATACACATACGCACTCTCTTCCAGTCAGTGGCAATGTTTAAATTCATGCCAAAGGGTATGACTATGTCATTAAATATGTAAGCATGTCATATCAAGGTGGATAAGGATTCTTTAAAAAGATGTGATGAAACGTTATACATTGCTTTAATTAATTCTATGATATGTATGTATGTATGTTTTCACACATCTAGGGTTAGTGATATGATATTTATGTATATTTTCAATTTGTCACGAGCTAAATTTTGGTATGTTAATTGCCGAGAAGTGTGATTAAGATTTGTACCAGGACAAACTAGAATTCCAGTTTCAATGGTAAGAAAATTCCAGTAAAAATTAGAATTTCAGAATGACCTATGAAAAATCGCGAGCGCGTGCATATGCTTGTTCTTTCATTAATTTGCATTTAACATCTTCTTAGTGATATTAGAAGGTATCCCTTATGCAGGCATACACAATCAACATATGCGCGTATTTTCAAGATATCTGTCTCCCCTCCTGTCCTCCCTCCCCCCCCTCCCCAGTTTCATGTGCTTTGTGAGCTGGAGATTTGGTCGTTGTTGGTGACTGCTTTGGTGAATGATAGTGCGCGATTTGGTTTGATTCTTGAATCAAGATTTGGCGCCTTGTAATCATCATCATCTTCATCATCATCGTCGTCGTCGTCGTCGTCGTCATCATCATCATCATCATCATCATCATCATCATCATCATCATCATCATCACCATCATCATAATTATTATAATAAAATCAATTAGATGAAGTCTAACCACACACATACTCATTTTCTCATGGCCTTTATGATAAAAAAAACACACACAATCCAGTCTGATCTATGCTGCAGATTGCGGATCTCCTGTTGACAACGCTACTCCGGTGTTAAATAGCTCATAAGTTGAATGGTTTCAAAACATAGGGCACAAAGACAAAGACTGAATGATGCTGCGAGTAGAACAACAACGGTGATATGAGAGTTGGTGTATTTCAAGTTTTTGTGGTGTGTTATTTGGATAAATGAATCAGTTGTACGAAGAAAACGTGATAAACACTATTTGGTAACTAAGTCATCGTCATCATGTGCCCTGCTGCATGGCATTGGCGATCATGGCCCTCCATATGCATTGATCCCTTGTTGCCACAAGCACATCTTCCACTCTCTCTGTCCTCAGCCATCCTGCAAGTCCGTCCAGTAGTTTCTCCCTGGGTCTAGCTGGTGTTCTCTTTCCCTCCAGCTTTCCTGTGGTAACTAATACTACTTGTTTCATTTTGTCCATGCCATCATAGAGCAGTGGGCGGGCTTTGGAGAAAATGTTATCATTATTCAGTTCAGTGGTAACTGACTACCAAAAAGCTTACAATTACCCTCGTTTAATTAAAAATGGAACTATGAGTGAATGAAATATTTACGATTAGATGTGTCGCACTGATGAAACAATAAGGCTGACCATGAGAGTTGATACGTGCGATGCAGACTGGTAAAACACACCTCACGTCTTTCACCCACGTCTTTGAATTTCATGGGTGATAAAGGGTGATTACATATGGAATGGACACAGAGTGCATTGCTTAATGAGGTCATTCAAATCGATTCCAAGTCTCCCTTTGCTATCTGCATGCACATACAGTCCCTATTCTTCAGAAGATTGGATGACTTTACCCTTTGAATCCCACACCCTGTCCATCAACTACAAAAACATAACTCTTTGATTCCCTCACCATGTCCACCAGTTTCCTGCAGGAAACTGCTGGATAGGATGAGGGAATCAAAAGGTTAAATTTGTTTGCTTTGTTAGCATGGTTGGCAATGCAGGATACTGGTGGACAGGGTGCGGGAGTCAAAGGGATAACAAAAAGACACACTCAAATGAAAACATGTCGAAGGATGGGTTGATTGTTTACCTGAAAAGATTCGAAATTGTGTTAGCATCTTAACATGGATTTGATCCTTTCTCCTTTGATATAAAATGGATTTGCTTCTTTCTCCTTTGTGTGATTTGCATGTAAATAATATACAGCCAACAAATTTCATTATATTTGTCATCGCAGAGCCATTACAGCAATGGAGTAGTCATTCCTCTACATACTGCCAGTGCACTGCAGTTTGTTGCAGTCTGGTGCCAAGCTTGAAACGTGCACATGGTCATCTGTATCGATGAAGACATCAACGTAGATGGTATGTGCCGCAGAAAGTGGTACTGACGAAAAGAGGGAAGTCTTTTTCTTTTTCATTTTCAACGATATGAATAGCTTCTCTGCTTGATTCAGTTGATTTTCACATGTTGAAAACGCAGACAAGTACCCAGTGGTCCTGTTAGTGGAAGAAGCCGTCTGTCTTGCCAAAACCCTGCACACTGTTTTATGACATGTTTTCCCCATAGGTTTTGCACACTGTGGCCAAAAGTTCACAAGTCTTGGGCAAAGTGTTTGGTCACAAATGTAAACATTACAAAACCGACTTGTTGAAATATGCACACCTCCGTGTATATATTTGTCAGGTTAAATGCTCGATCACATACATGTGTGCAGAACGAAATAGTGTCTGCACATTGTCTCCCCTTTTCCAGGATGTCTAGACAGTAAAAGAAATAGAGTATGTGATAATGTGCAAGACTACCCGATAATAAGAAAAATCTGCAAGATCATGTAGTTACCCGACATTTGTAATCTAAACAAAACAAACCAAAACAAGACAAGGCAAGACAAAGCAAAGACAGCAAATCAAAGAAAAACGAAACAGAACGACTTGTATCACATTCATCTGGTTGCTGAAAATTCTTGCAGAAAAGGGGTTGCTTTTCTTTTACAAATATAGCTTTTAATAGCTGCTGTGGTGATCATGTCAGGAAAAACGAATTTATATATATCGGGTTTGCTCATCTTGTTATATTTTCCTTACACACAAGTTTGCCTTTTCAGAAAAGTCATCATATCACCAGTTGACCAACATTTTACCATCACATTAAAAGTCATCATTTCCTGTATAAGGTTCATTTCTCACATCCTTATGTGTTTCTACATTAATGTTAGCAGTATGAGGTGTACTATCGCTCCAACATAAACACAACATCTTCTTGAATTCATTCCGAAATCTGGCACCAGTCAAACAATATAAGTAGAAATTTATAGCATAGTTCAAGTAATACATCATGTAAGAAAAAGCATTAACAAAATAACGTAAAGCAATATAATCTGGTTCTAATGCAGAAACAAATTTTGTATTGTAGAGTGAGAAAATCATGTTTTTAACTTGAAGAGGGATCTTCAGAATAATAAAAGCAGCAGACACAACAACTAGAGTAACTGAGGCCGCTGAGGTTTTTGTCTTTCTCTTGTCTAGTGACGAGGAACGAGTGCTGGCATGTTTATCTTTTGTTAATTTTACAGACTGAATAAGCTTGAAAATAATGATGCCATTACTGATTATCAAACACGCGAAAGGCAAAAGAGAGCCAATGAACGTACTGGTCTGAAGAAATACAGTGTCCATGAACGTTTTATAACTTTTAGATCCCATGCTACAGAAAGTGATGCCTCCGCTTGTTACAAGATCAAACCCATAAATTGAGTGAGAGTACAGTAGACTAATGACGATGAACAAAATAGCGATAGTGATGAGAGATAATCGGCGCGTGCAGATCACGTGGACTCGGTGTGGCCACATGACAGATGCAGATCGTTCTATGGTCAATGCCACCAGTAGCCAAGAAGAAAACACGGCACACGTGTTGGAAAACCATACCAACACTTTACACACAGCTCTGTGCGTGCCACGCACGTTATAGCCCCAGACGATCTCCAGCCATTTGACCAGAAGTCCGGTATAGAGAAAACCAAGGTCGAATAGGGCCATGACTCGAAGGTACAGGTTCATGGATGACCAGCCAGTTGGCAGTCGCCAGAGAATCACTAGTGTCATGATGTTGCCAAAGGTTCCAAAACTCAAGATAGCAGGAGCTACGACTTTCCAGATCCATCGATAGGCCTGATATAACAGGAAAGACTCCAAAGGTAAAGTTCCCGATTCTGTTGTTGTTGTCCATAGCAACCCTGAAAGGGCTGACGTGTTGACAATGTCACCCATCTGCGATTCGCTGGACATTGGTTTCATGCTGTCCTACTGGGAAATTACATCATACTGCTAGTAACTAATTTGAATTAGAACACAAGTGTTGAGAATTGGAAACTTCCATTTTTGTAAGCAAAGTGTCTGTATCTGAAAGTAAACGAACAAAATGTAAGACTGTCAACATTATTAAAATATGTACAAAATATTGTACAAGCAGTTCAATTCAGTTTGGCTCATCCTACACACCTGCTGAGTGTTTTGTTTTAGCTGGTTTTCCTGACATCAAATCTGATAAATCCTACGAAGCAGTAAACAATCGTCATTTGATTTTGGAGCATACTGACCCTTTCTCGTGGAAGACCTTAATAGGGATAGAGCACCATGAAAGAATTACCAGCACCTTTGGTTCTTCCATTTTGATCTTTCTTATTTTGTTGCCATGCCAGTCTCAAAGGTATTCCCTTTATGAAAAGGGAGATCATTTCACATCGACATGAGAGAGGAGTTTGTTCATGTGTCTGTGACTAATAATGTTAACTCTTTCACTGCCAAGTTTCCCCCAAAACGGCACTCCTCAGTGCCAATTTTGCAGCGCAGTTTGCATTTTTAAAAGCTTATATCTCAAAGACTATTAAAGATTTTCACTTACTTGTTTTTGCTGTGTAAAGGGCAGATGTTGTATTTATATATGAATACTTGCTTATATTTATTTGCTTGATTGATTATTCCACAGATAATCTCATTATAAAGAAAAACAAACACATTTTTTCATACTTTTTTTTAGTTGTACTACTGACCTTATTTCGTGAGTTGTGCACCAGATATCATTATAATAAATGAGAAAAAGCAATGGAAAATCTACACACAAAGTCAGCTGTCTGCTTATTCTACTCGGAGTGGTAGACAATGAGTGTTGATTTGCAGCCATTTTGGAGAAAACGCTTCGGAGAAAACGTCACGTAAATTCCGACAGTTAACAAAGCCACACTTCGCCCCTACTACTGAAAAATTAGGTCGCTGGGCAAAGTTTGAAAATAGCACAGTTGCCTGCATTCACCAGTGGAGCTGACAGAAGCTTTGTGCCCGCGTGAAAAGTTATCGTTTAGCATGACCAACCATGGCGGGAAAAGAGTTAATAAGATTTTCTCAAATGTGTCTGGATAGATGGATCCAAAATGTGAGTCAGAGGTGCAGATTGTTTACATTTCTGGTTTAATTGTTGTCATAGCGCCAGTGGCCTCGCTTCACGTCAAGTTTTATCATCTCATGCTCATATAAGGTCACAGAGATCTTAAAAAGTGCAAAACCTGGACTTTTTTCTGAATAAGTTCTGTATACAAAGTGAGGTTGTCAGAATGGTTATTCATGTGATCATTTTGCTTTAAAACCAAGGCAGATAAATATGACTGATGAAATCATGGAGCTGAAGTCCATTATCCTCCTTACTCTTCATTTGTCTATTTTATATTTCCTCGGTTTTTGCAGGTTGGTAGTACTTAAATCGCACGAGCTATTAGTACTGCCGGGAGGAAAATACACCACCAAAAGCTTTGGCTACCTTGTATACAACAGGACACAGGAAATTGTGGCCTGAAACAGTTGACATCCGAAGAACAGAATCGGGGTCTGTTGAATAGAGTGGGTGACTGGTAGTGCACAGCAGATCTTCTAGAGTGAGAACAACATCCAAAAATTATCAATAAGAATGGCATGAGACTGGATACAGTACTCAACTGACTTTCCTCCAAACAAATGATTCTGATCAAACTCATTGTGCCATCTGAAATTAGAATGGAAGACGCTCAAATCTGCAAGACTGAAAAGCGTGCCAGGCAAGCCAGCAATTTGAGGAAAAGCAGCTTCCAAGCTAGTCCTCGCCATACAGGTTGGAGGAAGCTGGTTGGTATGCACATCCGCATATGACCTCATGAAACAGATATCGATTTTTGGGAAAGAGAGGGCCAGAGCCTTAAAGGCAATGACAGAAGCTGCTGAAAGTAAGTGAACTACAGAAGGCTTACAATTTTCCGATGTACAGTTCGATACCCAAAAGCTGAGCGTTTAGGACATCCATCTCTAATTTCTAGTCATGTCTTTCTTGGTCTTGGCTGCTGCTCTTCCGAGAATCTCATCTTACAGGTTACAGACTTCATGTCAAATGTTTGCTTTAAGTCCAGTTCTGGCATTAGTAAGTTAGTACAAAGATTGTATTGTCTTTGTTTCCGTGGGGACGTTTGGGCGTTGTAGAATGGATGGTTGTAAGTAGTTCATAGCGCTTGTCTTCTGGACGCTTGTCTCAATTTCTCTGCCCATTTTTTTTCCATTTGGGCAAAAAGAATCCATGTACTCAGATTTTGTATATGAATGAATATTTTGCCCTTTGATGGAAATTTCCATTTTATCAGGCGTTCGTTATACTGACAGAATTTCTGTCTTGCTAGTGCTGATGTTCATGCTTTAGTTTTCATAGCCGTTGTTTAGATTGAACCAGAAAAAACACACAAAAAAGGAATAATAACGCGTATTTAACACAATAAGACAAGACAGGCTCAGATTTTAGGTCAACTGGCCTTTGTCAAGCATAAGATTACA
>CM060306.1:18408204-18425704 GCA_030674185.1 Monoplex corrugatus | reverse complement strand
CAGTCCTGGTGGATGATGCAGGACGCTGGTGAGGGAGTTCAAGGGTCAATCCTCGTCAGAAAACTTCCTGCTGAACCAGGAAAACACGAAAATAGAATCGGAACGCGTATTTAATACAAGACAAGACAGGCGCAAATTTTCGGCCAACTGGCTTTTGTCAAGCGTGAAAAGGAAGTTGTCCGAAACTTTGCGCCTGTCTTGTCTTGTTATATCAAATACGCGTTCTGATTCTATAATCGTGTTTTCCTGGTTCTTGTTTGCTTGAACACGGGCAGTCACACTTGCTGAGCCTCATGATAATGAGTGATAATGAGTGAGCGTCCCACTGATTACGGAGACTATCAGTCACGCACGTCAGAAGCAGCCCCCACGAACCACCAGCACCATAGACGCTGACGGTAATTTGACTGGGGCATGAAAATGGAACGAAAAAAAACCCAAACGGAGGTCAGTATGACAGCAGGACATTCTTCTTTCTCCTGCATGCACTGTTTACACAGGTGTTGTTGTTTTTTCCAAGTCCTTCACAGCTGTTATGAAGCTTGACGGTCAGTCAAATTCCAGTCAATCATGCTTTCGATGGCTGTCTTTGATAGATGTAAAATTGCTGTAATGTATATTCCATCTATAATTAAGAAAATATTGGCTTCACCTACTTAATAGATGGCTGAGCGTTTGGGCATTGACTAGGGGAGGAGGGGGGTCTGTCATGTGAGACCAGTTTATACAGAATAGCGAGTTGGGTTGTGATTCAGACCGTTGATTATTTATTTATTTACTTTATGTATATGGTCGTTTTTTGAAGGTAAGATATTCACATACACATGTCATTTACATGTAGCCAAGATTATTTCAGTGGTAGGCTGATAAAATACCAGTATAAAATACAGACTAGATAAAACAGTCTAGGTAAGGCGTCAGGACCTGGCCAGCTCGTGGGTTTATGTGCAGGCTTAAGGCTTATGCCACGCTCACCACACACGTGGTACCTGTGACATTAGTGCAAATGAAATTCGTTCCGAGGGCGGAGACGTCATCTTGAGAAACTGAAACTAAAACTGAAACTGAATATTCAGTCATCTGGTCTTCATGGCCACAGAGGCAGGACAACGAAGGCACCAGTTTAAATTGTCAGTTCATGTGTGTGGTTGAGCTGATATTGGAGTTCATTGAAATCACACGCTGCTCTCTAGACAGTAGGTGATAGGCGATTCTTTCTGGACGTGGTTTCTGTAGTGATCTAATGATGCTCCTCTTCTCTCTGTTGTCTGGTTGTTCTTCCTGGTCTTCTCTGTCGCCAGCTCGTACGCAGAGTTATCTGATTTCCCGCATTTGAAAGATTTGGAATTCGTGATCAAGGAGGTCATGTACAGTTGTGAGAAAGAAGTTGACCCCTTTGAGGGGCCATATGCTGTATGTCGTTCCAGGTAGGATTTCGTTGGAGTGCATTTTTTTACGTTGTACATTGCCGCTGCTGGTCTTGCTCAACTGCCGTCTGGATTCTTTTGGCGTCCTCTTCTTGGTTTTTTTTTAAATTATAAATTTCTTGTCTTACCATATCTCTCTTTGTTATTCCCCGTGGCATTTGACCACTATACCATTTTTGCAGATCCCATTCCCTGCCCATTGGTTTGTGTGTGTGTGTGTGTGTGTGTGTGTGTGTGTGTGTGTGTGTGTGTGTGTGTATCTGTGTGTGTGTGTATATCTGTGTGTGTGTGCTTTGTGTGTGTGCTTTGTGTGGTGTGTATGTATGTGTATGCTTGTGTGTGCTTGTGTGTGTGTGTGTGCTTTGTGTGGTGTGATCTTGTGTATGCGTGCTTGTGTGCTGTGCTGTGCTGTGTGTGTGTATATGTGTATGTGTGTGTATGTATGTGTGTGTATATGTGTGTGTATGTGTGTGTGTACGTGTGTGTGTATGTTCTTGCGTGCGTGTGTGTGAATACGTGTGTGTGCTTTGTGTGTGTGCTTTGTGTGTGTGTGCTTTGTGTGTGCTGTTATTTCTTTTACTTTGGGGCTTTCCTTCGCCACGTCCATTGCCTTCTGGAGTTTCCATTTTCTTTCAGTTTTCAGTTTCGTCTGCTCACACAGTCTTATCTGCCAAGTGGTAAAGAACTGTTCAAGCAGTCCATTTTGTTAACACCAGGGGAATATTTATACAGTTGATTATTTTCGTTTTATATTATTTCAATAGGTAAGTACAGTGTAGTATTTCCATGTGAATACTTACTGTATCTATCAAGTGTATATCTGTATGGTGTTTAGAATAGGGCTGTAGTATGGCTACATGCTTTCCCAGGAGAGAGCTGTTATATTGGTTGGTAGACTTCGTCGATTCCCGTTTAGGGATAGCTATTCAATTATTCTACAAGAGCAGCTCCAATTTAATGGGGAAATAATTTTATTGTGACGAAAAAAAAAAAAAAAATAACAACTAAAAACTAAAACAAAAGAAATAAAATAGAGAGGGAAGGATACAGAGAGAGAGAGAGAGAGAGAGAAGAGAGAGAGAGAGAGAGAGAGAGAGAGAGAGAGAGAGAGAGAGAGAGGGGTGAAGGAGGAAAGTCCAGCCCAGTTAAGTCCAGTTCAAAAATGAAAAGGCGATGTTGAGGTCAATTACGCGATGATTGCAATGACGGAAAATAATGACAAAGGAAAAAAAAAGATGATATCCTTCAGAAGATTTGTCAGATCTCAACAACCTTATGCAAACAAACTACATTTTTAAGAATCATCGCATTTAGGGATATTTCCTTTGAGCTCACTTTTTTGTCCCATTTTCTACGTCACAGCGTTTACAATGTGATGATGATGATGACGATGAGAACGATAATCACGATACTCTGAAGTTTCATCTAGGATTGTGACTGCATGACAGGGCTGTCCTTTACACTTACTATCAGAATATAGTACTTGGGTGTCCATCTTGATGAGACACTATCTTTGGACAAGCAGATTTCTTCTGTCTGCCAGTCTGCTTTTTATCATCTCTGAAGAATCAGTCCAATTCGATCATATCTTTCTATAAACGACACAGCACGACTTTTCGTGTCCTTTGTACTGTCAAGACTGGACTATTGTAATGCAATTCTTGCAGGTCTCTCATCCTTTCCTATTAAACACCTTCAAAAGGTACAAAATAGTGTAGCTAGGCTGGTTTTCAGAAAGCGAAAGACCAAGTCAGCAACCAGCCTATTGAAGCATCTCCACTGGCTCCCTGTAGAAACAAGAGCAGAATATAAACTAGCTACTCTGGCTTATCGGCATTTTGATAGTATCTTGCTTATCTACCTCTCTTCTGTGCTTAAAACATACAGGCCTGAATGCAGTCTCAGGTCAAGCAGCCAGAAGCTTGTGGCAAAATCAAAATCAAAATACAAAACCATAGAACACCGAGCCTTCCGTTGCTAGGCCCCACTTATCTGGAACGATCTGCCTTTTTCTCTCCGCTGTTCATCATCTCTCTCTTCTTTCAAGGTGGGCCTCAAACCTCATCTTTTTGATAAATACTACCAGTAATGAAACATGATGTTTGATCTGTCTGATTCAGTAATATATATATCAGTACTTGCTTGCAAGAGATGTGATAGCGTGTGTGTTGGGGGAGGGGGAGGGAGAGGGACTAGGAGAGACTAGGGATAGGGACTAGGGCTGATTGAGAAAAATGAACTAATTAATGTAAAGCGCTGTGAGTGTTTACCTATGTGTAGAAGAATAACGCTATATAAAAGTCTTTATTATTATTATTATTATATCCCGGTTTCGACATAACAGAGAAACAGACCTGCGGTGTTGGTCAGAAGATTTGAGCAACACCCTCAGTGACATATCCTTGAAGTATGTCCGACTTGACCTTGAGGTCTATCTTCCCAATGAACCCATAGCACAATCAGTTCTGGTTAGGAGCTGATTGGAGCCGAAAAATCCCACAGTGATTTTTGAAAGGATTGATAGAGATTCAAACCCATATCCTTCCAGACGGTGTTCCTGTTGCCTTAACCAATATACAATCCAATCCAATATAATCCAAAGGTGATCTCGACTTCATTGACGACGATGATTTCAAAGACGGCAACAACGACGACGAAGAAAAATTATAATAGTGATGAAGAGGGTGTGGATGATGACGATATCGTGCTGAAGATTTGACAGACATTAAAAACCTTATGCGGATAAACACTTGTACGTTTAAATAATATTTTTTTTAGAAAACACTGATGAGAAACAAACTGAAGAATGCTCTTCAATCACCTGTGACTAGTGACTTTTTAGAATGCATTGCTTCATTATCAGCGTACAGTTAGAAAGATTGGGTTTGATATAGTTGACATATCTCCACATTTTAAAGGGCAGTTGTTTCCAAAATGTTACGAAAGAAAATCAAAACATCATGTCTCTCATTAGTGACATTTTGCCTTCTATCGCATAACATCGAGTAACATTTAATGATACGTAGTTTATTTGAACGAGTCTTTGTCTCTCTCTCTCTCTCTCTCTCTCTCTCTCTCTCTCTCTCTCTCTCTCTCTCTCTCTCTCTCTCTGTGTTTGTGTGTGGAGTGTGTGTGTGTGTGTGTGTGTTTGTGTGTGTGTTTCAAAAAGAGAGACAGAGCGAGAGAGAGAGAGAGTGAGAGAGAGAGAGAGACAGACAGACAGACAGACAGAGAAAGGGAAAGATAGAGAGAGAGAGAGTGAGAGAGAGAGAAACAGAGACAGAGAGAGACAGACAGACACAGAGTGACAGAGAGACAGAGAGAGACACAGAAAAGGGAGAGACAGGTAGACAGACACAGAGAGAGACACTGAGAGAACGAGACAGAGAGTGAGAGAGAGAGAGAGGGAGAGAGAGGGAGAGAGTCAGGTGAATTATGAGTAATATCTCCTCCGTACCCTCACCACCCAAGGATAATTTATTCATGTTGTAGACCATGTCCACTAAATGATTTCTACCAGAAAAAAAGCATGTAAATCTAATCATCACGTACATAAGTCATTATTGGTACTGTACGTCGACAACACCATGAAAGTGTTATATTCGAAAGAGACAGACACACATGGACAGATAGAAATAGATAGATAGAGAGAGATGGGGGGGGGGAGACAGCAATAGAGACAGACACAGACAGACAGACAGACAGACAGATAGACAGATAGATAGATAGATAGATATATAGATGGACAGACAGACAGATAAGTAGACTGATAGATAGATGGATAGATAAGTAGAGAGAGAGAGAGAGAGAGAGAGAGAGAGAGAGAGACGGACAGAAAGAGAGAGAGACAGAGAGAGACACAGAAAGGGAGAGAGACAGACACAGAGAGAGAGAGAAGAGACAGACAGAGAGACAAAGAGACACAGAGCGAGACAGAGACAGACAGACAGACAAACAGACAGATAGACACACACATAGACAACAGAAAGATAGAGACACAGGACGACAGACAGATGGACAGACAGACAGACAGAAAGACAGACAGACAGACAGACAGACAGAGGGAGACAACGACAGAGACAGAGACAGATAGATAATTAAGATAGACAGATAAATTGATAGATAAATACATAAGGATAGAGAGGGAGAGAAAACAGAGAGAGGGGGGGGGTGAAGAGAGACAGTGACATAGAAAAACACAGACAGACAGGCAGATAGATAGATAGATAGATGGATAGATAAATAGAAAGCTAGATAGATAGATAGATGGACAGGACAGACAGACAGATAAGTAGACTGATAGATAGATGGATAGATAAGGAAGAGAGAGAGAGAGAGAGAGAGAGAGAGAGGAGAGAGAGAGAACGGACAGAAAGAGAGAGACAGAGAGAGACACAGAAAGGGAGAGACAGACAGAGAGAGAGAGGGAGAGAGAGAGAGAGAGAGAGAGAGAGAGACAAAGAGACACAGAGCGAGACAGAGACAGACAGACAAACAGACAGATAGACACACACATAGACAGCAGAAAGATAGAGACACAGACGGACGGACAGACAGACAGACGGACAGACGAAAGACAGACAGACAGACAGACAGAGTGAGAGGGAGACAACGACAGAGACAGAGGACAGATAGATAGATAAGATAGATAGACAGATAAATTGATAGATAAATACATAAGGATAGAGAGGGAAAGAAACAGAGAGAGAGTGGGGGGGGGGGGGTGAAGAGAGACAGTGACATAGACAATACAGACAGACAGGCAGATAGATAGATAGATAGATGGATAGAGAAATAGATAGATAAATAGAAAGCTAGATAGATAGATGGACAGAAAGACAGACAGACAAATAAATAGATTGATAGATGGGTAGATAAGGAGAGAGAGAGAGGGAGAGAGAGAGAGAGAGAGAGAGAGAGAGAGAGAAGAGATGAGAGAGAGAAAGAGAGAGAGATGAGAGAGAGAGAGAGAGAGAAGAGAGAGAGAGAGAGAGAGGAGAGAGAGAGAGAGCATAAACTGTTTGTTCGCTCGATATTGGTTCCTCTGAACGTAACTGACAGAAATTTTGCACTCGCTGCTTTGTTGTCAAGGGTGCAGAACAGTACCTGTGTTTTGGTGGGGTTGATCGCCAACCTGGTTTCTTGACACCGCTGATCTAGGTGTTTAACTGTTCTTGGACAGCTTTGTTTCTTTTCCGACGCATTTTTATCTGTCTTGTAGATGAATCGTTGTCAGCACCTCTAACTTTTGGTATTCTATAAGATTGACACAGCTGTCTAGAGTGAGACCAGATTTGCTGTTGAAAACCTGCTCTAGGAAGTTGGAGGAGGCTTCATCTACTATTGTACTAGAAAGCCCCCCCCCCCCCCCCCAAAAAAAAAAATTCTCTGGTGTACTGTTAAGTTCCCCTCGCTCCATCCCCAATCCCCACATGCATAGCAAACAGCATAAACATTTGAACATGAATAAATACAAGATCCGCCTGCCCCACAAGAAGACATGCGCACATTGTTACAAATTTGCTCTTCCAACTAAAACAAACAATACAATTAGCACACAGCATACAATGGAATGAAAAACTGCAAGTGTTGAAATCGCCATATGCACCCAGCTCGCAAGGGCATTGTAAGGCTTACCCTGTAGTTTGGATGGTTTTGGTTTGGAGTTTTTACGTCAGCACCCACCTCAGGTGATATGGCCAACAAGGATAACCATCCCAGAGAAGTGGGAAAAGGGGGACTTATGTGATCTATACTGACACCACCCGAACAACAATGATGTTAAGATGGCACAGGGAGAAAGACAGTTTTTAATGTAGCGCACCCCGGGAATCGAACCCACAACCATTAGTATGTGAATTTGACGCTCAAACCAACTGAGCTATTGAGGCCCTGTAGTATCAGAGATATTTTGAGAAAAAAGAAAAGGAAACATAAACCATCAACACACAAAGATGGATTGGGAACGTGTATTTGATTAAGGAAACAAAACAGAATTAAATGGAATGAGAGCCTATTCAAATAACGAAACAGAAAGGAATGAAAACGTATATTTGATCAACGAATTCATGGCTCGTTTCGTTAACAGAATAGATGTATAATAATAATAATAATAATAATTAATAATTACAATATGTATGTTGAATTTCCTCTGTGTGTGTGTGTGTGTGTGTGTGTGTGTGTGTGTGTGTGTGTGTGGTGTGTGTGTGTGTGTGTGTGTGTGTGTGTGTGTGTGTGTATACACACACACACACACACACACACATATATATATATATATATATATATATATACATATACATACATATACACTAACTTACTTACTTACAGTCCATTACACCATTGTCACATAAGTCAGCAATAAGAGCCATCGTTCCAGCCTATTCTGGAACAGCCTTTGTTTAATATATTCCACGTGTGTTTCAGGCCTTGAATTCTCCTCCTAGTTTTTATCCAGATATTCTCGAATGTTCCTGTGTTGCGTTTTCTTTCTGGTCTTACGATTCTTTTAAACATCTATCAACTCTTCAAAAAAGGAAAGTAAAGAGGGAGAGAGAGAGAGAGAGAGAGAGAGAGAGAGAGAGAGAGAGAGAGAGAGAGAGAGAGAGAGAGAGAGAAGAGAGAGAGAGAGAGAGAGAGAGAGAGAGAAATGACGAAGAAAAGAAAGAAAGAAATCAAAATGAAACATTGTCAATTGACGATGGAAAGAAATGTCATATCTTTCAAGGAAACTTGATTATTTTCAGCTTGAATTTCAGTTTTTCAAGGTAGAATCTCAGATTTTGTGAAACAGGAAAACTGTTGGTTGTAGGTCTGGTTCCAAGAAACGATGGAAATGGGAATTAGAGCACCTGGTCACAACAGAAAGCTGGAGCGAAAGAGAACACCAGGTACACCAACAGAGAAAATATTGGACGGATTTGCAGGGTGGCTCAGGACAGAGATAGTGGCAGATGCGCTTTTGGCGACAAGAGATGTATATGGAGGCCCATGATCGCCAACGCTATAAGGCAGGGCGCATGATGAAGATAATGATGTGCTTGGTTGCTACTGCAACAATTATATCACTGATAATAAATACACATACGCGCTCTCTTCCAGTCAGTGGCAATGTTTAAGTTCATGCCAAAGGGTATGACTATGTCATTAAATATGTAAGCATGTCATATCAAGGTGGATAAGGATTCTTTAAAAAGATGTGATGAAACGTTATACATTGCTTTAATTAATGCTATGATATGTATGTATGTATGTTTTCACACATCTAGGTTAGTGCTATGATATTTATGTATATTTTCAATTTGTCACGAGCTAAACTTTGGTATGTTAATTGCCGAGAAGTGTGATTAAGATTTGTACCAGGACAAACTAGAATTCCAGTTTCAATGGTAAGAAGATTCCAGTAAAAACTAGAATTCCAGAATGACCTAGGAAAAATCGCGAGGGCGTGCATTGCTTGTTCTTTCATTAATTTGCATTTAACATCTTCTTAGTGATATTAGAAGGTATCCCTTATGCAGGCATACACAATCAACATATGCGCGTATTTTCACGATATCTATCTCCCCTCCTGTCCTCCCTCCCCCCCCTCCCCCCCCCTCCCCAGTTTCGTGTGCTTTGTGAGCTGGAGATTTGGTCGTTGTTGGTGACTGCTTTGGTGAATGGTAGTGCGCGATTTGGTTTGATTCTTGAATCAAGATTTGGCGCCTTGTAATCATCATCATCTTCATCATCGTCGTCCTCGTCGTCGTCGTCGTCATCATCATCATCATCATCATCATCATCATCATCATCATCATCATCATCATCATCGTCATCGTCATCGTCGTCGTCGTCATCATCATCATCATCATCATCATCATCATCACATCATCAGCATCAGCATCAGCATCATCATCATCATCATCATCATCATCATCATCATCAGCATCATCATCATCATCATCATCATCATCATCATCATCATCATCATCATCATCATCTTAATTATTATAATAAAATCAATTAGATGAAGTCTAACCACACACATACCCATTTTCTCATGGCCTTTATGATAAAAAAACCCCACACAATCCAGTCTGATCTATGCTGCAGATTGTGGATCTCCTGTTGACAACGTTACTCCGGTGTTAAATAGCTCATAAGTTAAATGGTTTCAAAACATAGGGCACAAAGACAAAGACTGAATGATGCTGCGAGTAGAACAACAACGGTGATATGAGAGTTGGTGTATTTCAAGTTTTTGTGGTGTGTTATTTGGATAAATGAATCAGTTGTACGAAGAAAACGTGATAAACACTATTTGGTAACTAAGTCATCATCATCATGTGCCCTGCCGCATGGCGTTGGCGATCATGGCCCTCCATATGCATTGATCCCTTGTTGCCGCAAGCACATCTTCCACTCTCTCTGTCCTCAGCCACCCTGCAAGTCCGTCCAGTAGTTTCTCCCTGGGTCTACCTGGTGTTCTCTTTCCCTCCAGCTTTCCTGTGGTAACTAATACTACTTGTTTCATTTTGTCCATGCCACCATAGAGCAGTGGGCGGGCTTTGGAGAAAATGTTATCATTATTCAGTTCAGTGGTAACTGATTACCAACAAGTTTACAATTACCCTCGTTTAATTAAAAATGGAAATATGAGTGAATGAAATATTTACGATTAGATGTGTCGCATTGATGAAACAATACGGCTGACCATGAGAGTTGATACGTGCGATGCAGACTGGTAAAACGCACCTCACGTCTTTCACCCACGTCTTTGAATTTCATGGTGATAAAGGGTAATTACATATGGAATGGACACAGAGTGCATTGCTTAATGAGGTCATTCAAATCGATTCCAAGTCTCCCTTTGCTATCTGTATGCACATACAGTCCCTATTCTTCAGAAGATTGGATGACTTTACCCTTTGAATCCCACACCCTGTCCATCAACTGCAAAAACATAACTCTTTGATTCCCTCACCATGTCCACCAGTTTCCTGCAGGAAACTGCTGGATAGGATGAGGGAATCAAAAGGTTAAATTTGTTTGCTTTGTTAGCATGGTTGGCAATGCAGGATACTGGTGGACAGGGTGCGGGAGTCAAAGGGATAACAAAAAGACACACTCAAATGAAAACATGTCGAAGGATGGGTTGATTGTTTACCTGAAAAGATTCGAAATTGTGTTAGCATCTTAACATGGATTTGATCCTTTCTCCTTTGATATAAAATGGATTTGCTTCTTTCTCCTTTGTGTGATTTGCATGTAAATAATATACAGCCAACAAATTTCATTATATTTGTCATCGCAGAGCCATTACAGCAATGGAGTAGTCATTCCTCTACATACTGCCAGTGCACTGCAGTTTGTTGCAGTCTGGTGCCAAGCTTGAAACGTGCACATGGTCATCTGTATCGATGAAGACATCAACGTAGATGGTATGTGCCGCAGAAAGTGGTACTGACGAAAAGAGGGAAGTCTTTTTCTTTTTCATTTTCAACGATATAAATAGCTTCTCTGCTTGATTCAGTTGATTTTCACATGTTGAAAACGCAGACAAGTACCCAGTGGTCCTGTTAGTGGAAGAAGCCGTCTGTCTTGCCAAAACCCTGCACACTGTTTTATGACATGTTTTCCCCATAGGTTTTGCACACTGTGGCCAAAAGTTCACAAGTCTTGGGCAAAGTGTTTGGTCACAAATGTAAACATTACAAAACCGACTTGTTGAAATATGCACACCTCCGAGTATATATTTGTCAGGTTAAATGCTCGATCACATACATGTGTGCAGAACGAAATAGTGTCTGCACATTGTCTCCCCTTTTCCAGGATGTCTAGACAGTAAAATAGATAGATTATGTGATAATGTGCAAGACTACCCGATAGTAAGGAAAATCTGCAAGATCATATAGTTACACCGACACTTGTAATCTAAACAAAACAAAACAAAACAAGACAAGGCAAGACAAAGCAAAGACAGCAAATCAAAGAAAAACGAAACAGAACGACTTGTATCTTATTCATCTGGTTGCTGAAAACTCTTGCAGAAAAGGGGTTGCTTTTGTTTTTCGTGTAATATTTTTGTCAAAAAGAAAACCCATTACAAATATGGCTTTTAATAGCTGCTGTGGTAATCATGTCAGGAAAAACGAATGTTTATATATCTGGTTTGCTCGTCTTGATATATTTTCATTACACACAAGTTTGCTTTTTCAGAAAAGTCATCATATCACCAGCTGACCAACATTTTATCATCACTTTAACTCTTTCACCGCCAAGTTTCTCCAGAAACGGCACTCTTCAGTGCCGAGTATAATTATTTTGGGCAGCCAATTTTGCAGCACAGTATGCCTTTTTAAAAGCTTATATCTCAAAGACTATTAAAGACTTTCACTTACTTTTTTTGCTATGTAAAGGGCAGATGTTGTATTTATGCATGAATGCTTGCTTATGTTTATATGCTTGATTGATTATTCCACATATAATCTTATTATAAAGAAAAACCAAACAAAATGTTCATACGGTTAATTAGTTATACTACTGACCTTATTTGGTGAGTTGTGTGCCAGATATCATTATAATAAATGAAGAAAAGCAATGGAATATCCACACACAAAGTCATCTGTCTGCTTATTCTACTCAGTGTGGTAGACAATGCCTGTCGATTTGCAGCCATTTTGGAGAAAACGCTTTGGAGAAAACGTGACGTAAATTCCGACAGTTAACAAAGCCACACTTCGGCCTTAATGCTGAAAAACTAGGTCGCTGGGTAAAGTTAAAAAATAGCACAGTCGCACACATTCACCAGTGGAGCTGACAGAAGCTTTGTATCTGCGTGAAAAGTTATCGTTTAGCATGATCCCTCCAAGTCGCACAAATGCGACCATGGCGGTCATATGGGAAGTCGCTTGATTGTGACAATGGCGGGAAAAGAGTTAAAAGTCATCATTTCCTGTATAAGGTTCATTTCTCACATTCTTATGTGCTTCTACATTAATGTTAGCAGTGTGAGATGTACTATCGCTCCAACATAAACACACCATCTTCTTGAATTCATTCCGAAATCTCGCACCGGTCAAACAATATAAGTAAAAATTTATAGCATAGTTCAAGTAAAACATCATGTAAGTAAAAGCATTAACAAAATAACGCAAAGCAATATAATCTGGTTCTAATGCAGCAACAACATTTGTATTGTAGAGTGAGAAAATAATGTTTTTGATTTGAAGAGGGATCTTTAGAATAACAAAAGCAGCAGACACAACAACTAGAGTAACTGAGGCCGCTGAGGTTTTCGTCTTTCTCTTGTCTACTGACGAGGAATGAGCACTGGCAAGTTTATCTTTTGCTGCTTTTACAGACTGAATAAGCTTGAAAATAATGATGCCATTACTGATTATCAAACACGTGAATGGCAAAACAGAGCCAACGAACGTACCGATGTGAACAAATACAGTGTCTATGAACGTTTTATAACTTTTAGATCCCATGCTACAGAAAGTGATGCCTCCGCTTGTTACCAGATCAAAACCATAAATAAGGTGAGAGTACAATAGACTAATGACGATAAACAAAATAGCGATAGTGATGAGAGATAATCGGCGCGTGCAGATCACATGGACTCGGTGTGGCCACATGACAGATGCAGATCGTTCTATGGTCAATGCCACCAGTAGCCAAGAAGAAAACACGGCACACGTGTTGACAAACCATACCAACACTTTACACACCGCTCTGTGCGTGCCACGCACGTTATAGCCCCAGACGATCTCCAGCCATTTGACCAGAAGGTTGAGATAGAGAACACTAAGGTCGAACAGGGCCAGGACTCGAAGGTACAGGTTCATGGATGACCAGCCAGTCTGCAGTCGCCCGAGAATCACTAGTGTCATAATGTTGCCAAAGGTTCCAAAACTCAAGATCGCAGGAGCTACGACTTTCCAGATCCATTGACTTGCCTGATATAACAGGAAAGACTTCAAAGGTAGAGTTCCCGATTCTGTTGTTGTTGTCCATAGCAGCCCTGAAAGGTCTGACGTGTTGACAATGTCACCCATCTGTGATTCGCTGGACATTAGTTTCATGCTGTCCTACTGGGAAATTACATCATACTGCTAGTAAATAATTTGAATTAGAACACAAGTGTTGCAATGTGTCTGTATCTGAAAATAAACGAACAAAATGTAAGACTGTCATCATTAGTAAAATATGTACAATATGTACAAAATAATGTACAAGCAGTTCAATTCAGTTTGGCTCATCCTACATACCTGCTGAGTGCTTTATTTCAGCTGGTTTTCCAGACAGAAATCTGATAAATCCTATGGAGTAGTAAACGATCGTCATTTGACTTCGGAGCATACTGACCCTTTCTTTTGGAAGACCTTAATAGGGATAGAGCACCATGAAAGAGTTACCAGCACCTTTTGTTCTTCCAGTTTGATCTTTCTTATTTTGTTGCCATGCCAGTCTCAAAAGGTCTTCCCATTATGAAAAGGGAGATTGTTTCACATCGACATGAGAGAGGAGTTTGTTCGTGTGTCTGTGACAAATAACGTCAATAAGGTTTTCTCAAATGTGTCTGGATAGATGTATCTGAAATGTGAGTCAGAGGTGCGGATTGTTAAGGATTCACAAATAATACAATTGGAAATCTTGGTGCAAAAGTCAAGGTCACAGAAAACAGTGCCCATAAACAGACTATTTTTTTTCAAGAGTGTATGAACAAACATTTTTCCAGGAAGTTCTATCAATGTTTACATTTCTGGCTTAATTGTTGTCACAGCACCAGTGGCCTCGCTTCACGTCAAGTTTTATCATCTCTTACTCATTCAAGGTCACAGTGACCTTAAAAAGTTTAAAACTTGAACTTTTTTCCTGAATAAATTCTGTATACAAAGGGAGGTTGTTGGAATGGTTATTCATGTGATTATTTTGCTTTAAAATCAAGGCAAATAAACATGACTGATGAAATCATGGAGCTGAAGTCTATTATCCTTCTCACTCTTCATTTATCTATTTCATATTTACTTGGTTTTTTGCAGGTTGGTAGTACTTAAATCGCACGAACGATTAGTACTGCCGGGAGGAAAACACGCCGCCTAAGGCTTTGGCTAACTTGTATACGACAGGATGCAGCAAACTGTGGCCTGAAAGAGTTGACATCCGAAGCATAGAAACGGGGTTTGTTGAATACAGTGGGTGACTGGTAGTGCATAGCATATCTTCTAGAGTGAGAACAAAATCCAAAAATTGTCAATAAGAATGGCATGAGACCAGATATAGTACTCCATCGACTTTCCTCCAAACAAATGATTCTGAACTCATTGTGCCGTCTGAAATTAGAATGGAGGACGCTCAAATCTGCAAGACTGAAAAGCATGCCAGTCCAGCCAGCAATTGGAGGAAAAACGGCTTCCAAGCCAGTCCTCACCATAGATGTCGGAGGAAGCTGGTTGGTATGCACATCCGCGTATGACCTCATGAAACAGATATCGATTTCTGGGAAAGAGAGGGCCAGAGCCTTAAAGGCAATGACAAAAGCTGCTGAAAAGAGTTCCAGCTGGAAAGTAAGTGAACTGCAGAAGGCTTAACATTTTCTGATGTACACTTCGATACCCAAAAGCTGAGCGTTTAGGACATCCATCTCAAGAGTGAGTTGGCCTTGAGGCGACCGACCACCTAGAGGCGTAGTTTAAGTCCAGGTGGAAAGAAAATGGAAATAACAGGACATCCAGGAGTCATGACATTGATTCGCATGGGCCCCAATCAGACTGTAAGGAGTTTATGGCTGAAAGGCCTACTTGACTGGGGGTTTATCCTCTGAAGACTTTTTTTTGGGGAGATGAAGCTGAGGTATGCAGCTATAGCTAAACAAAAGCGTGATGGAGATGTGGAGTGTGTCTGTCATTCCATCTATCCGGCGCTGTCGTGGTTTTCCTTTGGTTCTAAAGCCCATGCATCTGTTGTTGTCAGCTCAAAGACTCACTGCTTGGTTGGGATCCTGGTCAGGTTGCCAAGCCACGTGATGTGTGATGTAATGGTTCACAGGTGTTGTTTTGACCTTCTCTCAGATCTCATAATTTCTGGTCATGTCTTTCTTGATCTTGGCTGCTGCTCTTCCGAGAATCTCATCTTACAGGTTACAGACTTTATGTCAAGTTTTTGCTTTAAGTCCAATTCTGGCGTTAGTAAGTTAGTACAAAGATTGTATTGTCTTTGTTTCCGTGGGGACGTTTGGGCGTTGTAGAATGGATGGTTGTAAGTAGTTCATAGCGCTTGTGTTCTGGACGCTTGTCTCAATTTCTCTGCCCATTTTTTCCATTTCGGAAAAAAGAATCCATGTACTCAGATTTTGTACATGAATAAATGTTTTGCCCTTTGATGGAAATGTCCATTTTGACAGACGTTCGTCATACTGACAGATCTTCTGTCTTGCTAGTGCTGATGTTCATGCTTTAGTTTTCATAGCCGTTGTTTGGATTTAGGCTTGATTCAGGCTGGTTGGCCGAAAATTTGCGCCTGTCTTGCCTTGTTGCATTAAATACGCGTTCTTATTCTTTTTTTCGTGTTTTTTTCTGCTTCCTATTTGCTTCAACGCGGGCAGTCACACTTGTTTTGGATTTCGTTTTTTTTGTTGTTCGATTTTTTTGCAACTTGTTTTGTCTTAGTTCATGCGAATAATAGTTCCTTGAGGACTTTTAGATCAGGGCTAGCAAATTTGAGTAACTTCGTCCATACAGATGACGAATGGGAGAGATGAGGCGCATGGTTGTAGGATCACAAATGTTGCTTCGAACCAGTTGGGAAGTCCACCTGGAGTCCGTACAACACTCTCACCATTAATATAGACTGCTCTTATGTTTTCTAGGAGCTGGTCATTAATTCCATATGAATTTAGGACATCCCAAAGCTTTGTTCTGTGTATACCGTCAAATAACTGTTCCTTAACTACAAAGATGACATCGAGTTAGTTCTAGTATTCACACCCTTTTTCCCAAATCTGACAAAGTACAGAAAAAATGATAGCACGTATGCATCCTCTTACTCTTGTAATTCCACACTGAGATTCATTTCAAAATGATTCCATTATGGTCCTTATACGATGTTCTAAAATTGTGGCATACATCTTGCCTACATGACTGAGGAAACTGTACATGGCACAAGCTTTCTTGCTACTGTCAAACGCATTGCTGAAGTAGGTGAAAGTCACTGCTGAGGGGAGCTGAAATTACTGGCATTTCTATATGATGCATCTGAGTGAAAACATCTGATATACACAGAATCGGTTTGTTGTGAAGTCTACCTGTTCATCGACCAGATGACGTTCGATTTCACATTTGATCCGGTTCAGTATCATCAAACAGTTGATTTTTTCTATCTATGAAAGTTAAGGTCACTCCTTTCCAGTTATCATAGTCAAGTAGATTTCTTTTTTTTATAATACTGATTACAATACCTTATTCCCAGTCTTCTGGAATCATTCCAGATCTCCAGGCCTTGATACAAATATAGAGCATCCAAGAGACCATCTCTTCTCCACCAATCTTGAGCACTTTCAGCACTAATGACATCCATGCCTACAGACCTATTTTATATGTAACCAGCACATATTTACCACTATTAACAATCTGTTAGGGTGATTGGGCACACACGCTTGCGCTCATGTGTGTGTGTGTGTGTGTGTGTGTGTGTGTGTGTGTGTGTGTGTGTGTGTGTGTGTGTGTGTTTGCATATGTGTATGAATATGTGCGCGTGTGCGTATGTTTGATTATATTCATTTCTGTGTGTGTATATCTGTGTGTGTATGCGCGGATGTGAGTGTGTGTATATGTATGTGCACATACGTGTGTGCATGTCATATTTGTGCACATGTATCTGCCAATAGCTCTCTCTCGCATCTATCTATCTATCTATGTGTGTGTATGTGTGTATGTGTGTGTGTGTGTGTGTGTGTGTGTGTGTGTGTGTGAGAGAGAGAGAGAGAGAGAGAGAGAGAGAGAGAGAGAGAGAGAGAGAGAGAGAGAGAGAGTATAGATGTCTTCCAATAAATAATCAAATTAATAACCTACTTGAAGAGACGGTGCACA
>CM060306.1:18380704-18405704 GCA_030674185.1 Monoplex corrugatus | reverse complement strand
AGAAAACTTCCTGCTGAACCAGGAAAACACGAAAATAGAATCAGAACGCGTATTTGATACAAAACAAGACAGGCGCAAATTTTCGGCCAACTGGCCTTTGTCAAGCGTGAAAAGGCCATTTGGCCAAACATTTGCGCCTGTCTTGTCTTGTTGCGTTAAATACACGTTCTGATTCTATTTTCGTGTTTTTCTGGCTCCTGTTTGCTTGAACCCGGGCAGTTGCACTTGTTTTGGATGCCTGCTTAAACTCATGATAATGAGTGTCCCACTGATTACGGAGACTATCAGTCATGCGCGTCAAATGCAACCCTCACAAACCACCAGCACCACAGTCACCGACAGTGATTTGGCTGGGGCATGAAAATGGCACGAAAAAAAAAACAAACGGAGATCAGTATGACAGCAGGACATACTTTTTCCTCCTGCATGCACTGTCTACGTGGGTCACATATGACGATGACTGTGGTTGTCTTTTCCAAAACCTGCCAGCTGTTATAAAGCTTAATGGTCAGTGAAATTCCAGTCAATCACACTTTCAGTGTCCCTCTTGATGGATGTAAAATTGCTGTAACGTAAAAAACACGAAAAAAGAACAAGAACGCGTGTTTCATACAACAAGACAAGACAGGCATTAATTTTCGGCCAACTGGCCTTTGTCAAGCATAAGATCACAAACAAACAAACACCAGATACAAAAATTAGGAGAAAAAGACTGAAACTTCCCAGCTGCTCCTTCCTTCCTTCCTTCCTTCTTTTTCTCACACTGGAAGGAGCAACAGGGAAGTTTGACTTTTTTCTCCTATTTTTTGTATCTGGTGTTTGTTTGTGATCTTACGCTTGACAAAGGCCAGTTGTCCGAAAATGTGCGCCTGTCTTGTCTTGTATTGCTGGTTCCTGTTTGCTTGAACGCGGGCAGTCACACTTGTTTTGGACGCTGTAATGTATGTTAAGTCATCTGGTTTTCATGGCTGCAGAGGCAGGACGACAAAGGCGCCAGTTTAAACTGTCAACTCATGTGTGTGGTTGAGCCGATTGTGGAATTCACTGAAATCACACGCTGCTCTCTACACAGTAGGTGGCAGTCGTTTCTTTCTGGACGTGGTTTATGCAGTGATCTAATAATGATCCTCTTCTCTCTGTTGTCTGATTATTCTTCCTGGTCTTCTCCTGTCGCCAGCTCGTACGCAAAGTTATCTGATTTCCAGCATTTGAAAGATTTGGAGTTCATGGTCAAGGAGGTCATGTACAGATGTGAGAAAGAAGCTGACCCTGAGAGGGGCCATATGCTGCATGTCGTCCCAGCTAGGACTTCGTTGGAGTGCATTTTCTTACGTTGTGCACTGCCCCTGTTGGCCTTGCTGGACTGCCTTCTGGATTCTTTTGGCATCCTCTTCTTCTTTTTGTTTTCTTTAAATTGTATTACCGTGTCTCTCTTTGTTTTTCCCATGGCCTTTGACCACCATTCCATTTTTTGCAGATCCCATCCCCTGCCCATTGGCGTGTGTGTGTGTGTGTGTGTGTGTGTGTGTGTGTGTGTGTGTGTGTGTATGTGTGTGTGTGTGTGTGTGTGTGTGTGCATGATTTGTGTGTGTGTGTGCTTTGTGTTTGTGTGTGTTATGCTTGTGTGTGTGTGTGTATGTGTATGTGTGTGCTTTGTGTATGGATGCGTGAGTGTGTGTGTGTGTGTGTGTGTGTGTGTGTATGTGTGTGTGTGTGTGTGTGTGTGTTGTGTGTGTGTGTGCGCGCTGTTAGTTTTTACCTTGGGGCTTTCCTTTACCACGTCCATTCCCTCATGGATTTTCCATTTTCTGCCCGTATTCAGCTTTGTCTTATCTCCCGAGTGGTAAAGAACTGTTCAAGCAATCCATTTTGTCAACGCCAGTAGACTGTTTGTTATTTTCGTTTTATGTAATTTAATAGTTAAGTACCATGTAGCATTTTCATGTGAATATTTGCCGCATGTGTCAAGTGTATATCTGTATAGTCTTTAGAGTAGCGCTGTAGTATGGCTTCATGCTTTCCCAGGAGAGAACAGCTCCAATTTCAAGGGAAATAATTTCATTGTGACAAAAAAAGAAAAAGAAAAAAAAAAGAAAGAAAAAAGAGGGAGGGAGAGGGAGAGAGAGGGGGGAGAGGAAAGTCCAGCCCAGTTCAGTCCAATTCAAGAATGACGGGGGAAAAAAACGACAAAGGAAAAAAAAAATGACAATACTAATGAAGAGGATGAGGATGATATTTGACTGACATCAAAAACCTTATACAGACAAACATGACATTTTAAAAAAAAGAATCATTGCACTTAAGGAGATTTCTTTGAGCTCACTTATTTTGTTCCATTTTCTATGCCACCTTAATGTCTATAGAAGCTAGCACAGCGTTTACATGTACAGTGTAACAACGACGAAGAAAAAAACCACACTAGTGATGAAAAAATAGAGGAGGAGGATGATATCCTGCCAAAGATCTGACAGATATTAAAAACCTTATATGGATAAACAGTAGTACGTATAGAACACTTTTTGAAAACACTGGAGAGAAACAAAATGAAGAATGCTGTAGCCCGAATCTCTTCGATCACCTGTGACTGGTGACTTTTTAGAATGCTTTGCTTCATTATCAGCGTACAGTTAGAAAGATTGGGTTTGATATTGTTGACATACCTCCACATTTTAAAGGGCAGTTGTTTCCAATATGCTACGAAAGAAAATCAGTACACCATGTCTCTCATTAGTGACATTTTGCCTTCCATCGCCCAAGAGTAACACTTAATGACATGTACGGATTATTTGAACGAGTCTTTGTCTGCCTCTGTATGTGTATGTGTGTACGTGTGTGTGTTTGTGTGTGGAGTGTTCGTTCGTTTGTTCGTTCTTTGACTTACCGTCTTTTAACTACGAGTGATATTAGACTATATTAGACGTGTGGAGTGTGTGTTGCGTGTGAGTGTGTGTGTTTGTGTGTGTGTGTGTGTGTGTGTGTGTGTGTGTGTGTGTGTGTGTGTGTGTGTGTGTGTGTGTGTGTGTGTGTGAGTGAGTGTTGCAAAAAGAGAGACAGAACGAGAGAGAGAGAGAGAGAGAGAGAGAGAGAAAGAGAGTATACACACATATATACATATATACATATATATACATGTATATATATATATATATATATATATACATATATATATATATATATATATATATATATATAGAGAGAGAGAGAGAGAGAGAGAGAGAGAGAGAGAGAGAGAGGGAGGGGAGAGGGTGGAGAGAAGAGTCAGATTTAGGGAGAAGGACTTCAGATTTCAGACTTTAAAATACTTTATTACTTAAAGATAGTAGCATTTTGTCCCACTGAACCTGAATCTTATAGCTAGTTCTTGCTATTCCACACACAAATCCTGATCATAAAAAGTGAGCCATAACATAAAATATGAGGCGAATGATGAAATAAACTGTGAAATATATTGACTGTTGAATATACGCCAATGGGTTATACGCTCTACAAAAGCATGATAGACAACGGCAGACATATGTTAACAAATACACACCAAACTTTAACATGAACAACGAAAACAACGACAACAAAACAAAAATACTGCTAGTAGTTGCATAAATATTCTGCCAAGTAAATAAATAAATAAATCAACAAATAAATAAATGATACAAAAAATAAATAAAGAAAGAAATGAATAAATATATATAAAGAAATGAATTACAAATAAATGAATAACGTATAAATAAAGATACAAGAAATATAAACATAATAGATAAATGAATAAATAAATAAATAGATAAATAATAAATGAATAAATAAATAAACAAATAAATGGCAGATAGATTCAAAGAAAAAGAAGTATGTGGAGGAAGAATTAAGAACAACCAAGGGGAGGTGTGGGTGGGGAAGACATATTAACCAACGGAACGATAGAAATGGATTAAGGACGACATAACCCACGTTATACAAATAATAAAAAATACTCTAATATAATATCAATTTCCCTATAAATATGTCAGTCGATCAAGTAGATTACAACAGAATGAGATAAAGGCAGATACACGTAAGAAGAAGAAGAAGAAGAAGAAGAAGAAGGAGAAGAAGAAGAAGAAAAAGAAGAAGGAGAAGAAACGAAGAAGGAGGAGGAGGAGCATGAGGAGGAGGAGAAGGAAAGAAGATGGAGAACAAGAAGAAGAAGGAGGAGAAGGAGGAGGAGAAGGAGAAGGAGGAGAGAAGGAGGAGAAGGAGGAAGAAGAAGAAGAAGAAGAAGAAGAAGAAGAAGAAGAAGAAGAAGAATAAGAAGAAGAAGAAGAAGAAGAAGAAGAAGAAGAAGAAGAAGAAGAAGAAGAAGAAGAAGAAGAAGAAGAAGAAGAAGAAGAAGAAGAAGAAGAAGAAGAAGAAGAAGAAGAAGAAAGAAGAAGAAGAAGAAGAAGAAGAAGAAGAAGAAGAAGAAGAAGAAGAAGAAGAAGAGAAGAAGAAGAAGAAGAAAGAGGAGGAGGAGGAGGAGAAGAAGAAAAAAGAAGATTGATTATTATTCTCTCTCTCTCTCTCTCTCTCTCTCTCTCTTACATTGATTATTATTCTCTCTCTCTCTCTCTTTCTCTCTCTCTCTCTCTCTTACACACAGACACAGACACATACACACAAACAGACAGACAGACAAACAAACAAATGAGGAAACAAGAAAACAACAAACAGACAAACACACACACAAAGACGCACACACACTGACGCATGCACACACACAGACGCGCGCGGACACACACACACACACACACACACATACATACACACACACACACACACACACACACACACACACACACACACACACACACACACACACACAAACAAAACGCTACAACCAAACATAGCCACACGTTAGTAAATAACTATATTTCCTAATCTTTTCCGTACGTCACACCCCGAAAACTCTATTGTATTTTTAAAATAACTATTACCATCACTCACAAATATTGTAATTGTCCAGATTTGATTGATTAATTTGCTTTAGTTTTACCTCAGGTGATAAAGCCGACGGGAATAACCATCCCAGGGAAGTGGGGGAAGGGGGGTGACTTAAGTAATCCTATACACACACTGCCAGAACAAAAATGATGTCAAGATGGGATAGTGAAAAGGCCAGTTTTAATGTAGAGCAGCCCGGGACTCGAACCCACAACCATTAGAATGTGAATCCAACGCTCAACCAACTGAGCTACTAAGGCCCGCTCTTGTAATCATCCAGGACAATGACCCGCAATACAAATAAACTGTGTTCCTGAACGTCAACACAGTAGTTAAACCTGTACTGAGATAATAGTATCATGGGATCATCTATGGATTGACACTGAGATCGGTACTCGGTACTACTATATTAGTCTCATTATCGTAACAATTTTCTTGTCGAGGGCGAAAGACGAGCTCGTAATTAGTATGACATAGATATTGAATATTGATCAAGCTTTCTGCCTGTTAACTCTTTGACTCCCGCACCCTGTCCGTCGGCATCCTATGTTGTCAACCATGCTAACAAAGCAAAATCTTAACCCTTTGACTCCCACACCCTGTCCGCCAGCATCCTGTCTTGTCAATCATGCTAGCAAAGCAAAAAAATAACCCTTTGGTTCGTCACCCTATCCACCAGCTTCATGTGGGAAGCTGATGGATATGGTGAGGAAGTCAAGGGGTTAAGTTTTTGCAGTTATTGGATAAGGTGTAGAAGTCAAAAGGTTAATCAATACGAATGATAAAACCAGTAGATCATAGGCTTTTTTTCTTTTTCTTTTTTTTTTACTGGCTGATTTGCCAACAGAAAACGCCTGTTCTGGTCCGACCACCGAAGTTAGGCAATGCCGAACCAGGTTATGGTAGTGTTTGGATGGGTATCCACCTAGGGTCATTGGCTGCTGTTGATCCTTTTTGTTATATGTGGCCCATGCGGAGTACAATGGCAGAATGGTTCAGACGCTTGCCTAATAACGCAGCTAGAGGTTCCAGGGTTTGTTTCCCCTTTGAATGGAGCAGCCGGAGTTTCACATGTTAAACCCACCGTGACAAAAGAAATGAATATGAATATGACTATGACTATGAATGTAGATATGAATATTAATATTAGACTTAGTTGTTAGAGCTCCATTATATTTCCTATCTCTTGGTGGTGCCTAATCTTTCAAACCCCTAAACCTGAGAAAACAACACACACACAAAATAAAAACAAAAAACAGACAAACAAACAAACAAAACAAACAACAACAACAACAACAACAACAACAACAACAAACCTATCACACTATGATTTCATTTTAGTCTTTTTCTCCCACTGGACCTAATTTCTGTACTTGTTGTTTGTTCTTTTGTGAATTTACATTTACATTTGACAAAGGCCAGTTGGTCGAACATTTGCGCCTGTCTTGTCTGGTTGTATTAAATACGCGTTCTAAATCTGTTGTGTGTTTTTTCTGGTTCCTGCTTGACTGAACGCGGGCAGTCACAATTGTTTTGAATCCCTAAATCCGCTGAGTAAACTGAAGTCCGTATCAAAAAAAGAAAAAAAAGAAATCCTCGGTCTAGACTTGAACTACTCTCACCTTAACCATAAGCCATATAATAAATTCTAATAAATTACTACTAAAAACAAACAAACAAAAACAGTGCATGATCTCATTTTAAGTCGCAATGGCGAATTGAATACCTGGGATGATTTGACATGGACTTTGAAGATGGGATAAACATTATGTGCAAAAGGAAAAGATTTTAATAGACTGATGAATACTTTTAAAAAAAAATTAAACATGAAAATGGATTCCCTAAAATATAAAAGAAGAAAAGCTTTTCTATGTTAAAATCATATCAAGTAAAGGAAACATTTCCCTTAAGGAAAACAACATCAACGAAGGAAGCATTTCTCTTAAGTAAACGTAGAAGAAGAAAATGACGACAAAGAAGAAGAAGCCAAAGAAGACAAAGAAGAAGAAGAGGCAGAAGAAATAGAAGAAGAAGAAGAAGAAGAAGAAGAAGAAGAAGAAGAAGAAGAAGAAGAAGAAGAAGAAGAAGAAGAAGAAGAAGAAGAAGAAGAAGAAGAAGAAGAAGAAGAAGAAGAAGAAGAAGAAGAAGAAGAGGCAGAAGAAGAAGAAGAAGAAGAGGCAGAAGAAAAGAAGAAGAAGAAAAAGAAGAAAGAAGAAGAAGAAGAAGAAGAAGAAGAAGAAGAAGAAGAAGAAGAAGAAGAAGAAGAAGAAGAAGAAGAAGAAGAAGAAGAAGAAGAAGAAGAAGAAGAAGAAGAAGAAGAAGAAGAAGAGAAGAAAAAGAAGAAGAAGAAGAAGAAGAAGAAGAAGAAGAAGAAGAACAACAAGAACAAGAAGAACAAGAACAAGAAGAAGAACAAGATGAAGAACAAGAATAACAGCAGCAACAATATCATCATCATCGTCAACAACAACAACAATAGCAACAACAACAACAACAACAACACAGTGTTTTGGAGGAACATCACGAAACATGATCTTTAGTGATTGTGCTGTAAAACATTTCTGTGTGAAGCCAAGCTACCCCCTCCCTTCCCCAGCAATCAAGTGATGTAGCGTATGATATTGAGATTCATCACATGGCTCTCACCTAAAAACTTCTTTTCCTCTTAATAAAAAGGAGCGAATGAGGAAGCCGTCACCTGTACGTAGCCTACTTGACACTTGATTTTCTTTTTGGTTTCCAGTGAAACCAGGAAGATAAACTGAGAGAGATGGTCGGGTCTGGTAATGCTTGTTATCCCTTTGGGTTTCTCGTCCTTATTGTTATAGACCATTTACATATACATGCGTTTTAGATCCCAAGTCCGTGTGAGGAATTATCGATGTGGGATTATTTGCCTTTAGTGGCATTTTTTGGCCACTTCATGGTGGCTCCACACTAAGAAAGCTCAACAGGCACTAATCTGAAAACAATTTCTGATTGAAAAGGATGCAAAATGATCTCTGTCTCTCTGTCTTTTTCTGTCTGTCTCTCTGTCTCTCTCTTTTTCTTTCTCTGTCTATCAGTCTCTTCCTTTCTCTGTCAACATGTCTGTTTGTTTGTCTGTCTGTCTCACTGTATGCCTCTCTCTCTCTGTCTCTGTGTCTCTGTCTCTGCCTCTTTGTGTCTCTGTCTGTCTGTCTGCCTTTCTCTCTCTCTGTCTCTCTCTGTCTCTTTCTCTCTCTCTCTCTTTGCGCTCGCGCGCTCTCTGTTTGTATTTCAGATGTAGTCCAGGAATGGCAGAATCTTTACTAGATAGAGCGGCGCTGATCCCAAGAGTGATCTTGACGTGTTTCTTGCGAGTCTACTGTGTGGTATATGAAATGTGTTGGTGTTTGTGTTTAGATGAGGGTTGATATGGTATACAAGTACATGCATTCGTACTTTGCTCTTTCTTATGTAAAATAAAGAAATCACACATCATTCCTCTACTTCAAAGTTCCAGCTTGCTGCTGACCATTCATTGTTTTACACTCTGACACCTGAGATGGTACAAGCGGAGTGAGTAAAGAAGAAGAGGAAAGAAAAAGAATTAAGCTGTAGAATGTGGTAATGTACATGTGGTCTTTTGAAGTACACTAAAACTGGAAGTAAAGCTGTTGACTGAAGCTGCAAATATTCTGAATTATTTCCATGAGACTTGGTAAGGTGGCAGTGATAAAGAAGGCGATATGAATACCACTGATATCAATGTTAGTTTACAATTCTAACACTGAAACGTGATCGAAAGAAAAGATACATGTCGAGTTGCACAATTCTGATTTTGACAACAGGAAACAGGATGCTGATGCTGAACGTTTTGGGAATGACATGGGCAGGGGTTGTGTTCGGAATAATAGCTGTTCGTGGACAAACCATTCATTATGATGAAGCCCTCGTCAAGATGTACGCTCGCCTCAGTCAGCAGCTACGGAAGCAGATTTTCAAAGCAGGAAATGATGTAAAAACATTGCTGGAAATGTCTCTAATGGTACGTACTTGTTTACAGTTACATGTTTTCATCTTTCTCTTTCCCCTTCCTGTTTCTTCCCCCTTTTCCTTCCAGCCTTTCTCGTTGTCTTGCTCATTGTCTAATATTCTGTTTGTTTATCTTTCTTTTTGCATTTGCTGTTTGTTCTTTTGTCGTATTAAACACGCGTTCTAATTATATGTTCATGTTTTTCTGGTTCTGGTTGTATTAAATACGCGTTCTGATTCTGTGTGCATATTTTTTTGGTTCTGGTCGTGTTAAATACGTGTTCTGATTCTATGTTCATGTTTTTATGGTTCTCGCTGTATTAAATACGCTTTCTGAGTCTATGTTCATGTTTTTCTGGTTCAGGTCGTATCAAATACGTGTTCTGAGTCTATGTTCATGTTTTTCTGGTTCTCGTTGTATTAAATACGCTTTCTGATTCTATGTGCATATTTTCATAATTCCTGTTTATCTTTCTGTTAAACATTAAGGGTATCCACACTCTCACGAATACCGTGTCTGCTTCCATGCACACAGGTCAACGAAAGCACGCTTGTCAGGTTCATCATAAAAACATTCCTACACCATGCACATTCGTATTTCTACATATGCAGTTAAGATGTTTGTGTGTACAGGCAAGATGTTTGTGTATACAGGCAAGATGTTTGTGTATACAGGTAACTACTTCACTCCTACTTCGGGTTCCCTAGACAAACCCACATCATCTACAAACTTAAGACTGAGTGAATAGTGCGTAGTATACGACACAACGAAACAGAAAGCAGAAGACTGTCACTACACAATGACCAATGACGCTACGTACTAACAACCACAATGCTTCATACATACCCACACAACAAGGCTGGCAAAACTACACGATGAACAGAAAAGCAGAACATGGTCACTGCACAATGACCACTCAGTCCAATTTATCACACTGAGGATTTAAAAGAACATACCTGACTACAAATTTAAACATAATTAGGGATACCAAAACATATCTAAAATAGGCCTGAATTACTTAAGACTGCATCTGCATATCCCATTTCCCTAGAGCCAAAAATGCACTTAATATATGTACCCAATTATCAATCCTAAGAGAAAGGATGTAAAACTTTATTGGACGCATACAGGTGAATGGACCAGAAAGGCAGAAAAATGATAGGAAGAAATGATAGAAAGCAAAGGAACAAGGCAGAAATAAAGAGAGTGAGAGAAAAGAGGAAATTTCTAGCGCAGAATTTCCAGAAGGTGGGGATACTATATATATATATGCATAATATAACGAAAGAGCCCTCGGCATTCCTGCAGGTGAGGAGAGCTGAAGTAAATAGCATGCTGTTAACAGTCATATAGACAGAGCAGAAGACATTGCAATAAAGTAAACTTAAACTGATGTTATGTTGTTGTTGGCATGATGTTGCGAGCAAACAGCTGCAGATCGATAAAAATGCTGCTGCCGTCTCTATTGCTGACTCAGTAGTGAACGTTACCGATCTTGGCTTGAAATCACACGTGATCTTCAGTGAGTATTTCTCTTTTCTCTTTTAAACATATTATGAAGTTAAATGGTATGTCGACTAACTTGTAGTTCCAATCGCTGTTAGTATCATTTGAGTGTCTTGAAGTTGACCAAGCTTTTACATTTGAATGTCTGAAGTTAAGGTGACTCACATGGACAGAGGTTTTAATTATTCCAAAACACTTAAGAACTTACCATGCTTTGCTAAGCTCTGATCAACATACTCGTTGACAGTGCAGGGGCCATGGTAAATGAAATTAGCAAAGAGAAAAACCAAGATATGATCAACAGCACAACAAACAGTGCAACAGAAGTCTACAGGAATAGCCAGAGACTGGTAAGTGTCGACATTTTTAAGACTATCTTGACCAAAGTTGGAACAGCAGCACAGAGAACATGCATCAAGATTACAATAGCAGAATGAATGGAATATGGATAAGCAGCTCCATCATTTTCACTACCAGCAATTGATTGTAACTTGTAAATATCCATATCCTTCTCTACGGAGTGAAACTTGGACACTGCTTGCTAAATCAGAGAAGAAACTTTGGCCTTGGAGACGAAGTTCCTCTTGAAACTGCCTCGCATACCTAACTTTGAACATAAGAAAATCTAAGTACAGAATGAAAACAACACCTTGATGAACCCAAAGAGGAAAAGATGAGCGGAAAACATAGTAGATTGGACCAGTTTCAGTATGCCTGCATTCCAGGAACGGAAATAGAGGATTCTGTCTACTGTTGCATCCCTCAGCCCCCCCCCCCCCCCCCCCGCCATTTGATCATGCCAGTTATGGGACTAGAAAAACCAATTATTTGAAGTTAACCAGGTTTCAATAATTAGGATATGTCCTAAAATATTTGAAACTTACCAGGTTTCAGACAAGTGAATGTCCTAAAGCACTTAAAGTTGACAGGTTTCAGACATTTGAATGCCCTGAAACACTGAAATGTTGACCAAGTTTCATTGATTTGAATGTTCCAAGACTCTTGAAGTTGGAGAGTTTTGACTGTTTTAAATACCTAAAGGGGTTTGAAGCTGGTCGAGTTTCGGTGATTTGCATGTCCAAAAGCATTTAAAAATGACTAGGTTTCATTAATTGGAACATTTAAAAGAACTCGGAAATAACCAAGTTTTAATGAGTTGAATGCTCTAAAGCTTTTTTAAAGCTGTTTTTTAGATCAGAGTTTGAGATGTTTCCCAAAAAGTGTGACAGTGCAGGGAATCTTGCTATGTATCTTTCATGTAATTCGAAGATGATCAAATTAGATGGACAGAATGCATTATTCCTCTCTCTCTCTCTCTCTCTCTCTCTCTCTCTCTCTCTCTCTCTCTCTCTCTCTCTCTCTCTCTCTCTCTCTCTCTCTCTCTTTCGTTTTTTGCCCTGTGATATCGCTGTTTATGCTGGTGTCTTCTTCTTGTTCCTTGGTCTTTCCTCTTCTCTGGTGGGCTGCTTTGGGGTTTGATGTTCGGGGTGATGACTTTTCCTTGTATCTTGATCTTCCCTGTTCTTTGGAAGACTGTTTGGGAGTTTGTTCTGCTGACTGTCATGTGTTGGCTTTTTGTGGATAGAGTAGTTCTGGCATCAGTTGCTTGTTGCCTTTTCCCTCAAATTGAAAAACTCCAGTGATATGGATGTCTAGTCATTGAAGTTAACAAGGTTCATTAGTTTGAATGTCTAATAGCATTTGAAATTGACCGAGTTTGAGCTGAAAGTCTAGCAGTGGAAGGTGACACGGTTAAATGATTTGATTGTCTAAAATCACTTGAAGTTGGTTAGGTTTCATTGACTTGAACATCCTGAAGATTTGATGTTGACCTGATTCAGTTGGCTTGAATGTCCTAAAGCACTTGATGTTGACCAGGTTTTATTGACTTGAATGCCCTAAAAGTATTTGAAGTTGATTAGGTTTTACTGATTTGAACGTCTTGAAACGCTAGAAACTGATCCAATTTCGTTGTATTCTGCATCTGACAGCCCCAGCATTGAAGGCAGAAATGACTCAGACTTACACTGACGCTAGCCTGCCTTTGTATGGCGAGGTCCAGCTGGACCATGGCATTACTTACAGTGGTTCCACGGGTGAAGCGGTCATCATCAAGCCTGGAGTCTACCTGTTGGAGTTTAAAGTGCAGACAGCGGATTTCAGTGGTTTCAACAGCAAAATTGAAGTGGTGAACGCTGAAGGCGATACAAAGTACACCTTCACTACTTACCATGGTGAGTGCTTTAAGAAATCTGTGAACAATACCAGAAAAAATGCCAACGCTCAGTTAAATGATGAGATGAGACAAATATAGGAAGACGGGCGATGCAGGGTGAGATTAAATTAATTCAAATAAAAAAATGGATACTGTACTCACCGAATAAGAATGCAAGAAAACTGAGATAAACGTAAAGACTGTAATGGATACTGTATTCACTAAATGAAAATACAACAACATTGATACTGACATAAATAAGAAAATGGCTACAATACTTACCAAATGAAAATGCAACAAAATTGAGACTAAAGTAAATAAGAAATTCAACACTGTACTCACCAAACAAAAACATAACAAAACTAATATTAACATGCATAAAATATGAATATTGTCCCCATTGAGTGAAAAAGAAATTACTGTAAATAAGAAACTGGATAATGTGTTCACCAAATGAAAATGCCACAAAATGCAGATTGACATATATAAGAAAACATATTTTGGACTCACCAACGTAAATCCAACAAACCGAGTTACCAGACAGACGGCCATCATTTCGATCTTTCAAAAATTGAAATGCATCAATTGCCATATGTTTAACATAAGCCTTCATTTTTGTTCACTGGCATTTGAAGAATTCAGTGCCTTTCTATATTGATATCAGACGTTTCAGTTCAGAAAGCAGAGATGGTATTTTGTTCAGTTTTTCACCATCAACACTACAATGTCTGGGCTTAATGGAAACATTCTTAAGTTTGCTTTGTGTTTGTGATGTCTTTTTTACATGTTCCAAATGTTTCGGATACGTGTCTGCAGGTTTGTTTTGCCCACACTGTTCAAGTGTTTGTTGATGCATAGTCTGCATACTCCGGTTTTTGTTGTATTTTCTCTAAAACATTTTTGAAATATTCATAACTCAAAGCAGTCAACTATTATGATGACAGAAATATAGGGATCTGAACATTCCTGGCTAACAGTTCTCACTATAAAGGATGTTACAGAATTTACTAATAGGGTTATCAAATAGTTTCTTCATTAGTTAATTAATTTACAACTGAACAGTTACCCATCATAATCTATCCAAACATTTGATGAGACATCCAGATAACAAAATCATAATTACTAAAAGACAACAGCAGTTCTTTAGTTCTTAGATCGTAAGAGAGAGAAAAATAAGAGAGAGAGAGAGAGAGGAGAGAGAGAGAGAGAGAGAGAGAGAGAGAGAGAGAGAGAGAGAGAGAGAGAGAGAGAGAGAGAGAGAGAGAGAGAGAGAGAGAGAGAGAGAGAGAGAGGGACACCTCGCTTTTTTTATGATCATTTTCTACGCCACCTCAATAGCCAGTTTTTATATATGGGCATGTCTGCTCTTCTTCTTTTTTCAATTTCTTTTAATTTACAGCGTTCTGATTTTCTGTATCAGAAGTGTGTATGCACGTTGTTTTGCCCACACTGTGCTGTCGAAATGTTGCCGCATAGTCTCCCAACTCTGTCTTCGGTGGGTTTGCATACTGAGTGTTTTCATGCTTCCATAAGCCATCACAGACATTGACATGACTTGCAGGGTCTTTAACGAGGGTATTTGATGTTCTGCGCGCGTTATATACACGAAGAGAACTTAAGCACTAACAGGTAAACACATAGTCATGTTGACTTGGGAGATCAGGAAAGTCTCCATCCTGGACTCGCCAGGCGGGAAGCCTCAAGGCAAGATCGAACCCCAACCTTAGTGACTGGAAACTTTACCTGCTCGATCACTGCACCTGTCAGTGAGTGTCTATGAAGGACTGTGAAGCCTCCCCCCCCCCCCCCCATGGGGATGCCAGTTTCTCTTTCAGTATAAATGATATCCCAACTTTCTGGAATTCTGTGCAAGAAATTTCCTCTTATCTGTCACTCCCTTTATTTCTTTCTTCCTCCTTTGATTTCTGTCATTTCTACCGATCATTTTCTGCCCTAATGGTCCATTTACCTGTATGTGTTTGATAAGTCTTATGTACTTTTTCTTAGGATTGATAATTGGGTATATGTATTAATTTAAATGTATTTTTGGCTCTAGGGAGGTGAGATATGCGGAAGCAATTTTAGGTGATTTATGCCCTGTTTTTATATGTTTTGGTGTCCTTAGGTATGCTTATATTTGTATTCAGGTGTGTTTTTCTAAATCTTCTGTGCGATAAATTGGATGGAGTGGTTAACGCCAGGGGTATATCCTTAGATTATATACGCGAATGCATTGATGTGTATACTTAATTTTCTTTTGATTTCTTTTTTCCTGTTGAAGTTTTGTAATTTGAAGCGGTTATAGCCCTGATATGGCTTTACGCAGTCGGCTGGGCTTTAAACAACAATAACAACAATAACAACTGTCAAGTCTCAAATATGAAACATTTCACAACTGGAAACAAAGTTCAGATTCTTCTCCCACGGAAGGGTACGAGAAGCAGAAACACTAAAGTCTGTTACATGTAACTGACTACCAAGCTAAAAAGTATTGATCTTCGCAGCATGAAGTTTCTGAATTTATGAGAAATTTAAGCGCGCACAAAGCACAACTGCAGATTGTGTCTGACTTCTAGAAAGATCCAAGAAAGTCAAGTGTTCGATGATAGGAGTCCTAAGGAATAACAGGCTTGCTTCCCTTCTGTCGAAATTACATCGCTTATAGTTCTGTTTACTTTCTTTTGAACTCTGTCTCATTATATCATTGATTGAAGTTTGTTAGTGAGTTTCATTATATCGTTATGAAGTTTGTTTTTGTCAGTCCCACCCCTGTTCACTTTGGTTAACTGGTTGGCTTGCTGATTTGTTTCATTCGGTAGCAAGATTTTTGAAGTCACAAAAATGGAGCTTTTTCTTTCTTTCTTTCTTTCTTTCTTTCTTTCTTTCTTTCGTTCTTTCTTTCTTTCTTTCTTTCCTTCTTTCCTTCTTTCCTTCTTTCTTTCCTTTTTTCTTTTTCTTTCTTTTTTTCTTTTTCTTTCTTTATTACTTATCTTTTTTATTGTTTTCTTGAAATTCATTTATTCATTCCTTTGTTGGTTTCTTTTCTTCTTTGCAGACTGGGAGGTAAGCCCGTTCTTTGAGATGTTGAAGCTGGAATCTGGAGACAAACTGATCATGTATGCCTTAAATGCCGCACGTGTGCTTCACGTGTGGTGGCTGGCGCTGCTACACAGTTCAACCTGCGCTACCTGGGCATTGATGTACCCCTTGGGTACATCACTTCTGCTCCGGACGTGGCCACGACTTTTCCCGGTTCTATTTGGTGGGGCTAGGAACAGAATACTGACTGAAGGCATTGCTTCTTTCTTCTGTCATTTGATTTCCATGCCTCAGCTGTGAATTGACTTACGCATGAGTTTTTCCTGTCATGTTTAGATTTGATATAAAAAATTCATTGTAAAAGGGTCTTGTATGCGTGTTTTCATTGCGTAGACTTTTCTAAGAATTAGAATATATCCAGTTCCCATATTGTAAGAAGCTTACAGTGAAGGGAACCCATAGCAACAACAGTTATAATGAAAACAACAGTCATGATCACTATCATCTTCCCCGTGGGGATGCTGGGGCCTGTTTTAGTGTAAATAGTATCCCCACCTTTCCGGAAATTGTGTGCTAGAAATTTCCACTTTTCTATCAGTCTCTTTGTTTCTTTCTTCCTCTTTTGCTTTCTCTTATTTTTTGCTATCATTTTCTGCCTTGCTGGTTTATTCACCTCTTTGTGTTTAATAAAGTCTTAATACGTTCTTTTAGGATTGATAACATGTATTAAGTGCATTTTTGGCTCTAGGGAAATGAGATTATGCGAAAGCAATTTTAGGTAATTTGGGCCCGTTTTTATATGTTTTGGTGTCCTTTAAATTTGTATTCAGGTACGTTTTTTTTAAATCCCCTGTGCGATGAATTGGACGGAGTGGTGAATGCGAGGGGCACATTTTTAGATTATGTGCGCAAATACATTGATATGTGTACTTAATGTTCTTGTCTTTTTTCTGTTGAAGTATTGTGTTTGTTTTGAAATGGTTATAGCCTGATGTGGCTCTACGCCGTCGACTGGGTTTTAAACAAAACTAACAACAACAACAACAACCATCATCATCACAATCAATAAGCTGGCACTCAAATGGTGATAGTTTTGCTCCTAAGCGTGATTTCTTATTCAGAAGTGTAAGGTAGATGAAATTTGTCATCATATCAGTATTAACTTATGCACATCTTTACTAACATTACATGTATTACGTGGCTTGGACCATATAACCAGAGGACTCTCAAACTTACATGTCAACATGCATGGGACACTACAGATTCTGGATAGAACACGCACGCACTAGACCATCCATCCGACCGTAATTTAAAAGAAGATTCAAGAAAAGTACCTCAGAACAGTAAACAGACATTGTTGTGTTTTCGTGGAATCTGCATGAAGACATAGTTCTAGGTGTGGCGTGTGTCCCTACATGACATGGTGCCAAAGCCTATGAAATATCAAGCACAGAAGAATAATATCAGTGTAGGTAATCAATTAACCCTTTGACTCTCTCACCGCATCCCCCAACTGCAAATGAACCTTTGGCTCCCTCAACCTATTCACCAGATTCTGACAGGAAGCTGGTGGACAGAGTGAGGAACTCAAGGAGTCGAGTTAAATTTTTGCTTTGCTAGCATGGTTGACAGTACATGATGCTGGTGGACAGGGTGTGGGAGTCAAAGGGTTAAGGAATCTAGTTGAAGAGAGGTTCGTTGCACTCGTGCAGTTCTGTATACTTTTATACTTGATCAAATTTGCCATCAATCTGGCAGACTCTTTAGCAAAAACAGAACCCAAAACCAAAACGTCAGGGAAGTTGTCTACTTTTTTCCACTACGTTTTGTGTATTTATTCTTTGTTGTCTTTTGTGTTGCGATTGACAAAAGTCATCATCATCATCATCATCATCATCATCATCATCATCATCATCATCATCATCATCATCTTCATCATCATCATGTGCCCTGCTGCATGCCGTTGGCGATCACGACCCTTCATACGAATCTTATTTTCCTAATCTTCATTAATGTTCTTTTTGTGTTTACTCTTTCAGGGCCAGCGGAAACAAAATGACAAAGGTCAGATGGCCAGAACTTTGTACCTGTCTTGTTTTGTTACTGTAGAAATGCTTTCTGGTTCTATGTTTGGGTATTTCTGGTTCCTGTTTGCTTAGATGCTGGAAGGCACTCTGGTTTAAATTCCAATAAAGACCATCAGTGCTTTACTTTGAACTGAGATGGATTGGGATGCATCTTAACTTTTTTTAATGGCAAAGAATTTCTCCCGTTACACTTTCCCTGGGGAAAAGCAAGTCACCCGAGTACAGCGCCACACACACACACACACATATATATATATATATACTAACTTACTCACAGCCATTACGCCAGCAACGAAGAGCCATCGTTCCAGCCTATTCTGGAACAGCCTTTGTTTAATATATTCCAGGTGTGTTTCAAGGCCTTGAATTCTCCTTCTACTTTGTGTCCAGATATTCTCGAATGTTCTTGTGTTGCGTTTTCTTTCTGGTCTTACGATAGTTTTAAAAAACTATTAGCTCTTCAAAAAAGAAAAGTAAAGAGAGAGAGAAAAATCTAAGAAGAAAAGAAAGAAAGAAATTAAAATGAAACATTGTCGATTAACAATGGAAAAACGATGTCATATGTTTCAATGAAACTTGATTATTTTCAGCTTGAATTTCAATTTTTTAAGGTAGAATACCAGATTTTGTTAAACAGGAAAACTATTGGTTGTAGATCTGTTTCCAAGAAACGATGGAAATGGGAATTAGAGCACCTGGTCACAATGGGAAAGTTGAACAGCCAGTACACCCACAGAGAAAAATATTGGATGGACTTGCAGGATGGCTGAGGACAGAGATGGTGGCAGATGTGCTTTTGGCGACAAGAGATAGATGCATATGGAGGCCCATGATCGCCAACGCTAAAAGGTAGGGCGCATGATGATGATAATGATGTGCTTGGTTGCTACTGCAACAATCATATCACTGATGATAAATACACATACGCGCTCTCTTCCAGTCAATGGCTATGTTTTAATTCATGCCAAAGAGTATGACTATATCATTAAGTACGTAAGTATGTCATATCAAGGTGGATAAAGATTCTTTAAAAAGATTTGATGAAACATATACATTGCTTTAATGCTATGATATGTATGTATGTATGTATGTATGTGTGTTTTCACACATCTAGGGTTGGTGCTATATTATTTATGTACATTTTCAATTTGTCACAAGCTAGATTATGGTACGTTAATTGCTGAGAAGTGTGATTACGATTCGTACTAGAACAAAGTAGAAGTCCAGTTTCACAAGTAAGAAGATTCTAGTAAAAACTAGAATTCCAGTCTGACCTAGGAAAAACACAGAATATAGTCTACACACACACGCACATACACACACACACACAAGCGCGCGAACGCAAACACACACATGCACTCATGCAATATATGTTCGTTCTTTTATTAATTTGCATTTAACATCTTCTTAGTGATATTAGACGGTATCTTTATGCAGGCATACACAATCAACATATACGCGTATTTTCAAGATATTTATCTCCCCTCCTGTCCTCCCCCATCCAGTTCACGTGTGCTTTGTGCGCTGGAGATTTGGTCATTGTTGGTGACTGCTTTGTTGAATGATGACAGTGCGCGATTTGGTTTGATTCTTGAATCGAGGTTTGGCACCTTGTAATATCATTATCATCATTACCATCATCATCATCATCATCATCATCATCATCATCATGATTATAAAATCAATTAGATGAAATCTAACCACACACGTACACATTTTTCATAGCCTTTATGATAAAAAAACACAATCCAATGAAGTCTGCTCTATGCTGCAGATTGCGGATCTCCTGTTGACAACACTACTCCGGTGTTAGATAGCTCATATATCGAATGGTTTAAAAAAATAGGGCACAAAGACAAAGACTGAATGATGCTGCAAGTAGAACAACAACGGTTTATATGCGAGTTGGTGTATTTCAAGTTTTTTGTGGTGTGTTATTTGGATAAATAAATCAGTTGTAGGAAGAAAACGTGATAAACACTATTTGGTAACTAATATCATCGTCATCATGTGCCCTGCCACATGGCGTTGGCGATCATGGCCATCCATATGCATCTATCCCTTGTCGCCGCATGCACATCTTCCACTCTCTCTGTCCTCAGCCACCCTGCAAGTCTGTCCAATATTTTCTCCCTGGGTCTAACTGGTGTTCTCTTTCCCTCCAGCTTTCCTGTGGTAACTAATACTACTTGTTTCATTTTGTCCTTGCCATCATAGAGCAGTGGGCGGGCTTTGGAGAAAATGTTATCATTATTCAGTTCAGTGGTAACTGATTACCAAAAAGCTTACAATTACCCTCGTTTAATTAAAAATGGAACTATGAGTGAATGAAATATTTACGATTAGATGTGTAGCACTGATGAAACAATAAGGCTGACCATGAGAGTTGATGCGTGCGATGCAGACTGGTAAAACACACCTCACTTCTTTCACCCGCGTCTTTGAATTTCATGGGTGATAAAGGGTGATTACATATTGAATGGACACAGAGTGCATTGCTTAATGCGGTCATTCAAATCGATTCCAATTCTCCCTTTGCTATCTGCATGCACATACAGTCCCTATTCTTCAGAAGATTGGATGACTTAACCCTTTGACTCCTGCACCCTGTCCACCAGGTTTCTACAGGAAGCTGCTGGATAGGGTGAGGGAATCAAAAGGTTAAGTTTTGCTTTGCTAGCATGGTTGACAATGCAGGGTACTGGTGGACAGGGTGCGGGAGTCAAAGGGATAACAAAAAGACACACTCTGATAATTTTCAAATGAAAACATGTCGAAGGATGGGTTGATTGTTGACACGAAAAGATTGGAAATTGTGTTAGCACTTTTAACATGGATTTGCTCCTTTCTCCTTTGATGTATAATGGATTTGCTTCTTTGTCTTTTGTGTGATCTGCATGTAGATAATATACAGCCAACAAATTTCATTATGTTTGTCATCGCAGAGCCATTACATCAATGGAGCTGTCATTCCTCTACATACTGCCAGTGCACTGCAGTTTTTTGCAGTCTGGTGCCAAGCTTGAAACATGCACATGGTCATCTGTATCGATGAAGACATCAACGTAGATGGTATGTGCCACAGACAGTGGTGCTGACAAAAGTAGGGAACTCTTTTTCTTCATCATTTTCAACGATATAAATAGCTTCTCTGTTTGATTCAGTTGATTTTGACATGTTGAAAACACAGACAAGTAGGCCTACCCAGTGGTCATGTTAGTGGAAGAAGCGGTCTGTCTTGCCAAAACTCTGCACACTGTTTTTGGACATATTTTACCCCACAGTTTTTGCACACTGGCAAAATGGTCACGATTCTGGGGCAAAGTCTTTTAAAACCGACTTGCTGAAATACTGTATGCACACGCCAAGGATATATTTGTCATGTTAAATGCACGATCACATACAAGTGTGCAGAACTAAATAGTGCCTGCATATTGTCTACCCTTTTCCAGGATGTCTAGACAGTAAAATAGATAGATTATGTGATAATGTGCAAGACTACCTGATAATAGGAAAAATCTGCAAGATCATTTAGTTACACCAACACTTGTAATCTAAACAAAACAAAACAAGACAAGACAAGACAAAGCAAAGACAGCAAATCAAAGAAAAACGAAACAGAACGACTTGTATCACGTTCATCTGGTTGCTGAAAACTCTTGCAGAAAAGGGATTGCTTTTCTTTTTCGTGTAATATTATTTTCAAAAGAAAACCCATTACAAACATGGCATTTAATAGCTGCTGTGGTGATCATGTCAGGAAAAACGAATGTTTATATATCTGGTTTGCTCATCGTGATATATTTTCATTACACACAAGTTTGCTTTTTCAGAAAAGTCATCATATCACCAGTTGACCAACATTTTACTATCACATTAAAAGTCATCATTTCCTGTATAAGGTTCATCTCTCACATTCTTATGTGTTTCTACATTAATGTTAGCAGTGTGAGATGTACTATCGCTCCAACATAAACACACCATCTTCTTGAATTCATTCCGAAATCTGGCACCAGTCAAACAATATAAGTAGAAATTTATAGCATAGTTCAAGTAAAACATCAGGTAAGTAAAAGCATTAACAAAATAACGCAAAGCAATATAATCTGATTCTAATGCCACAACAACATTTGTATTGTAGAGTGAGAAAATCATGTTTTTAACTTGAAGAGGGATCTTTAGAATAATAAAAGCAGCAGACACAAGAACTAGTGTAACTGAGGCAGCTGAGGATTTCGTCTTTCTCTTGTCTACTGACGAGGAATGAGCACTGGCAAGTTTATCTTTTGTTGCTTTTACAGACTGAATAAGCTTGAAAATAATGATGCCATTACTGATTATCAAACACGTGAATGGCAAAACAGAGCCAATGAACGTACTGATCTGAAGAAATACAGTGTCCATGAACGATTTATAACTTTTAGATACCATGCTACAGAATGTGATGCCTCCGCTTGTTACCAGATCAAAACCATAAATTAAGTGAGAGTACAACAGACTAATGACGATGAACAAAATAGCGATAGTGATGAGAGATAATCGGCGCGTGCAGATCACGTGGACTCGGTGTGGCCACATGACAGATGCAGATCGTTCTATGGTCAATGCCACCAGTAGCCAAGAAGAAAACACGGCACACGTGTTGGCAAACCATACCAACACTTTACACACCGCTCTGTGCGTGCCACGCACGTTATAACCCCAGACGATCTCCAGCCATTTGACCAGAAGGCTGAGATAGAGAACACCAAGGTCGAACAGGGCCATGACTCGAAGGTACAGGTTCATGGATGACCAGCCAGTCTGCAGTCGCCTGAGAATCACTAGCGTCATGATGTTGCCAAAGGTTCCAAAACTCAAGATCGCAGGAGCTACGACTTTCCAGATCCATTGACTGGCCTGATATAACAGGAAAGACTCCAAAGGTAGAGTTCCCGATTCTGTTGTTGTTGTCCATAGCAACCCTGAAAGGGTTGACGTGTTGACAATGTCACCCATCTGTGATTCGCTGGACATTGGTTTCATGCTGTCCTACTGGGAAATGACGTCATACTGCTAGTAACAAATTTTAATTAGTAAACAAGTGGTGAAAATTGGAAAGTTCCGTTTTTGTCAGCAATGTGTCTGTATCTGAAAATAAACAAACAAAATGTAAGACTGTCAACATTATTAGAATATGTATTGTACAAGCAGTTCAATTCAGTTTGGCTGATCCTACATACCTGCTGAGTGTTTTGTTTCAGCTGGTTTTCCAGACAGCAAAACTGATAAATGCTATGGAATAGTTAACGATCGTGATTTGATTTCGGAACATACTGACCCTTTCTCGTGGAAGACCTTAACAGGGATAGGGCACCATGGGAGAGTTACCACCACCTTTTGTTCTTCCCTTTTGATCTTTCTTATTTTGTTGCCATGCCAGTCTCAAAGGATTTCCCTTTATGAAAAGGGAGATTATTTCACATCAACATGAGAGGAGTTTGTTCGTGTGTCTGTGACAAATAATGTTAATAAGATTTTTTCTAATGTGTCTGGACAGATGTATCCGAAATGTGAGTTAGAGATGCCGATTGTTAAGGAGTCGCAAATGATACGATTGGAAGTCTTGGTGCAAGAGTGAAGGTCATAGAAAACAGTGCCCATAAACAGACTTTTTTTCAAGAGTGTATGAACAAAATTTTCCCAGGAAGTTCTATCAATATTTACATTTATGGTTTGATTGTTGTCATAGCACCAGTGGCCTCGCTTCACGTAATGTTTTATCATCTAATGTTCATTCAAGGTCACAGTGACCTTAAAAAGTGGAAAACCTGGACTTTTTTCTCAATAGGTTCTGTATATACAAGGGGAAGTTGTCGGAATAACTATACATCTGATCATTTTGCTTTAAAACCAAGGCATATAAATGACTGATGAAATCATGGAGCTGAAGTCCATGATCCTTTTTACTCTTCATTTATGTTTCATATTTCCTCGTTTTTTTTGTAGGCAATTAGTACAGCCAGAAGGAAATTACGTCACCAAAAGCTTTGGCACTTTATGTACGGCAGGAAGCAGCAAACTGTGGCCTGAAAAAAATTGACATCCGAAGCATGAAAACGGGGTCTGTTGGATAGAGTGGTGACTGGTAGTGCACAACAGATCTTGTAGAGGGAGAAAAAAGTCCAAAAATTATCAGCAACAATGGCATGAGACCGGATATGGTACTTCACCTACATTCCTCCAAACAAATGATTCTGATCAAACTCATTACGCCATCTGAAATTAGAATGGAGGACGCTCAAATCTACAAGACTGAAAAGTGTGCCAGTCAAGCCAGCAATTTGAGGATATGCTGCTTCCAAGCCAGTCCTCACTGTAGAGGTTAGAGGAAACTGGCTGGTATGCACATCCACGTATGACCTTATTAAACAGCTATTAATTTCTGGGAAAGAGAGGGCCAAAGCCTTAAAGGCAACAACATTAGCAGCTGAAAAGAGTTCCAGCTGGAAAATAAAATGAATTGCATAGGCTTAAAATCATCCGATGCACAGTTGATGCCCCAAAACTGAGTGTTTAGGACATCAGTCTCAAGAGTGACTTGGCCTTGAGGTGACTGACCACCTACAGGTTCAAGTCCAGGTGGAAGGAAAATGGGAATAACAGGACATACAGGAGTCAAGACCTTGATTCGGGTGGACCCCCTCAGACTTTAAGGAGTTTAGGGCTGAAAGGCTTACTTGACTGGGGTTCATCCTCTGAAGACCTTCTTCCTGTGGAGATGAAACTGAGGTAAGTTAGTACAAAGAGATTGCATTGTCTTTTATTTCCGATGGGACGTTTGGGCGTTGTAGAATGGATGGTTGTAAGTAGTTCATAGCGCTTGTCTTCTGGACGCTTGTCTCAATTTCTCTGCCCATTTTTTTTCCATTTGGGCAAAAAGAATCCATGTGCTCAGATTTTGTACATGAACAAAGTTTTGGGCCTTTAATGGAAATGTCCATTTTGTCAGGCGTTCGTCATACTGACAGAACTTCTGTCTTGCTAGTGCTGATGTTCATGCTTTAGTTATCATAGCTATTGTTTATTTTGAACCAGAAAAAAAAAACAGGAAAAAAGAATACGAACGCGTATTTAACACAATAAGACGAGATTGGTTCACATTTTCGGCCAACCGGCGTTTGTCAAGCATAAGATCACAAACAAACAAACAACAGATACAAAATTTAG
>CM060306.1:18365704-18375704 GCA_030674185.1 Monoplex corrugatus | reverse complement strand
AACAGAATCAGAACGCGTATTTAATACAAGACAAGACAGGCGCAACTTTTCGGCCAACTGGCTTTTGTCAAGCGTGAAAAGGAAGTTGTCCGAAAATTTGCGCCTGTCTTGTCTTGTTGTATCAAATACGCGTTCTGATTCTATAATCGTGTTTTTCCCGTTCTTGTTTACTTGAACGTGGGTAGTCACACTTGTTTTAGATACCTGCTGAACCTCATGATAATGAGTGATAATGAGTGAGACGTCCTACTAATTACGGAAACTGTCAGTCACGCACGTCAGAAGCAGCCCCCACGAACCACCAGCACGATAGACACTGACGGTAATTTGGCTGGGGCATGAAAATGGCACGAAAAAAACCCAAAACGGAGGTCAGTATGACAGCAGGATATTCTTCTTTCTCCTGCATGCACTGTTTACACAGGTGTTGTTGTCTTTTCCAAGTCCTTCGCAGCTGTTATGAAGCTTGACGGTCAGTCAAATTCCAGTCAATCACGCTTTCAATGGCTCTCTTTGATAGATGTAAAATTGCTGTAATGTATATTCCATCTATGATTAAGAAAATATTGGCTTTACGTACTTGATAGATGGCTGAGCGTTTGAACATTGACTAGTGGAGGGGGGGGATCTGTCATGTGAGACCAGTTTATACAGAATAGCGAGTTAGGTTGTGATTCAGACCTTCAATTATTTATTTATTTACTTTTTGTATATGTTCGTTTCTTGAAGGTAAGATACTCACATACACATATCATTTACATGTAGCCAAGATTATTTCAGTGGTAAGCTGATAAAATACCAGTATAAAATACAGACTAGATAAAAAACATAGTCTAGGTAAGGCGTCAGGACCTGGCCAGCTCGTGGGTTTATGTGCAGGCTTAAGGCTTATGCCACGCTCACTATACACGTGGTACCTGTGACATTAGTGCAAATGAAATTCTTTCCGAGGCCAGAGACGTCATCTTGAGAAACTGAAACTAAAACTGAAACTGAATATTCAGTCATCTGGTCTTTATGGCCGCAGAGACAGGACAACGAAGGCACCAGTTTAAACTGTCAGTTCATGTGTGTGGTTGAGCTGATATTGGAGTTCATTGAAATCACACGCTGCTCTCTAGACAGTAGGTGCTAGGCAATTCTTTCTGGACGTGGTTTCTGCAGTGATTTAATGATGCTCCTCTTCTCTCTGTTGTCTGGTTGTTCTTCCTGGTCTTTTTCTGTCGCCAGCTCGTACGCAGAGTTATCTGACTTCCCGCGTTTGAAAGATTTGGAATTCGTGGTCAAGGAGGTCATGTAGTTGTGAGAAAGAAGTTGACCCTTAGAGGGGCCATATGCCGCATGTCGTTCCAGCTAGGACTTCGTTGGAGTGCATTTTCTTACGTTGTACATTGCCCCCGTTGGCCTTGCTGGACTGCCATCTGGATTCTTTTGGCGTCCTCTTCTTGCTTTTTTTTTAATTGTAAATTTCTTGTCTTACCATATCTCTCTTTGTTATTCCCCGTGGCCTTTGACCACCATTCCATTTGTGCAGATCCCATTCCCTGCCCATTGGTTTGTGTGTGTGTGTGTGTGTGTGTGTGTGTGTGTGGTGTGTATGCGTGTGTATGCTTGTGTGTGCTTGTGTGTGCTTGTGTGTGTGTGTGTGGTGTGAGCTTGTGTATGTGTGCTTGTGTGCTGTGCTGTGCTGTGTGTGTGTATATGTGTATGTGTGTGTGTATGTATGTGTGTGTATATATGTGTGTATGTGTGTGTATACGTGTGTGTGTATGTTCTTGTGTGCATGTGTGTGTGCATACGTGTGTGTGCTTTGTGTGTGTGCTTTCTGTGTGTGCTTTGTGTATATGTGTGTGCTGTTATTTTTTTTACTTTGGGGCTTTCCTTCGCCACGTCCATTGTCTTCCGGATTTTCCATTTTCTTTCCGTCTTCAGTTTCATCTGCTCACACAGTCTTATCTGCCGAGTGGTAAAGAACTGTTCAAGCAGTCCATTTTGTTAACACCAGGGGAATATTTATACTGTTGATTATTTTCGTTTTATATTATTTCAATAGGTAAGTACAGTGTAATATTTCCATGTGAATACTTACCGTATGTACCAAGTGTATATCTGTATGGTGTTTAGAATAGGGCTGTAGTATGGCTACATGCTTTCCCAGGAGAGAGCTGTTATATTGGTTGGTAGACTTCGTCGATTCCCGTTTAGGGATAGCTATTCAATTATTCTACAAGAGCAGCTCCTATTTCACGGCAAAATAATTTCATTGTGACGAAAACAAAACCAAAAAAAAAACTAAAAACGAAAACAAAAGAAATAAAATAGAGAGGGAAGGATACAGAGAGAGAGAGAGAGAGAGAGAGAGAGAGAGAGAGAGAGACAGAGAGACAGAGAGACAGAGAGACAGAGAGACAGAGAGACAGAGAGACAGAGACAGAGAGGTGGAGGAGGAAAGTCCAGCCCAGTTCAGTCCAGTTCAAAAATGAAAAGGCGATGTTGACGTCAATTACGGCGATGATTACAATGACGGAAAATAACGACAAAGGAAAAAAAGATAATATTAATGAAGAGAATGAGAATGATCACGATATTCTTCAGATTTGTCAGACTTCAAAAACCTTATGCAAACAAACAGTACATTTTTAAGAATCATCGCACTTAGGGATATTTCCTTTGAACTCACTTTTTTTGCCCTATTTTCTACGCCACGTTAATGCCTATAGAAGCTGGCACAGCGTTTACAGTGTGATGATGATGATGACGATGAGAACGATAATCATGATACTCTGGAGTTTCATCTAGGATTGTGACTGCATGACAGGGCTGTCCTTTACACTTGCTATCAGAATATAGTACTTGGGTGTCCATCTTGGTGAGACACTATCTTTGGACAAGCAGATTTCTTCTATCTGCCAGTCTGCTTTTCATCATCTCAGAAGAATCAGTCCAATTCGATGCTATCTTTCTATAAACGACACAGCACGACTTTTCGTGTTCTTTGTATTGTCAAGACTGGACTATTGTAATGCAATTCTTGCAGGTCCCCCATCCTTTCCTATCAAGCGCCTTCAGAAGGTACAAAATAGTGCAGCTAGGCTGGTTTTCAGAAAGTGAAAGACCAAGTCAGCAACCAGCCTATTGAAGCAACTCCACTGGCTCCCTGTAGAAGCAAAAGTAGAATATAGGGGCTCCCTGTAGAAGCAAGAGTAGAATATAGGATAGCTACTGTGGCTTATTGGCATTTTGATGGTACCTTGCCTATCTACCTCTCTTCTGTGCTTAAAACATACAGGCCTGAACGCAGTCTCAGGTCAAGCAGCCAGAACCTTGTGGCAAAATCAAAATCAAAATACAAAACCATAGAACACCGAGCCTTCCGTTGCTAGGCCCCATTTGTCTGGAACGATCTGCCTTTTTCTCTCCGCTGTTCATCATCTCTCTCTTCTTTCAAGGTGGGCATCAAACCACATCTTTTTGATAAATACTACCAGTAATGAAACATGATGTTTGATCTTTCTGATTCAGTAATGTATATATCAGTACTTGCTTGCATTAGATGTGCTAGCGTGTGTGTTGGGGGAGGGGGAGGGACTAGGAGTGGGAGTTAGTATAATTGAACACTTGGCATAGGGCTGATTGGGAAAAATAAACTAATTAATGTAAAGCGCAGTGAGTGTTTACCTATGTGTAGGAGAATAGCGCTATATAAAAGTCTTTATCATTACTATTATTATTATTATTATTATTATTATTATACTGGTTTTGATATAACTGAGAGAAACAGACCCTGCGGTGTTGGTCAGAAGATTTGAGCAACACCCTCAAAAACATCCTTGAAGTGTGTCTGACTTGACCTTGAGATCTATCTTCCCAATGAGCCCATAGCACAATCAGTTCTGGTTAGGAGCTGATTGGAGCCGAAAAAACCACAGTGATTTTTGAAAGGACTGATAGGGATTCAAAGCCATATCCTTCCAGATGGTGTTCCTGTTGCCTTAACCAATATACAATCCAATCCTATATAATCCAAAGGTGATCTCGACGTCATTGACGACGATGATTTCAAAGACGGTAACAACGACGATGAAGAAAAATTATAATGCAAAAACAGCAGTGGGAAAATAACAGCACATCCGAATGATGACTGCGCGATTTGGTTTGATTCTTGAATCAAAATTTGGAGCCTTGTAATCATGATGATGATGATGATCATCATCATCATAATAATAATAATAATAATAATAAAAATAATAATCATAATAATCATAATAATAATAACTATTATTATTATTATTATTATTATATACTCAATTAGATGGCCTTATGATAAAAAAACAATCCAATGAAGTCTGATCTATGCTGCAGATTGCGGATCTCCTGTTGACAACACTACTCTGTTGTTAGATAGCTCATACGTCGAATGGTTTCAAAGAAATAGGGCACATTACAAAGACTGAATGATGCTGCGAGTAGAACAACAATGGCTTTTATGTGAGTTGGTGTATTTCAAGTTTTTGTGGTGTATTACTTGGATAAATAAATCAGTTGTAGGAAGAAAACGCGATAAACACTATTTTGTAACTAATATCATCGTCATCATGTGTACTGCCACATGGCGTTGGCGATCATGGCCCTCCATATGCATCTATCCCTTGTCGCTGCAAGCACATCTTCCACTCTCTCTGCCATCAACCACCCTGCAAGTCCGTCCAATATTTTCTCCCTGGGTCTAGCTGGTGTTCTCTTTCCCTCCAGCTTTCCTGTGGTAACTAATACTACTTGTTTTATTTTGTCCTTGCCATCATAGAGCAGTGGGCGGGCGTTGGGGAAAATGTTATCATTATTCAGCTCAGTGGTAACTGATTACCAAAAAGCTTACAATCACCCTCGTTTAATTAAATATGGAACTCTGAATGAAATGAAATATTTACGATTAGATGTGTAACACCGATGAAACAATAACGCTGACCATGAAAGTTGATACGTGCGAAACACTGGTAAAACACACCTCACGTCTTTCACCCGCGTCTTTGAATTTCATGGGTGATAAAGGGTGATTACATATGGAATGGACACAGTGTGCATTGCTTTATGCGGTCATTCAAATCGATTCGTAGTCTCCCTTTGCTCTCTGCATGCACATACAGTCCCTATCCTTCAGAAAATTGGATGACTTACGTAACCCTTTCACTCTCGCACCCTGTCCATCAACTGCAAAACCTTAACCCTTTGATTCCCTCACCCTATCCACCAGCTTCCTGCAGGAAGCTGCTGGATAGGGTGATGGAATCAAAGGATTAAGTGTTTGCTTTGCTAGCACGGTTTGCAATGCAGGGTACTGGTGGCCAGGGTGCGGGAGTCAAAGGGTTAACGAAAAAACACACTCTGATAATTTTCAAACGAAAACATGTCGAAGGATGGGTTGATTGTTGACCTGAAGAGATTCGAAATTGTGTTAGCACTTCAACATGGATTTGATCATTTCTCCTTTGATATAAAATGGATTTGCTTCTTTCTCCTTTGGTTGTGATATGCATGCAGATAGTCATCGCAGAGCCATTACAGCAACGGAGTAGTCATTCCTCTACATACTGCCAGTGCATTGCATTTTTGTTGCAGTCTGGTGCCAAGCTTGAAACGTGCAGATGGTCATCTGTATTGATGAAGACATCAACGTAGATGGTATGTGCCGCAGACAGTGGTGCTTACGAAAAGAGGGAAAGCTTTTTCTTCATCATTTTCAACGATATAAATAGCTTCTCTGCTTGATTCAGTTAATTTTCACATGTTGAAAACGCAGACAAGTACCCAGTGGTCCTGTTAGTGGAGGAAGCTGTCTGTCTTGCCAAAACTCTGCACACTGTTTTTGGACATGTTTTTCACACAATTTTTAGCACACAGTGCACATGGTCACAAATCTGGGGGAAAATCTTTGGTCAATTATACAACATTTTAAAACCGACTTGCTGAAATATGCACACCCCAAGGATATATTTCTCATTTAAATGCACGATCACATACAGGTGTGCATTGTCTACCCTTTCCCAGGATGTTTAGAAAGTAAAATAAGTACATTATGTGATAGTGTGCAATACTACTCGATAATAAGAAAATTCTGCAAGATCATGTAGTTACACTGACACTTGTAATCTAAACAAAACAAGACAAAACAAGACAAGACAAGACATACAAGACCGACAAGACAAGACAGACAAGACAAGACAAGACAATACAGACAAGACAAGACAAGACAAGACAAGACAAGAAAAGAAAAGACAAGACAAGACAAGACAAGACAAGACAAGACAAAGCAAAGCAAAGCAAAGACAACAAATCAAAGAAAAACGAAACAGTACGACTTGTATAAAATTCATCTGGTTGCTGAAAACTCTTGCAGAAAATGGGTTGCTTTTCTTTTTCGTGTAATAGTTTTTTTCAAAAAGAAAACCCATTACAAATATGTCTTTTAATAGCTGCTGTGGTGATCATGTCAGGAAAATATGAAGCTGTATATATGGTTTGCTCGTCTTCATATAGTTTCATTACCCACAAGTTGTCTTTTTCAGAAAAGTCATCGTATCACCAGTTGACCAACACTTTACCATTACATTAAAAGTCATCATTTCCTGTATAAGGTTCATTTCTCACATCCTTATGTGTTTCTACATTAATGTTAGCAGTGTGAGATGTACTATTGCTCCAACATAAACACACCATCTTCTTGAATTCATTCCGAAATCTGGCACCAGTCAAACAATATAAGTAGAAATTTATAGCATAGTTCAAATATATCATCATGTAAGTAAAAGCATTAACAAAATAACGCAAAGCAATATAATCTGGTTCTAATGCCACAACAACATTTGTATTGTAAAGTGAGAAAATAATGTTTTTGACTGCAATAGGGATCTTTAGAATAACAAAAGCAGCAGACACAACAACTAGAGTAACTGAGGCCGCTGAGGATTTCGTCTTTCTCTTGTCTACTGAAGAGGAATGAGCGTTGGCAAGTTTATCTTTTGCTGCTTTCACAGACTGAATAAGCTTGAAAATAATTATGCCATTACTGATTATCAAACACGTGAAAGGCAAAAGAGAGGCGATGCACATACTGATCTGAACAAATACAGTGTCCATAAACTGTTGATAACTTTTAGATCCCATGCTGCAGAAAGTGATGCCTCCGCTCGTTACCAGATCAAAACCATAAATTAAGTGAGAGTACAATAGACTAATGATGATGAACAAAATAGCGATAGTGATGAGAGATAATCGGCGCGTGCAGATCACGTGGACTCGGTGTGGCCACATGACAAATGCAGATCGTTCTATGGTCAATGCCACCAGCAGCCAAGAAGAAAACACGGCACACGTGTTGACAAACCATACCAACACTTTACACACCGCTCTGTGCGTGCCACGCACGTTATAGCCCCAGACAATCTCCAGCCATTTGACCAGAAGACCAGGATAGAGAACACCCAGGTCGAACAAAGCCATGAACCGAAGGTACAGGTTCATGGTTGACCAGCCTGTCTGCAGTCGCCAGAGAATCACTATTGTCATGATGTTGCCAAAGGTTCCAAAACTCAAGATCGCAGGAGCTACGACTTTCCAGATCCATCGACTTGCCTGATATAACAGGAAAGACTCCAAAGGTGGAGTCCCAGATTCTGTTGTTGTTGTCCATAGCAACCCTGAAAGGGCTGACGAGTTGACAATGTCTTCCATTTGTGATTCGCTGTCCATTGGTTTCATGCTGTCCTACTGGGAAATTACATCATACTGCTAGCAACACATTTGAATTAGTACACAAGTGTTGAAAATTGGAAAGTTCCGTTTTTGTCAGCAATGTGTCTGTATCTAAAAATAAACGAACAAAATGTAAGACTGTCAACATTATTAGAATATGTACAAAATATTGTACAAGCATTTCAATTCAGTTTGGCTCATCCTACACACCTGCTGAGTGTTTTGTTTCAGCTGGTTTTCCAGACAGCAAAACTGATAAATCCTATGGAGTAGGAAACGATCGTGATTTGACTTCGGAACATACTGACCCTTTCTTGTGGAAGACCTTAATAGGGATAGAGCACCATGGTAGAGTTACCAGCACCATTGGTTCTTCCCTTTTAATCTTTCTTATTTTGTTGCCATGCTAGTCTTTATGAAAAGGGAGATTATTTCACATCAACACAAGAGAGGAGTTTGTTCGTGTGTCTGTGACAAAATTAATAATGTTAATAAGATTTTTTTCAAATGTGTCTGGACAGATGTATCCGAATTGTGAGTTAGAGATGCTGATTGTTAAGGAGTCGTAAATAATACGATTGGAAGTCTTGGTGCAAGAGTGAAGGTCACAGAAAACAGTGCCCACAAACAGACTTTTTTTCAAGAGTGTATGAACAAAATTATCCCAGGAAGTTCTATCAATATTTACATTTATGGTTTGATTGTTGTCACAGCACCAGTGGCCTCGCTTCACGTTATGTTTTATCATCTAATGCTCATTCAAGGTTACAGTGACCTTAAAAAGTGGAAAACCTAGACTTTTTTCTGAATAAGTTCTGTATGTACAAGGGGAGGTTGTCGGAATAACTATTTATCTGATTATTTTGCTTTAAAAACAAGGCAGATAAATGACTGATGAAATCATGGAGCTGAAGTCCATGATCCTTTTTACTCTTCATTTATGTTTCATATTTCCTCGTTTTTTTTGCAGGCAATTAGTACAGCCAGAAGAATATTACGCCACCAAAAGCTTTGGCACTTTATATACGGCAGGAAGCAGCAAACTGTGGCCTGAAAAAAAATGACATCCGAAGCATGGAAACGGGGTCTGTTGGATAGAGTGGATGACTGGTACCACACAGCAGATCTTGCAGAGGGAGAACAATGTCCAAAAATTATCAGCAACAATGGCATGAGACCGGATATAGTACTTCACCTACATTCCTCCAAACAAATGATTCTGATCAAACTCATTGCGCCGTCTGAAATTAGAATGGAGGACGCTCAAATCTACAAGACTGAAAAGTGTGCCAGTCAAGCCAGCAATTTGAGGAAATGCGGCTTCCAAGCCAGTCCTTGCCATAGAGGTTAGAGGAAGCTGGTTGTTATGCACTTCCACGTATGACCTCATTAAACAGCTATCAATTTCTGGGAAAGAGAGGGCCAGAGCTTAAAGGCAACGACAGAAGCTGCTGAAAAGAGTTCCAGTTGGAAAATAAATGAATTGCATAGGCTTAAAATCATCCGATGCACAGTTGATGCTCAAAAACTGAGTGTTTAGGACACCACTCTCAAGAGTGAGTTGGCCTTGAGGCTACCGACCACCTAGAGGTGTAGGTTAAAGTCCAGGTGGAGGGAAAAATGGGAATAACAGAAGGACATCCAGGAGTCAACATCTTGATTCGGGTGGACCCCCTCAGACTGTAAGGAGTTTATGGCTGAAAGGCTTACTTGACTGGGGGTTCATCCTCTGAAGACCTTCTTCATGTGGAGATGAAACTGAGGTATGCAGCTATAGCTAAACAAAAGCGTGATGGAGATGTGGAGTGTGTCTGTCTTTCCATCCATCTGGTGCTGTCGTGGTTTTCATTTGGTTCTAAAGCCCATGCATCTGTTGTTGTCAGCTCAAAGACTTGCTGCTTGGTTGGGATCCTGGCCAGGTGGCCAAACCACGTGATGTGTGATGTAATGGTTCACAGGTGTTGTTCTGACCATCTCTCGGATCTCATTGGTCTTCGCTGCTGCTCTTCTAAGAATCTCATCTTACAGGTTACAGACTTTATGTCAAGTTTTTGCTTTAAGTCCAGTTCTGGCGTTAGTAAATAAGTACAAAGATTGTATTGTCTTTGTTTCCGTGGGGACGTTTGGGCGTTGTAGAACGGATGGTTGTAAGTAGTTCATAGCACTTGTCTTCTGAACGCTTGTCTCAATTTCTCTGCCCATTTTTTTCCATGTGCTCAGATTTTGTACATGAACAAATGTTTTGCCCTTT
>CM060306.1:18303204-18360704 GCA_030674185.1 Monoplex corrugatus | reverse complement strand
CATCACTTTCCCGAAGAAAGGCAACCTACAACTATGCCAAAACTACCGTACCATCAGCCTGATCAGCCATCCAAGTAAGGTCATGCTTAAAATCCTTCTGAGTAGACTGAAGCCACACGCTGAGGAGATAATAAAAGAAGAGCAGGCAGGTTTCAGACCAGGAAGAAGTACCACAGAGAACATTTTCAACCTCAGATTGCTCTGTGAGAAATACCTGCAACACCAGCAAGGCCTTTACCACGTCTTCGTGGACTTCAAGAAGGCATTCGACAGAGTTTGGCACGCAGCCTTGTGGGCAACCATGAGGCTGTACATCATCAATGCCAACCTGATCAGAACCATAGAATGCCTCTTCGAAAAGGCGACCAGTGCCATCTACCATGACAACAACATAGGAGAATGGTTCCGAACCACAGTTGGAGTACACCAAGGATGCCTGCTCTCCCCCACTCTCTTTAACATATTCTTAGAGAGAATAATGGCTGACGCACTTGAAGACCACGAGGGAACAGTCAGCATCGGAGGTAGAACAATCACAAACTTGCGTTTTGTTGACGACATTGACGGACTAGCTGGGCAAGAGCAAGAGCTGGTCAGCTTGATAAAACATCTTGATGAGGCCTCCATAGCATATGGCATGCAGATCAGTGCAGAGAAATACCAATAGCATCAGCACTGACATTACCATAGACAACAAGAAACTTGAGACCGTCCATTGCTTTAAATATCTGGGAGCTATAGTACCAGATGAAGGATCAAAGCCCGAAGTATTTTCCAGGATAGCCCAGACCACAGCTGCAATGACCAGACTAAAAGTCATCTGGAATGACAAGAATATCGCTATCAGCTCCAAGACCAGACTGATGCGTTCCCTGGTCATGCCAATTTTTTTATATGCATGCGAAACATAGACCATAACAGCAGACATTGAAAGAAGGATACAGGCAATGGAGATGAGAAGCTTCTGCAAACTCCTTGGTATCTCGTACAAAGATCATATAACCAATAAGGAAGTGAAAACCCGAATCGAATATGCCATCAGGCCGTATGAAGACCTCCTGACTTCAGTGATATGACACAAACTGAGGTGGTACGGGCACGTCACACGTTCATCTGGACTGGCCAAGACCGTCTTGCCGGGAAGAGTACAGGGAGGGAGACGAAGAGGCAGACAGAAAAAAGATGGGAAGACAATATCAGAGACTGGACTGGCCTTGAATGGAACATCATTCTGTGGAAAGCTGAGGACCGTGAGGAGTGGAGGAAGTTGTTGCAAAATCTTCTGTGGTGCCCCAACGGTCAACCAGACTACGGGACTGATGATGATGATGATGATGAGAATCTTATATGGATAAACAGTAGTACGTATAGAACACTTTTTGAAAACACTGGAGAGAAACAAAATGAAGAATGCTGTAGCCCGAATCTCTTCGATCACCTGTGACTGGTGAATTTTTTAGAAAACATTGCTTCATTGTTAGCGTACAGTTAGAAAGATTGGGTTTGATATTGTTGCCATATCTCCACATTTAAAATGGCAGTTGTTTCCAATACTACGAAAGAAAATCAATACTCCATGTCTCTCATTAGTGACATTTTGCCTTCTATCGCACAAGAGTAACATGTAATGATATGTACGGTTTATTTGAACGAGTCTTTGTCAGCCTCAGAAGAAGAAGAAGAAGAAGAAGAAGAAGAAGAAAACGAAGAAGAAGAAGTAGGATAGGAAGAAGAAGAAGAAGAAGAAGAAGGATAGGAAGAAGAAGAAGAAGAAGAAGAAGAAGAAGAAGAAGAAGAAGAAGAAGAAGAAGAAGAAGAAGAAGAAGAAGAAGAAGAAGAAGAAGAAGAAGAAGAAGAAGAAGAAGAAGAAGAAGAAGAAGAAGAAGAAGAAGAAGAAGAAGAAGAAGAAGAAGAAGAAGAAGAAGAAGAAGAAGAAGAAGAAGAAGAAGAAGAAGAAGAAGAAGAAGAAGAAGAAGAAGAAGACTTCAGCTTAATGACGACAAGACAGAAGCTATCCTCATTGGCACCCGTCAGAAACTTTCCCAGCTGCCTCCTCTTTCTCTCCCATTATGTAACACATCAGTCCCAATTTCTGATTCAGCTAAAAACCTTGGTGTCTGCATTGACTCTACCCTGTCCATGAACAACTTTGTTTCTCAAACTGCCAGATCTTGCTACTATCATCTCCATCGTATAAGCCTGATCAGGAAGTATCTCTCTGTCGAAACAACTGCAAAACTCGTTCTCTCCTTCATAATGTCTCGCATTGACTATTGCAATTCACTCCTGTCTGGTCTTCCTGCCTCCACCATTCACATCCTACAGCGCATTCAAAACAATGCTGTACGCCTTGTACTCAAAAAGAAAAAAGCTGACCACATATCTCCTCTCCTGGCACAACTTCACTGGCTCCCTGTATCAAAGCGCATACAGTACAAACTAGACACCATGTGCTACAAAAGCCTCAATAACGCAGCCCCCGATTACCTGTCAAGCCTACTTGAGATCTATCTTCCCTCACGTACCCTCCGCTCTGCCTCCGATCCTCTGACTTTTCGCTTTCCACGCACTAAGCTCAATACCTATGGTCCACGAGCCTTCTCTGTTTCTGGTCCACTCTCCTGGAACAAACTTCCTCTCTCAGTCCGTCAGCAACCTACTTTTGCCTCCTTCAAGTCCGCTCTCAAAACTCACCTTTTCTCCTCTGCATAAAATCCTAACCTCACTCAACCCCCCTCTGCAGCCTGTCTCCGCTCGGAGGGGAATCACTTTGTTTTAATATATAATTGTATATGATGTGCTCTCTGTGGTTTTCCATTGGTTTTATTCTTGCTTTTATTGCTTTTATTCTTTTCTCCCCATTTGTGGCCATGCATGTGTGTGTGTGTGTGTGTGTGTGTGTGTGTGTGTGTGTGTGTGTGTGTGTGTGTGTGTGTGTGTGCGTGTGTGTGCGTGCGTGCGTGTGTGCGTGTGTGTCTTTTCGGCGCTTGGATTTGATTTTGTCGAGATTTGCGCTATATAAATATTGTAATTATTATGTATGCATGTGCGTACGTATGTATGTATGTATGTATGTATGTATACGCTTAGATTTATGTATGTATGTATGTATGCATGTATACGCTCAGCTTAGATTTATGTATGTAAGTATGTAAGCATGTATGTATGCATGTATACGCTCATATGTATGTAGGTATGTATGCATGTATACGCTCAGCGCTTAGATTTGATTTTATCAAGATTTTGCGCTATATAAATAAAATATATTATTATTATAGAAGAAGAAGAAGAAGAAGAAGTAGAAAAAGAAGAAAAAGAAGAAGAAGAAGAAGAAGAAGAAGAAGAAGAAGAAGAAGAAGAAGAAGAAGAAGAAGAAGAAGAAGAAGAAGAAGAAGAAGAAGAAGAAGAAGAAAAAGAGGGGAAAAAAAGAGGAGAAGAAGAAGAAGTAGAAGACTGATTCTCTCTCTCTCTCTCTCTGTCTCTGTCTCTCTCTGTCTCTCTCTCCCTCATACACACAGACACATACACATACACACAAAGAGACAGACAAACAAACAAACAAATAAAAACAAACAGACAGACAGACAAACACACACACAGACGCACACACACACACACACACACACACACACACACACATGCAGACACACATGCACACACACAACGCCACAACCAAACATAGCCACACGTTAATAAAGAACTTATTTCCTAATCTTTTCCGTACGTCACACCACGAAAACACTATTCCACTTTTTCATGTGGCTATTAACATCGCTCACTTATATTGTAATCATCCGGATTTGATTGATTAATTTGCTTTAGTTTTACCACAGGTGATATGGCCGACGGGGATAACCATCCAAGGGAAGTGGGGGAAGGGGGGGGGGACTTAAGTAATCCTATACACACACTGCCAGAACAACAATGATGTCAAAATGGGACAACGAGATGGCCAGTTTTAATATAGGGCATCCTGGATTTGAACCCACAACCATTAGCATGTGAATCCAATGCTCAACCAACTAAGCTACTAAGGCCCACTCCTGTAATCATCCAGGGCAATGACCCGCAATACAAATAAACAGTGTTCCTGAACATCAACACAGTAGTTATACATGTACCAAGACGTGCCCTCATGGCATGGAGACGTGCCTTCTCGAAGGGGTTTGCCGTTCGAGAGGGCACGTATCCATGCCATACGTCAGCGGCGTCACTGAGGCTCTCAGCAGGAAGATCAGAAGCCAGTTAATCCACCCCAAAGAACAAAACAGACAAATTGGACAAATCAGGGGTGATATACAAGATAGACTGCCAGAACTGTGACCAAAGTTATATTGGCGAAACTGAACGCAACTTGCACAAAAGATTAAAAGAACACAAACGTGAGTCCTCTCCAGTGGGGGAACATCTGACCCACACCCAACACCACTTTGAAAAGGATAGTGTGCAAGTTCTCAACAAAGAAGCAAGATGATTCCAGAGGGGAGTAAAGGAGACAGCCTACATCGCCGCAAGGAGCCCCACCCTCAACTGTGACTGGGGCTGACACAACCTGCCATCGGTGTACTCCTCACTTATTCAGTCACACTGTCGTTAGTTCGCTCACGGCGTTGCGCACTGAAGCCAGTACTCAACCCAGCAGTTGCGCTGAAGAAGTTGGCTGGATCGCCAATGAAAACTACGCAGTAAGTAGCCTTTTTCACTGAGAGACAAGTTTAGCCAGGTAGCCATTATGTCTGCCCCTCAGTCGTTAAAACTTCCTCAACATTTCACAACTGGGAACAAAGTTCAGAATCTTCTTCCACGGAACAGTACGAGAGGCAGACACACTAAAGTCATTTTACATGTTACTGACTACCAAGCTAAAAATATTGATCTTCGCAGCACGAAGTTTCTGAATTTGTGAGAAATTTAAGCGCGCACGTAGCACTACTGCAGATTGCGTCCGACTTCTCGAAAGATCCAAGAAAGGCAACTGCTCGAGGATAGGAGTCCTGAGGTATAACAGGCTTGCTTCCCTTCCGCCGAAATTACATCGCTTATAATTCTGTTTACTTTCTTTTGAACTCAGTCTCATTATATCATTGATTGAAGTTTGTTACTGAGTTTCATTATGTCATTATGAAGTTTGTTTGTGTCAGTCCCACCCCTGTTAACTATGTTTAACTGGTTGGTTTGCTGATTTGTTTTCCTAGGTAGCAAGATTATTTAAATCACAAAAATGGAGCTTTTTCTTTCTTTCTTTCTTACCTTCTTTCTTTCCGTCTTTCTTTCTTTCTTTCTTTTTCTTTCGTTTTTCTTTCTTTTTCTTTCTGTATTACTTATCTTTTTAATTTGGTTTTGAAATTCATTCATTCATTCGTTTGTTAATTTCTTTTATTCTTTGCAGACTGGGAGGCAAGTCCCTTGTTTTAGGTGTCGAAGCTGGATACTGGAGACAAACTGATCATGCATGGCTTAAATACTGCAGGCGCCTGGTACACTGCTTTGTGTGTGGTGATGGGAGCTGCTACACAGTTCAACCTGTGCTACCTGGGCATTGATGTACCCCTTGGGTACACCACTTCTGCTCCAGATGAGGCCACGACTTTTCCCGGTTCTATTTGGTGGGGCTAGGAACAGAATACTGACCGAAGGCACTGCTTGTTTTTTCTATAATTTGATTTCCATGCCTTGGTTGTGAATTGACTTACACATGAGTTTTGTTTTCCTAATGTCATGTTTAATTTGATATAAAAATAATCAGGTCTTGTCTGCTGAGTGGCGGAGAGCCGTTCAGCAAGGCGTTGTGAATGCAGAGAGGAGGAGAGTAGAAAGCGCAGATGAGAAAAGGGCTCTTCGCAAGCAACGTTCCAGAAATCAGACAAGAGCAACTCAGTTTGTATGTGGCAGATGTGACAGAGATTGCCACTCAAGAATCGGCCTGCACAGCCACAGCAGAAAGTGCACGTCATGACCACAACGCCTCCTGGTGCAGACTATCATCTCCTGAGATGTAAAGAGGCCGACGACGATGTTTAATTTGATATAAAAATAATCAGAGTAAAAGGGTCTTGTATGCGTGTTTTCATTGTGTTGACTTTTCTAAGAGTTTAAAATATATCCAGTTCCCACAGTGTAAGGAGCTTACAGGTGAAGGGAACCCATAGTAACAATAGTAATAATGATAACAACAGTCATGATCATCATCATCATCCCTGTGGGGATGCCAGGGGCTCTTTCAGTGTAAATAGTATCCCCACCTTTCTGGAAATTGTGTGCTAGAAATTTCCTCTTTTCTGTCAGTCTCTTGGTTTCTTTCTTCCTCCTTGCTTTCGGTTATTTCTTGCAATCCTTTTCTGTCTTGCTGATTCATTCACCTGTATGTTTTCCATAAAGTCTTACATACTTTCTTTTAGGATTGATAACATGCATTATGTGCATTTTGGGCTCTAGGGAAATGAGATACTCGAAAGCAATTTTAGGTAATTTAGGCCCGTTTTTATGTTTTTGTCTCCTTTGAATTTGTATTCAGGTGCGTTTTTTTTAAATCCCCTGTGCGATGAACTGGACGGAGTGGTCAATGCAAGGGGCACATCCTTAGATTATGTGCGCAAATACATTGATATGTGTACTTAATGTTCTTGTCTTTTTTCGCGTTGAAGTAATGTGTTTGTTTTGAAATGGTTATAGCCTGATGTGGCTCTACGCAGTCGACTGGGTTTTAAAGAAAACTAACAACAACAACAACAACCATCATCATCATCACAATCAATAATCTGGCACTCAAATGTTGATAGTTTTGTTCCTTAGCGTCATCTTTTATTCAGAAGTGTAAGGTGAGATGGAATTGTCATCATATCAGTATTAACTTATGCACATCTTTACTAACATTATTAGGTGGCTTGGACCATACAACCTGAGGACTCTCAAACTAATATGTCAACATGCATGGGACACTACAGGATCTGGATAGAACACACACGCATTAGACCATCCATCCGACCGTAATTTAAAAGAAGATTCAAGAAAGGTACCTCAGAACAGTAAACAGATATTGTCATGTTTTTGTGGAATTTGTATGAAGACATAGCTCTAGGTGCGGCGTGTATCCTTACATGACATGATGCCAAAGCCTATGAAATATCAATCACAGAAGAATAATATCAGTATAAGTCTTGAATTAACTCTTTGGCTCTCTCACCGTGTCCACCAACTGCAAAAAACTTAACACTTTGACTCCCTCACCCTATTCACCAGCTTCCTACAAGTACATCTCCCGCCCTTTCTGACTTCATCCACTGTGCAAGTCCGTCCGATATTTTCTCCCTGGGTCTACCCAGTGCACTTTTGCCCTCCAACTTTCCTGTTGTGACCAGGTACTCTAATTTATCTCGCTTCATATTATGCACTGTAAACGTTATTTGTCTTTTCCTAATCTTCATTAATGTTCTTTTTGTGTTTACCTCTTTCAGGGCCAGCAGAAACAAAATGACAAAGGTCAGATGACCAAAACTTTGCACCTGTCTTTTGTTACTGTAGATATGCCTTCTGGTTCTATTTTTAAGTATTTCTAGTTCCTGTTTGCTTAGACGCTGGAAGGCAGTCTGATTCAAATTCCAATAAAGACCATCAGTGCTTTACTTTGAACTGAAATGGATTGGGATGCATCTTTTCTTTTTTTTTTAATGGCAAGGAATTTCCCCTGTTTCACTCTCCCTGGGGAAAAGCAAGTCGCCAGAATACTGTGCCACACACACACACACACACACATATATATATATATATATATATATAATACATATATATATATATATATATATATACTAACTTACTTACAGTCCATTACGCCATAGTCACGTAAGTCAGCAACGAAGAGCCATCGTTCCAGCCAACTCTGGAACAGCCTTTTTTTTTAGTATATTCTAGGTATGTTTCAAGGCCTTGAATTCTCCTTCTACTTTTTATCCAGATGTTCTCGAATGTTCCTGTGTTGCGTTTTCTTTTTGGTCTTACGATTGTTTTAAAAATCTATTAACTCTTCAAAAAGAAAGGTAAAGAGAGAGAGAGAGAGGGGGGGAGAAAGAGAGAGAGAGAGAAAGAGAGAGAGAGAGAAAGAGAGAGAGAGAGAGAAGAAGAAAAGAAAGAAAGAAAACAAAAAATGAAACATTGTCAATTGACGATAAGAAAAATGTCATATCTTCCAATGAAACTTGATTATTTTTCCGCTTGGATTTCAGTTTTTCAAGGTAGAATCTCAGATTTTGTGAAACAGGAAAACTGTTGGTTGTAGGTCTGGTTCCAAGAAACGATGGAAATGGGAATTAGAGCACCTGGTCACAACAGGAAAGCTGGAGGGAAAGAGAACATCAGGTACACCCACAGAGAAAATATTGGATGGATATAGTGGCAGATGTGCTTTTGGCGACAAGAGATAGATGCATATGGAGGCCCATGATCGCCAACGCTATGCGGCTGGCCGCATGATGATGATAATGATGTGCTTGGTTGCTACTGCAACAATCATATCACTGATAATAGATACACATACGCACTCTCTTCCAGTCAATGGCAATGTTTTAATTCATGCCAAAGAGTATGACTATGTCATTAAGTATGTCATATCAAGGTGGATAAAGATTCTTTAAAAAGTTTTGATGAAACATATACATTGCTTTAATGCTATGATATGTATGTATGTATGTTTTCACACATCTAGGGTTAGTGCTATGCTATTTATGTACATTTTCAATTGGTCACGAGCTCAGTTATGGTACGTTAATTACTGAGAAGTGTGATTAAGATTTGAAACTAGGACAAAGTAGAATTCCAGTCTCACAAGTAAGAAGATTCCATTAAAACTAGAATTCCAGTCTGACCTAGCAAAATACACAGAATATAGCCTACACACACACACACACACACACACACACACACACACACACACACACACACACACACACACCGCACGCACGCGCGCGCACGGGCGCGCACGCACGCAAACACACACATGTACACATGCAATATATGTTCGTTCTTTCATTAATTTGCATTTAACATCTTCTTAGTGATATTAGATGGTATCCCTTATACAGGCATACACAATCAACATATGCGCGTATTTTCAAGATATTTATCTCCCCTCCTGTCCTCCCCCACCCAGTTTACGTGTGCTTTGTGCGCTGGAGATTTGGTCGTTGTTGATGACTGCTTTGGTGAATGATGACAGTGCACGATTTCGTTTGATTCTTCAATCAAGATTTGGCGCCTTGTAATCATCATCATCATCATCATCATCATCATCATCATCATCATCATCATCATCATCATTATTATAAAATCAATTAGATGAAGTCTAACCACACACATACACATTTCTCATGGCCTTTATGATAAAAAAACACAATCCAGTGAAGTCTGATATATGCTGCAGATTGCGGATCTCCTGTTGACAACGCTACTCCGGTGTTAGATAGCTCTTACGTCAAATGGTTTTAAAAAAAAAGGGCACAAAGACAAAGACTGAATGATGCTGCGAGTAGAAAAACAACGGTTTATATGCGAATTGGTGTATTTCAAGGTTTTGTGGTGTGTTATTTGGATAAATAAATCAGTGGTACGAAGAAAACGTGATAAACACTATTTGGTAACTGATATCATCGTCATCATGTGCCCTGCCGCATGGCGTTGGCGATCATGGCCCTCCATATGCATCTATCTCTTGTTGCCACAAGCACATCTTCGTCTCTCTCTGTCCTCACCCACCCTGCAAGTCCATCCAATATTTTATCTCTCGGTCTACCTGGTGTTCTCTTTCCCTCCAGCTTTCCTGTGGCAACTAATACTACTTGTGGGTACTGGTGGACAGAGTGCGGGAGTCAAAGAGATAACGCAAAGAGACACTCTGACAATTTTCAAATGAAAATATGTCGAAGGATGGGTTGATTGTTGACCAGAAAAGATTGGAAATTGTGTTAGCACTTTAAAATGGATTTAATCTTTTCTCCTTTGTGTGGTCTGCATGTAGATAATATACAGCTACCAAATTTCAATATATTTGTCATCGCAAAGCCTTTACAGCAATGGTGTAGTCATTCCTCTACATACTGCCAACGCACTGCAGTTTGTTGCAGTCTGGTGACAAGCTTGAAACGTGCAGATGGTCATCTGTATTGATGAAGACATCAATGTAGATGATATGTGCCGCAGACAGTGGTGATGACGAAAAGAGGGAAATCTTTTTCTTCATCATTTTCAACGATATAAATAGCTTCTCTGCTTAATTCAGTGGATTTTGACATGTTGAAAACACAGACAAGTACCCAGTGGTCCTGTTAGTGGAAGGAGCTGTCTGTCTTGCCAAAACTCTGCACACTGTTTTTGGACATGTTTTCCCCACAGTTTCTGCACACGAGGGCCAAATGGTCACAAATCTGGGGCAAAGTATTTGGTCTTTAAAACCGACTTGCTGAAATATACACACCCCAAGGATATATTTGTCATGTTAAATGGACAATCACATACATGTGTGCAGAACGAAATAGTGTCTGCTCCTTGTCTACCCTTTTCCAGGATGTCTAGACAGTAAAAGAAATAGATTATGGGATAATATGCAAGACTACCCGATAATAAGAACAATCTGCAAGATCATGTAGTTACACCGACACTTGTAATCAAAACAAAACAAAGCAAGACAAGACAAGACAAGACAAGACAAATCAAAGACAGCAAATCAAAGAAAACCGAAACAGAACAACTTGTGTCACATTCATCTGCTAACACCCAGTGTAATAAAATCATCGCTGAAGCAAAGAAAAATTATTGGGCATCATACTGCGAAAAAGAAATTTCAGATTTCAAGGATTTCCATAAAGTCTGGACAAAAATGAATCAATGAGAAATAGAGCCAACTTACCTAGGTGTCCAATAATGATTGACACATGTCACAAATTTCCTTCCGACATGGACAAAGCTGAAACTTTTGTGGAACTTTTTGCCGAAAATAGTAAAGTAGACCTGCAAACACTACAGAAAAATGGCAGCTAACAACCCTATCTTCACTGATCCAATACCTCAGAATGATCGCTGGTTTAATTATCCAATCACCTTAGAAGAGCTAAAAAAACCCACAATACTCTCTCTACACAACAAAAGAAATTCGGTAGGTGTCGATGCAGTTTCAAATGAAATGATTAAACATCTTCCGGAACACTGCATTATTTTCTTACACAACATTTTTCAGAAATGCTGGTTTAGTGGAACTATACCACAATTATGGCAAAGGTCTATTGTTATACCAATATTAAAAGCCAGTAAGCCTAAAACAATAAAAACAGTAGCAGACCTATTTCGTTGACGTCCCATACGAGCAAACTAATGGAAAGATTGGTATTAAACAGACTTGTACATTACTGTGATAAAAATAACGCTATTCCAGTAAATCAGGCAGGTTTTAGAAAAGGGAGATCCACAGATGACCACCTGGTCAAACTTACAACTCAGATCAAGCAACAGTTTGCCCGCAGAAAAAGTCTTTTAGATACTTTTTTTGATGTGCAAAAAGCTTACGATCAAGTTTGGCACACGCGTTTATTGTACAAGCTGAAATCTACTGGTTTATCTGGCAATATGTATGATTACATTAAGTCTTTTTTAGCCAATCGAACAATTCAGGCAAGAGTGGGAACTGGTTATTCTACTTCACGACATCTTGACATGGGAATTCCACAAGGTTCTGTGATAGCACCCCTTTTATTTAATATCCTTATACAGGATCTTCCTAAAGCGCTCTCAAATCGTGTTGTCTTGGTACAGTACGCTGATGATATATGTATTTGGGTGAATATTACTTTAAAAAAGACAACTCCACAGAGAGCTCAGAATTACATTAGGAAGTTGGGTCAATCTGATCTTGATACTCTTGGAAACTATATGTTAGAAAATGGTCTGTCGCTGTCAGCGGAAAAAAAACTAACATGGTGCTATTTAATCCTGGTGGTACTTTAAGCAACTTGCCTACTTTCAGATTGCTTGGTGAAGTGTTACATTACAAACATGTTGTAAAATTTCTGGGAGTCTTTTTAACATCGAAATTAAACTGGAATGTCCATTTTGACTACATTTCAACAATATCAAGAAAAGCCTTAAATTTTTTTAAGATAATAAGCAGATTACCTTGGGGAATGGATACAAACATACTAATTCATCTATCAACAGCACTTGTACGATCTAAATTATCCTATGCGCAAGAAGTGTTCTTCAGTGCACCAAAATATTCATTAAAGAAGATACAAAGCTTAGACTGCAAAAGTATTAAAATTGCTCTAGGTGTCCCTTCTCACGCTTCTAATCTGGAAACGTTGCCTACAAAGTTGCTGGAATTCTGAACTACTATCGTGAGATAGTGACAGCAAAATTTACCGTTAGCACTACTTCACAAACGGACAATTTTGTGAGTAAGGAAAGTAAAAGCAGGTCTGATGTTGACTTTCCAAAGCGGGCAAACAGCATTTCATCACAAATGACTGTTGCAACTCACATATCTGACATGGTCAAACAGTCTCACATAAATATGAATGAAATAGCTGAGACACCATCAACAACGCCTATCCCTACATGGGAAATGCTAAAAGCCTCTTTTGATATTGATTATACAGACGCTAAGAAACATGAAAACGTCAACATTTCGATATCCACAGCAAGAGAACACGTTGATGAAAAATACCGTACCCACCTTCATATTTTTACCGATGGATCAGTCTTAGAAAATAGATATGCTGGAGCAGCATTTTATGTTCCAAAATTTAAAATAAAAAAGTCATTTTTCATTCGGGCAAACATATCTATATTTACAGCGGATTTAGTCGCTATTGTACAAGCATTGCATTATCTAGTAAATCTTAAGCCCGTGTCTTTCAAAGTAGTTCTCTTTGTTGACTCAAAATCTGTACTGTATGCCTTACGGTCTTTTGATGCCGATGCAAGACCTGATTTAATTACTGAGGCAAATCATCTTGTGCATCGTTTAATGATAAAAGGTACAGATATCAGTTTATGCTGGGTGCCTTCTCACGTCGGTCTTCATGGCAACGAAGTAGTTGACAAAGCAGCTAAGCAAGGTGCACAGAATTCTGATAATTCTCTAAAATTAGATGTTCATACTTCCGTAAAAGAAGCTTGCAACTTGCTCGAATCAGCCTCATGGATTCAATTTCATGAACATTTGAATAAACAGTTTGTGTCACAACAAATGATAAAACTTTCCGTTCAAAATGTATGTAAAAAATTGCAGTATTCTTCCCTGTATCATTTGAGATCGATTATTACTGTTCGTTTTCATATTCAGCTAAATGCATTGAAAACAAAATATTGTAAAAATGTCAAGTGTATTTGCGGTGGACAGTTCACACTGTTTCACTGTTTATTTTACTGCAAAATGTTACGTTCCTTTTTACCGAACATGTTTACACAAGGAAACTATTCTGACACTTATTTAAAAAAAGTAACATCAGATCAATCTTTGTTAGTTACAATTTCAGAATCATTAGTTCACAGTCCTGTTAATGCATTACTTTAACTTTATGCAGTTTGTGTTTTAGTGTTAAAATTTCCTTTCACATTGTTGAAGTTAATTTTTACTACATATCACCAGCTGACCAACATTTTACCATTACATTAAAAGTCATAATTTCCTGTGTAAGGTTCATTTCTCACATTCTTATGTATTTCTACATTAATGTTAGCAGTGTGAGATGTACTATCGCTCCAACATAAACACAACATCTTCTTAAATTCATTCCGAAATATGGCACCAGTCAAACAATACAGGTAGAAATTTATAGCATATTCAAATATATCATCATGTAAGTAAAAGCATTAACAAAATAACGTAAAGCAATATAATCTGGTTCTAAAGCCGCAAAAGAGGCAATGCACATACTGGTCTGAACCCATACAGTGTCCATAAACTGTTTATAACTTTTAGATCCTATGCTGCAGAAAGTGATGCCTCCGCTTGTTACCAGATCAAAACCATAAACGTAGTGAGAGTACAATAGACTAATGACGACGAACAAAATAGCAATAGTGATGAGAGATAATCGGGGCGTGCAGATCACGTGGACTCGGTGTGACCACATGACAGATGCAGATCGTTCTATGGTCAATGCCACCAGTAGCCAAGAAGAAAACACGGCAGACATGTTGACAAACCATACCAACACTTTACACACCGCTCTGTGCGTGCCACGCACGTTATAGCCCCAGACGATCTCCAGCCATTTGACCAGAAGGCTGAGATAGAGAAAACCAAGGTCGGACAGGGCCATGACTCGAAGGTACAGGTTCATGGATGACCAGCCAGTCTGCAGTCGCCCGAGAATCACTAGTGTCATGATGTTGCCAAAGGTTCCAAAACTCAAGATCGCAGGAGCTACGACTTTCCAGATCCATTGACTTGCCTGATATAACAGGAAAGACTCCAAAGGTAGAGTTCCCTATTTTGTTGTTGTTGTCCATAGCAACCCTGAAAGGGCTGACGTGTTGACAATGTCACCCATCTGTGATTCGCTGGACATTGGTTTCATGCTGTCCTACTGGGAAATTACGTCATACTGCTAGTAAGTAATTTGAATTAGAACACAAGTGTTGAAAATTGGAAACTTCCGTTTTTGTTAGCAATGTGTCTGTATCTGAAAATAAACGAACAAAATGTAAGACTGTCAACATTATTAAAATATGTACAAAATATTGTACAAGCAGTTCAATTCAGTTTGGTTCATCCTACATACCTGCTGAGTGTTTTGCTTCAGCTGGTTTTCCAGACAGCAAATCTGATAAATCCTATGGAGTAGTAAACGATCGTCATTTGATTTTGGAGCATACTGACCCTTTAGAAAAAGAACTTTGAAAGATGAAGTTAGAGCTGCACTGAAAAAGATGAAACCAGGAAAAGTCCAAGGACCAGACAACATTACTGCAGAGATGATTGAAGCCCTGGAGGAATTTGGCATAGAAAAAATAACAGTCCTCCTAAATGAAACTTATGACACTGGAAAAATCCCCAAAGATATGTCAAAATCAATTTTCATTGTACTTCCAAAGAAGACAGGGGCTATAGAATGCGAACTCCATCGCACAATCAGTTTGATGAGTCATGTAACAAAAATCTTTTTAAGAATAATCATGATGAGGACAAGGAATAGAATCAAAAGAGAAATAGCAGAAGAACAGTGTGGATTTGTGGAAGGGAACGGAACTATTAATGCCATAAACATCCTAAGAACTATCATAGAGAGGTCAATTGAGGTGAATAAGGATTTGTATTTATGCTTTGTTGATTATACCAAGGCTTTCGATCGGGTAAAACATGAAGAATTGATCAAACAACTGGAGAGACTCAATGTTAATGGAAAAGATCTACGAATAATCAGGGATATGTACTGGGAACAAACAGCTGCAATGAGAATAGAAAACAATATAAGCTCTTTTCAAAACATCAAAAGAGGATTCAGACAGGGTTGTGTTTTGTCACCAGATCTGTTTTCACTATATAGCGAAAAAATCATGAGAAACCTAGAAGAAGACCCTGGATTAAAGGTTGGAGGGAAAATGATAAACAACATTCGGTACGCAGATGACACCGTGCTAATTGCAGAAAATAAAAGGGACCTACAAAACCTTGTGAATATACTAGAAATAGAAAGCAAAGGTAAGGGGTTGGAACTAAACAGCAGGAAGACTGAAGTCATGGTGATCAGTAAAAAACATGAAATCCCCTCATGCAAAATAACAGCAAATGGCACAACCTTGACACAGGTTAATAAGTTCAAATACCTGGGAACAGTCATTTCATCAGACGGCAGATGCACATCAGAAATAGCTGGCAGAATCGGCCAAGCCAAAACAGAATTCAAGAAGATGACAAGCATTCTTACCAACAAATGCCTATCAATTAACATCAGAAAGAGAGTCCTTGAATGTTATATAGAACCAACACTGTTGTACGGATGCGAGGCGTGGACAGTCAGCAATCAAAGCCAGAGCAGGATCGAGGCAGCCGAGATGTGGTTTCTCAGAAGAATTTTGAGAGTTCCATGGACAGCAAATAAAACAAACGAGACAGTCTTGATGGAGGCAGACACAAGTAGATCACTCATAAGGAAGATTAGGAAAAGACAAGCAACATTAATAGGCCATTTTATGAGGAAGGGGGATTTGGAGCACCTGGTCACAACGGGAAAGCTGGATGGAAAGAGAGCACCAGGTAGACCCAGGGAGAGAATGTTGGACGGACTTGCAGAGTGGCTGGGGATGAGGAGGGTGGGGGAGATGCTGGGGGCAAGGAGAGATAGAGATGGTTGGAAATCCATGGTCGCCAACGCCATGTGGCAAGGCACCTGACGATGATGATGATTATTGACCCTTTCTTGTGGAAGACCTTAATAGGGATACAGCACCATGAAAGAGTTACCAGCACCTTTTGTTCTTCCATTTTGATCTTTCTTATTTTGTTGCCATACCAGTCTCAAAGGTCTTCCCTTTATGAAAAGTGAGATTGTTTCACATCGACATCAGAGAGGAGTTTGTTCGTGTGTCTGTGACAAATAATGTTAATAAGATTTTCTCAAATGTGTCTGGATAGATATATCCGAAATGTGAGTCAGAGGTGCGGATTGTTAAGGAGTCACAAATAATACAATAGGAAATCTTGGCGCAAAAGTCAAGGTCACAGAAAACAGTGCCCATAAACAGACTATTTTTTTCAAGAGTGTATGAACAAACTTTTTCCAGGAAGTTCTATCAATGTTTACATTTCTGGTTTAATTGTTGTCACAGCACCAGTGGCCTCTCTTCACGTCAAGTTTTATCATCTCATGCTCATTCAATGTCACAGTGACCTTAAAAAGTGCAAAACCTGGACTTTTTTCTGATAAATTCTGTACACAAAGGGAGATTGTCGGAATGGTTATTCATGTGACCATTTTGCTTTAAAAGGCAGATAAATATGACTGATGAAATCATGGAGCTGAAGTACATTATCCTTCTTACTTTTCATTTATCTATTTCATATTTCCTCGGTTTTTGCAGGTTGGTAGTACTTAAATCGCACGAACGATTAGTACTGCCGGGAGAAAAACACGCGACCAAAAGCTTTGGCTACCTTGTATACGACAGGACGCAGCAAATTGTAGCCTGAAAAAGTTGACATCCGAAGCATAGAAACGGGGTCTGTTGAATAGAGTGGGTGACTGATAGTGCACAGCAGATCTTCTAGAGTGAGAACAAAATCCAAAACTTATCAATAAGAATGGCATGAGACCGGATATAGTACTCCACTGACTTTCCCCCAAACGAATGATTCTGATCAAACTCATTGTGCCATCTGAAATTAGAATTGAGGACGCTCAAATCTGCAAGGCTGAAAAATATGCCAGTCAAGCCAGCAATTTGAGGAAAAGCGCTTCAAAGCTAGTCCTCGCCATACAGGTTGCAGGAAGCTGGTTGGTATGTACATCCGTGTATGTATGACCTCATGAAATAGATATCGATTTTTGGGAAAGAGAGGGCTAGAGCCCTAAAGGCAATGACAGAAGCTGCTGAAGAGTTCCAGCTGGAAAGTAAGTGAACTGCAGAAAGCTAAACATTTTCCGATGTACAGTTAAATACCCAAAAGCTGAGTGTTTAGGACATCCATCTCAAGAGTGAGTTGGCCTCGAGGCGACCGACCACCTAGAGGTGTAGGTTCAAGTCTAGGTGGGGGGAAAATGGAAATAACAGGACATCCAGGAGTCATGACATTGATTTGGGTGGGCCCACTCAGACTGTAAGGAGTTTATGGTTGAAAGGCTTACTTGACGGGGGGTTTATCCTCTGAAGACTTTCTTCCTGGGGAGATGAAACTGAGGTATGCAGCTATAGCTAAACAAAAGCGTGATGGAGATGTGGAGTGTGTCTGTCATTCCATCTATCCGGCGTTGTCGTGGTTTTCCTTTGGTTCTAACGTCCTTGCATCTGTTGTTGTCAGCTCAAAGACTCGCTGCTTGGTTGGGATCCTGGCCACGTGGTCAAACCACGTGATGTGTGATGTAATGGTTCACAGGTGTTGTTCTGACCTTCTCTCGGATCTCTTCATTTCTAGTCATGTCTTTCTTGGTCTTGGCTGCTGCTCCTCCGAGAATCTCATCTTACAGGTTACAGACTTTATGTCAAATTTTTGCTTTAAGTCCAGTTCTGGCGTTAGTAAGTTAGTACAAAGACTGTATTGTCTTTGTTTCCGTGGGGACGTTTGAGAGTTGTAGAAGGATGGTTGTAAGTAGTTCATAGCGCTTGTCTTCTGGACGCTTGTCTCAATTTATCTGCCCATTATTTTCCATTTCGACAAAAAGAATCCATGTACTCAGATTTTGTACATGAACAAATTGTTTGCCCTTTGATGGAAATGTCTATTTTGTCAGGCGTTCGTCATACTGACAGAAATTCTGTCTTGCTAGTGCTGATGTTCATGCTTTAGTTTTCATAGCCGTTGCTTAGACTGAACCAGAAAAAAACACAAAAAGAATAAGAACGCGTATTTAACACAATAAGACAAGACATGCTCAAATTTTCGTTTAACTTTGTCAAAAGTAAGATCACAAACAAATAAAGACCAGACACAAAAATTATGAGAAAAAGACCGAAACTTCCTGGTCTTCTCCCGTCTCCAGCTTGTACCCAGAGTTATCTGATTTCCCGCATTTGAAAGATTTGGAGTTCGTGGTCAAGGAGGTCATGTACAGATGTGAGAATAAAGCTGACCCATAGAGGGGCCATATGCTGCATGTCGTTCCAGCAAGGACTTCGTTGGAGTGCATTTTCTTATGTTGTGCATTGCCCCCGTTGGCCTTGCTGGACTGCCATCTGGATTCTTTTGGCATCCTCTTCTTCTTGTTTTGTTGTTGTTGTTGTTGTTGATAATTTCTTGTATTACCGTGTCTCTTTTTGTTTTTCTCATAGCCTTTGACCACCATCCCGTTTTTGTATATCCCATTCACTGCCCATTGGTGTGTGTGTGTGTGTGTGTGTGTGTGTGTGTGTGTGTGTGTGTGTGTGTGTGTGTGTGTGTGTGTGCGTGTGTGTGTGTGTGTTTGTGTGCGTGTGCTTTGTGTGGTGTGTGTGTATGCTTGTGTGTGCTTGTGTGTGTGTGTGTGCTTTGTGTGGTGTGTGTTTGTGTCCGTGTGCTTGTGTGCTGTGCTGTGTGTGTGTGTATGTGTATGTGTGTGTATACATGTGTGTGTATTGTGTGTGTGTGCATGTGTGTGTATGTGTGTGTGTGCTTGTGTGTGTGTGTGTGTGTGTGTGTGCTTTGTATGTGTGCTTTGTCGTGTGTGTGCGTGTGTGTGTGTGTGTGTGTATGTGTGTGTGTGTGTGTGTGGTGTGGTGTGTGTGTGTGTGTGTGTTTGTGTGCTGTGCTTTGTGTGTGTGTGTGTGCTTGTGTGCTTGTGTGTGTGTGTGTGTGCTTTGTGTGGTGTGTGTTTGTGTTCGTGTGCTGTGCTTTGTGTGTGTGTTGTTGTGTATGTGTGTGTATACTGTGTGTGTATGTGTGTGTGTGATGTGTGTGTATGTGTGTGTGTGCTTGGTGTGTGTGTGTTATGTGTGTGCTTTGTATGTGTTGCTTTTCGTGTGTGTGCGTGTGTGTGTGGTGTGTGTATGTGTGTGTGTGTGTGTGTGTGTGTGTGTGTGTGTGTGTGTGTGTGTGTGTGTGTGTGTGTGTGTGTGTGCTGTTATTTCTTTTACTTTGGGGCTTTCTTTCGCCACGTCCATTGCTTTCCGGATTTTCCATTTTCTTTCTGTCTTCAGTTTCGTCTGCTCACACAGTCTTATCTGCCGAGAGGTAAAGAACTGTTCAAGCAGTCCATTTTGTTACCACCAGGGGAATATTTATACTGTTGATTATTTTCATTTTATATTATTTCAATAGGTAAGTACAGTGTAGTATTTCCATGTGAATACTTACCGTATGTACCAAGTATATACCTGTATGGTGTTTAGAATAGGGCTGTAGTATGGCTACATGCTTTCCCAGGAGAGAGCTGTTATATTGGTTGGTAGACTTCGTCGATTCCCGTTTAGGGATAGCTATTCAATTATTCTACAAGAGCAGCTCCAATTTCACGGGGAAATAATTTCATTGTGACGAAAACAAAAACAAACAAAAGAAAAACCAAAAACGAAAACAAAAGAAATAAAAGAGAGAGGGATAAGACAGAGTGAGAGAGAGAGAGAGAGAGGGGGAAGTCCAACCCAGTTCAATCCAGTTCAAAAATGAAAAGGCGATGTTGACGTCAACGATGGCGATGATTACAATGACGGAAAATAACGACAAAGGAAAAGAAAAGATAATATTAATGAAGAGAATGAGAATGATGACGATATCCTTCAGAATATTTGTCAGACCTCAACAACCTTATGCAAACAAACAGTACATTTTAAAGAATCATCGCACTTAGGGACATTTCCTTTGAGCTCACTTTTTGTCCCATTTTCTACGCCAGGTTAATGCCTATAGAAGCTGGCACAGCGTTTACTGTGTGATGATAATGATAACGATGAGGACGATAATCACGATACTCTGGAATTTCATCTAGGATTGTGACTGCATGACAGGGCTGTCCTCTACACTTACTATCAGAATATAGTACTTTGGGTGTCCATCTTGATGAGACACTATCTTTGGACAAGCACATTTCTTCTGTCTGTTAGTCTGCTTTTTATCATCTCTTAAGAATCAGTCCAATTCGATCATATCTTTCTATAAACGACACAGCACGACTTTTCGTATCCTTTGTACAGTCAAGACTGGGCTATTGTAATGCAATTCTTGCAGGTCTCCCATCCTTTCCTATTAAGCGTCTTCAGAAGGTACAAAATAGTGCAGCTAGGCTGGTTTTCAGAAAGCGAAAGACCAAGTCAGCAACCAGCCTATTGAAGCAACTCCACTGGCTCCCTGTAGAAGCAAGAGTAGAATATAAACTAGCTACTCTGGCTTATCGGCATTTTGATGGTACCTTGTCTATCTACCTCTCTTCTGTGCTTAAAACATACAGGCCTGAACGCAGTCTCAGGTCAAGCATCCAGAAGATTGTGACAAAATCAAAATCAAAATACAAAACCATAGAACACCGAGCCTTCCGTTGCTAGGCCCACTTGTCTGGAACGATCTGCCTTTTTCTCTCCGCTGTTCATCATCTCTCTTTTCTTTCAAGGTGGGCCTCAAATCTCATCTTTTTGATATATACTACCAGTAATGAAACATGATGTTTGATATTTCTGATTCAGTAATGTATATATCAGTCCTTGCTTGCAACAGATGTGCTAGCGTGTGTGTTGGGGGAGGGGGAGGGACTAGGAGTGGGAGTTAGTATAATTGAACACTTGGCATAGGGCTGATGGGAAAAATGAACTAATTAATGTAAAGCGAAGTGTGTGTTTACCTATGTGTAGGAGAATAGCGCTATATAAAAGTCTTTATTACCATCATCATCATCATCATTATTATTATTATTATTATTATTATTATATCCTGGTTTCGATATAACTGAGAGAAACAGACCTGCGGTGTTGGTCAGAAGATTTGAGCAACACCCTCAGTGACATATCCTTGAAGTATGTCCGACTTGACCTTGAGGTCTATCTTCCCAATGAGCCCATAGCACAATCAGTTCTGGTTAGGAGCTGATTGGAGCTGAAAAATCCCACAATGATTTTTGAAAGGACTGATAGGGATTCAAACTCATATCCCTCCAGACGGTGTTCCTGTTGCCTTAACCAATATACAATCCAATCCAATATAATCCAAAGGTGATCTCGACGTCATTGACGATGATGATTTCAAAGACGGTAACAACAACGACGAAGAAAAATTATAATAGTGATGAAGAGGGTGAGGATGATGACGATATCGTGCTGAAGATTTGACAGACATTAAAAATCTTATGCGGATAAACACTTGCATGTTTAAATAATATTTTTTTTAAAAACACTGATGAGAAACAAACTGAAGAATGTTCTTCGATCACCTGTGACTAGTGACTTTTTAGAATGCATTGCTTCATTATCAGCGTACAGTTAGAAAGATTGGGTTTGATATTGTTGACATATCTCCACATTTTAAAGGGCAGTTGTTTCCAAATGCTTACGAAAGAAAATCAAACATCATGTCTCTCATTAGTGACATTTTGCCTTCTATCGCATAACATCGAGTAACATTTAATGATAGTACAGTTTATTTGAACTAGTCTTTGTCTTTCTCTCTGCTCTCTCTCTGTCTCTGTATCTCTCTCTCTCTCTCTCTCTCTCTCTCTCTCTCTTGTTTGTGTGTGGAGTGTGTGTGTGTGTGTGTGTGTTTGTGTGTTGTGTGTTTTCAAAAAGAGAGACAGAGAGAGAGAGAGACAGAGACAGAGATAGAGAGACAGACAAAGACAGCCCGAGAGAGAAATGGAAAGACAGAGAGAGAGAGACAGAAGACAGATAGAGAGAGACAGAGAGAGAAGAGGAGACAGAGACAGAGAGAGACAGAGAGGGAGAGACAGATAGAGAGAAAAGAGACATAGAGAGAACGAGAGAGAGAGGGAGAGACAGATGAAGAACAGAGAGACAGACAGACAGACAGAGAGACAGAGAGAGAGAGAGGGACAGATCAGGTGAATTATGAGTAACATCTCCTCCGTGCCCTCACCCACCCCCAAGGATAATTTATTCATGTTGTAGACCCATGTCCATTAATGATTTCTACCAGAAAAAAAGCATGTAAATGTTATCATCACGTAATAAGTCATTATTGGTACTGTACGTCGACAACACCATGAAACTGTTATATTCGAAAGAGACAGACACACATGGACAGATAGAGATAGATAAGAGAGAGAGAGATGGGGGGGGGGGAGAGACAGCAATAGAGACAGACACAGACAGACAGACAGACAGACAGATATAGACAGATAGATAGATAGAGGACAGGACAGACAGACAGACAGATACGTAGACTGATAGATAGATGGATAGATAAGGAGGAGAGAGAGAGAGGACGAGAGGAGAGAAGAGAGAGAGAAGAAAGGGAAGAAGACGACAGAAAGAGAGAGACAGAGAGAGAGAAGAGACACGAGGAGAAGAGACAGAGAGGGAAGACAGACAGATGAGAGAGACAGACACAGAGACAAAGAGGCACAGAGAAGATGGACAGAGACAGACAGACAAACAGACAGACAACACACAAGAGAGACAGCAGAAAGAAGAGATAAGACAAGACAGACAGAAGACGATGGACAACAGACAACAGACGGAGGGGACAGACAGACAGAGGGGAAGAGGAGACAAACGACAGAGACAGAGACAGATATATAGATAGATAAGATAGATAGACAGATAAAATTGATAGATAAATACATAAGGAGAAGAGGAGAGAGAGAAGAAAACAGAGAGAGAGAGAGGGGGGGAAGAAGAGAGAGAACAGGTGGACATAGACAACACAGACAGACAGGCAGTTAGATAGAATAGGTAGATAGATAGAAAAAAGAGAGACAGACAAACAGACAGACAGATAGACACACACATAGACACAGAAAGATAGAGACACAGACAGACGGACAGACAGACGAGACAGACAGACGAAGACAGAAAGACAGAAGACAGACAGACAGACAGACAAGACAGAGGTGAGAGGGTACAACGACAGAGACAGAGACAGATAGATAGATAAGATAGATAAACAGATAAATTGATAGATAAATACATAAGAGAAGAGAGAGGAGAGAGAAACAGAGAGAAGAGAGAGAGAGGGGGGTGAAGAGAGACAGTGACATAGACAACACAGACAAACGGGACAGATAGATAGATAGATAGTGGATAGAGAAATAGATAGATAATAGACAGTAGATAGATAGATAAATAGATAGATAAAAGAATAGACAATAGATAGATAGATAGATAGACAGACAGACAGACAGACAAAAAAGATGATAGATAGGTAGATAAGAGAGAGAGAGAGAGAGAGAGAGAGAGAGAGAGAGAGAGAGAAAGAAAGAGAGAGAGAGAGAGAGAGAGAAAGAGAGAGAGAGAGAGCGTAAACTGTTTGTTCGCTCGATATTGGTTCCTCTGAACGTAACTGACAGAAATGTTGCACTCGCTGCTTTGTTGTCAAGGGTGCAGAACAGTACCTGTGTTTTGGTGGGGTTGATCGCCAACCTGGTTTCTTGACACCGCTGATCTAGGTGTTTAACTGTTCTTGGACAGCTTTGTTTCTTTTCGACGCATTTTTATCTGTCTTGTAGATGAATCGTCGTCAGCACCTCTAACTTTTGGTACTCTATAAGATTGACACAGCTGTCTAGAGTGAGACCAGATTTGCTGTTGAAAACCTGCTCTGGAAGTTGGAGGAGGCTTCATCTACTATTGCACTAGAAAGCCCCTCCCCCCCCCCCCCAAAAAAAAAAAATCTCTGGTGTACTGTTCCCCTCGCTCCATCCCCAATCCCCACATGCATAGCAAACAGCATACACATTTGAACATGAATAAATACAAGATCCAGCCTGCCCCAGAAGAAGACATGCACACATTGTGACAAATTTGATCTTCCAACTAAAACAAACAATACAATTAGCACACAGCATACAATGGAATGAAAAACTGCAAGTGTCAAAATCGCCATATGCACCCAGCTTGCAAGGGCACTGTAAGGCTTACCCTGTAGTTTGGATGGTTTTGGTTTGGAGTTTTTACGTCAGCACCCACCTCAGGTGATATGGCCGACAAGGATAACCATCCCAGAGAAGCGGGAAAAGGGGGACTTATGTGATCTATACTGACACCACCGAACAATAATGATGTTAAGATGGGACAGGGAGAAAGACAGTTTTTAATGTAGCGGACCCCGGGAATCGAACCCACAACCATTAGTATGTGAATCTGACGCTCAAACCAACTGAGCTATTCAGGCCCTGTAGTATCAGAGATATTTTGAGAAAAAGAAAAGGAAACATAAACATAAACTCACAAAGATGGATTTGGAACGTGTATTTGATTAAGGAAACAAAACAGAATGAAATGGAATGAGATCCTATTCAAATAACGAAACAGAAAGGAATGAAAAACGTATATTTGATCAACGAATTCATGGCTCGTTTCGTTAACAGAATAGATGTATGTTGAATTTCCTCTGTGTGTGTCTCTGTGTGTGCAGCGCACACACACACACACCACACACACACACACACACACACACACACACACACACACACACACAACACAATATATATATTATATATATATATATATATATATATATACTAACTTACTTACTTACAGTCCATTACACCATTGTCACATAAGTCAGCAACAAGAGCCATCGTTCCAGCCTATTCTGGAACAGCCTTTGTTTAATATATTCCACGTGTGTTTCAGGGCCTTGAATTTCTCCTAGTTTTTATCCAGATATTCTCGAATGTTCCTGTGTTGCTTTTTCTTTCTGGTCTTTACGATTCTTTTAAAATCTATCAACTCTTCAAAAAAGAAAGTAAAGAGAGAGAGAGAGAGAGAGAGAGAGAGAGAGAGAGAGAGAGAGAGAGAGAGAGAGAGAGAGAGAGAGAGAGAGAGAGAGAGAGAGAAATGAAGAGAAAAGAAAGAAAGAAATCAAAATGAAACATTGTCGATTGACGATGGAAAGAAATGTCATATCTTTCAAGGAAACTGGATTATTTTCAGCTTGAATTTAGTTTTTCAAGTAGAATCTCAGATTTTGTGAAACAGGAAAACTGTTGGTTGTAGGTCTGGTTCCAAGAAACGATGGAAATGGGAATTAGAGCACCTGGTCACAACAAGAAAGCTGGAGGGAAAGAGAACACCAAGTACACCAACAGAGAAAATTTGGATGGATTTGCAGGGTGGCTGAGGACAGAGATTGTGGCAGATGTGCTTTTGGCGACAAGAGATAGATAGGCCCATGATCGCCAACGCTATCACGGCAGGGCGCATGATGAAGATAATGATGTGCTCGGTTGCTACTGCAACAATCATATCACTGATAATAAATACACATACGCGCTCTCTTCCAGTCAATGGCAATGTTTTAATTCACGCCAAAGAGTATGACTATGTCATTAAGTATGAAAGTATGTCATATCAAGGTGGATAAAGATTCTTTAAAAAAATTTTGATGAAACATATACATTGCTTTAATGCTATGATATGTATGTATGTATGTATGTTTTTCACACATCTAGGGTTAGTGCTATGATATTTATGTACATTTTCAATTGGTCAGGAGCTTAATTATGGTACGTTAATTACTGAGAAGTGTGATTAAGATTTGTACCAGGACAAAGTAGAATTCCAGTCACACAAGTAAGAAGATTCCAGGTAAAAATTCCAGTCTGACCTAGCAAAATACACAGAATATAGCCTACACACACACACACACACACACACACACACACACACACACACACACACCACGCACCACGCACGCAACGCACACACCACGCGCGCGCGCACGCACGCACGCCGCACGCGCACCGCAACCGCACCAACGCACGCATCAACACATGTTCGTTCTTGTGATAAATTTGACTTTACCTTCTATAGGCATAGACATATCCTTATGCGCGTATTTTCAAGACATTTATCTCCCCTCCTGTCCTCCCCCTTCCAGTTTACGTGTGCTTTGTGTAATGGAGATTTGGTCGTTGTTGGTGACTGCTTTGTTGAATGATGACAGTGCGCGATTTGGTTTGATTATTGAATCAAGATTTGGCGCTTTGTAATCATCATCATCATCATCATCATCATCATCATCATCATCATCATCATCATCATTTTTCTCTTCTTCATCTTCTTCTTCTTCTTTCTTCATTCATCATCTTCATTCTCTTCATCATTCTTCTTCTTCTTCTTCTTCTTCTTCTTTATTATTATTATCATAAAAACGATTAGATGAAGTCTAACCACACGCATGCCCATTTTTCATGGCCTTTATGATAAAAAAACCCCAATCCAATGAAGTCTGATCTATGCTGCAGATTGCGGATCTCCTGTTGACAACACTATTCTAGAGTTAGATAGCTCATACGTCGAATGGTTTCAAATAAAAGGCACAAAGACAAAGACTGAATGATGCTGAGAGTAGAACAACAACGGTTTACATGCGAGTTGGTGTATTTCAAGTTTTTTGGGTGTGTTATTTGGATAAATAAATCAGTTGTACGGAGAAAACGTGATAAACACTGTTTGGTAACTAATATCATCGTCATCATGTGCCCTGCCACATGGTGTTGGCGATAATGACCCTCCATATGCATCTATCCTTGTCGCCATAAGCACATATTTTCTACCTGGGTCTACCTGGTGTTCTCTTTCCCTCAAGCTTTCCTTGGTAACTACTACTACTTGTTTTATTTTGTCCTTGCTATCATAGAGCAGTGGGCGGGCTTTGGGAAAAATGTTATCATTATTCAGTTCAGTGGTAACTGATTACCAAAAAAGCTTACAATTACCCACGTTTAATTAAAACTGGAACTTTGCTAGCATGGTTGGCAATGCAGGGTACTGGTGGACAGGGTGCGGGAGTCAAAGGGATAACGAAAAGACACACACTGACAATTTTCAAATGAAAACATGTCAAAGGATGGGTTGATTGTTGACCTGAAAAGATTTGAAATTGTGTTAGCACTTTAGCATGGATTTGCTCCTTTCTCCTTTCATATAAAACGGATTTGCTTCTTTCTCCTTTTTGTGTGGTCTGCATGTAGATAATATACAGCCAACAAATTTCATTATATTTGTTATCGCAGAGCCATTACAGCAATATATTAGTCATTCCTCTACATACTGCCAGTTTTTCCACAAAGGTTTTGCACACTATGGCCAAATGGTCACAAATCTGGGGCAATGTCTTTGGTCACTAATGTAAACATTTTAAAACCGGCTTGCTGAAATATGCACTCCCCAAAGATATATTTGTCATGTTAAATGCACGATCACGTACAAGTGTGCAGAACGAAATAGTGTCTGCACATTGTCTACCCTTTTCCAGGATGTCTAGACTATGTGATAATGTGCAAGACTACCCGATAATAAGAAAAATCTGCAAGATCATGTAGTTACACTGACACTTGTAATCTAAACAAAACAAACAAAACAAGACAAGGCAAGACAAAGCAAAGACAGCAAATCAAAGAAAAACAAAAGAGAACAACTTGTATCACATTCATCTGGTTGTTGAAAACTCTTGCAGAAAAGGGGTTGCTTTTCTTTTTCGTGTAATATTTTTTTTGAAAAAGAAAACCCATTATAAATATGGCTTTTAATAGCTGCTGTGGTGATCATGTCAGGAAAAACGAATGTTTATATATCTGGTTTGCTCGTCGTGATATATTTTCATTACACACAAATTTGCTTTTTCAGAAAAGTCATCATATCACCAGTTGACCAGCATTTTACTATCACATTAAAAGTCATCATTTCCTGTATAAGGTTCATTTCTCACATTCTTATGTGCTTCTACATGAATGTTAGCAGTGTGAGATGTACTATCGCTCCAACATAAACACAACATCTTCTTAAATTCATTCCGAAATCTGGCACCAGTCAAACAATATAAGTAGAAATTTATAGCATAGTTCAAATATATCATCATGTAAGTAAAAGCATTAACAAAATAACGTAAAGCAATATAATCTGGTTCTAATGCCGCAACAACATTTGTATTGTAGAGTGAGAAAATAATGTTTTTGACTTGAAGAGGGATCTTTAGAATAATAAAAGCAGCAGACACAACAACTAGAGTAACTGAGGCCGCTGAGGTTTTCGTCTTTCTCTTGTCTAGTGACGAGGAACGAGCGCTGGCAAGTTTATCTTTTGCTGCTTTTACAGACTGAATAAGTTTGAAAATAATGATGCCATTACTGATTATCAAACACGTGAAAGGCAAAAGAGAGCCAATGCACATAATGGTCTGAACCCATACAGTGTCCATAAAATGTTTATAACTTTTAGATCTCATGCTGCAGAACGTGATGCCTCCGCTTGTTACCAGATCAAAACCATAAATATAGTGAGAGTACAATAGACTAATGACGACGAACAAAATAGCGATAGTGATGAGAGATAATCGGCGCGTGCAGATCACGTGGACTCGGTGTGGCCACATGACAGATGCAGATCGTTCTATGGTCAATGCCACCAGTAGAAAAGAAGAAAACACGGCACACGTGTTGGCAAACCATACCAACACTTTACACACCGCTCTGTGCGTGCCACGCACGTTATAGTCCCAGACGATCTCCAGCCATTTGACCAGAAGGTTGAGATAGAGAAAACCAAGGTCGGACAGGGCCATAACTCGAAGGTACAGGTTCATGGATGACCAGCCAGTCTGCAGTCGCCCGAGAATCACTAGTGTCATGATGTTGCCAAAGGTTCCAAAACTCAAGATCGCAGGAGCTACGACTTTCCAGATCCATCGACTTGCCTGATACAACAGGAAAGACTCCAAAGGTAGAGTTCCCGATTCTGTTGTTGTTGTCCATAGCAACCCTGAAAGGGCTGACGTGTTGACCATGTCACCCATCTGTGATTCGCTGGACATTGGTTTCATGCTGTCCTACTGGGACATTACATCATAGTGCTAGTAACTAATTTGAATTAGAACATAAGTGTTGAAAATTGGAAGCTTCCGTTTTTGTCAGCAGTATATCTGTATCTGAAAATAAACGAACAAAATGTAAGACTGTCAACATTATTAAAATATGTACAAAATATGTACAAAATATTGTACAAGCAGTTCAATTCAGTTTGGCTCATCCTACATACCTGCTGAGTGTTTTGCTTCAACTGGTTTTCCTGACAGCAAATCTGATAAATCCTATGGAGTAGTAAACAATCGTCATTTGATTTTGGAGCATACTGACCCTTTCTTGTGGAAGACCTTAATAGGGATAGAGCACCATGAAAGAGTTACCAGCACCTTTGGTTCTTCCCTTTTGATCTTTCTTATTTTGTTGCCATGCCAGTCTCAAAGGTATTCCCTTTATGAAAAGGGAGATCATTTCACATCGACATGAGAGAGGAGTTTGTTCGTGTGTCTGTGACTAATAATGTTAACTCTTTCACTGCCAAGTTTCCCCCAAAATGGCACTCCTCAGTGCCGAGTATATTTTAGGTATCCAAATTTGCAGCGCAGTATGCATTTTTAAAAGCTTATATCTCAAAGACTATAAAACATTTTCACTTACTTTTTTTGCTGTGTAAAGGGCAGATGTATTTATATATGAATACTTGCTTATGTTTATGTGCTGGATTGATTATTCCACAAATAATCTTATTTGAAAGAAAAACAAACAATTTTTTTCATACTTTTTATTAGTTGTACTACTGACCTTATTTCGTGAATTGTGCACCAGATATCATTATAATGAATGAGAAAAAGCAATGGAAAATCTACACACAAAGTCAGCTGTCTGCTTATTCTACTCGGAGTGGTAGACAATGCGTGTTGATTTGCAGCCATTTTGGAGAAAACGCTTCGGAGAAAACGTGACGTAAATTCCGACAGTTAACAAAGCCACACTTCGCCCTTACTACTGAAAAATTCGCTGGGTAAAGTTTGAAAATAGCACAGTCGCCTGCATTTACCAGTGGAGCTGACAGAAGCTTTGTGCCCGCGTGAAAAGTTACCGTTTAGCATGACCCCTCCAAGTCGCACAAATGCGACCATGGCGGTCGTACGGGAAGTTGCTTGATTGCAACCATGGCGGGAAAAGAGTTAATAAGATTTTCTCAAATGTGTCTGGATAGATGTATTCAAAATGTGAGTCAGAGGTGCGGATTGTTAAGGAGTCACAAATAATACAATTGGAAGTCTTGGTGCAAAAGTCAAGGTCACAGAAAACAGTGCCCATGAACAGACTATATTTTTTCAAGAGTGTATGAACAACATTTTTCCAGGAAGTTCTATCAATGTTTACATTTCTGGTTAATTGTTGTCACAGCACCAGTGGCCTCGCTTCACGTCAAGTTTTATCATCTCATGCTCATATAAGGTCACAGTGACCTTAAAAAGTGCAAAACCTGGACTTTTTTCTGAATAAGTTCTGTATACAAAGTGAGGTTGTCAGAATGGTTATTCATGTGATTATTTTGCTTTAAAACCAAGGCAGATAAATATGACTGATGAAATCATGGAGCTGAAGTCCATTATCCTTCTTACTCTTCATCTATCTATTTAATTTTTCCTCGGTTTTTGCAGGTTGGTAGTACTTAAATCGCACGAGCGATTAGTACTGCCGGGAGGAAAATACGCCACCAAAAGCTTTGGCTACATTGTATACGACAGGACACAGCAAATTATGGCCCTAAAAAGGTGACATCCGAAGCATAGAAACGGGGTCTGTTGAATAGAGTGGGTGACTGGTAGTGCACAGCAGATGACTGGAAGTGCACAGCAGATCTTCTAGAATGAGAACAAAATCCAAAAATTATCAATAAGAATGGCATGAGACCGGATACAGTACTCCACTGACTTTCCACCAAACAAACAATTATGATCAAACTCATTGTGCCATCTGAAATTAGAATGGAGGACGCTCAAATCTGCAAGACTGAAAAGCGTGCCAGGCAAGCCAGCAATTTGAGGAAAAGCGGCTTCCAAGCTAGTCCTCGCCATAGAGGTTGGAGGAAGCTGGTTGGTATGCACATCCGCGTATGACCTCATGAAACAGATATCGATTTTTGGGAAAGAGAGGGCCAGAGCCTTAAAGGCAATGACAGAAGCTGCTGAAAGTAAGTGAACTACAGAAGGCTTAAGATTTTCCGATGTACAGTTCGATACCCAAAAGTTGAGCGTTTAGGACATCCCTCTCAAGAGTGAGTTGGCCTTGTCTAGGTGGGGGGGGTGGGGGGTAATGGAAAGAACAGACGGACATCCAGGAGTCATGACATTGATTCGGGTGGGCCCCATCATACTTTAAGGTGTTCATGGCTGAAAGACTTACTTGATTTGGGGTTTATCTCTGAAGACTTTCTTCCTGGGGAGATGAAGCTGAGGTATGCAGCTATAGCTAAACAAAAGCGTGATGGAGATGTGGAGTGTGTCTGTCATTCCATATATCCAGCACTGTCGTGGTTTTCCTTTGGTTCTAGAGCCCATGCATCTGTTGTTGTCAGCTCAAAGACTCGCTGCTTGGTTGGGATCCTGGCCAGGTGGCTAAATCACGTGATGTGTGATGTAATGGTTCACAGGTGTTGTTCTGACCTTCTCTCGGATCTCTTAATTTCTAGTCATGTCTTTCTTGGTCTTGGCTGCTGCTGTTCCGAGAATCTCATCTTACAGGTTACAGTCTTTATGTCAAGTGTTTGCTTTAAGTCCAGTTCTGGCGTTAGTAAGTTAGTACAAAGATTGTATTGTCTTTGTTTCCGTGGGGACGTTTGGGCGTTGTAGAATGGATGGTTGTAAGTAGTTCATAGCGCTTGTCTTCTGGACGCTTGTCTCAATTTCTCTGCCCATTTTTTTCCATTTCGGCGAAAAGAATCCATGTACTCAGATTTTGTACATGAATGAATGTTTTGCCCTTTGATGGAAATGTTCATTTTATCAGGCGTTCCTTATACTGACAGAACTTCTGTCTTGCTAGTGCTGATGTTCATGCTTTAGTTTTCATAGCTGTTGTTTAGATTGAACCAGAAAAAAACACGAACAAAAAAAGAATAAGAACACAATAAGACAAGACAGGTTCAAATTTTCGGTCAACTGGCCTTTGTCAAGCGTAAGATCACAAACAAAGACCAGATACAAAAATTAGGAGAAAAAGACCAAAACTTCCTTGCTGCTCCGTCCAGTCTTTTTCTCTTAATTTTTGTATCTGTGTTTGTTTGTGATCTTACGCTTGACAAAGGGTGATTGGCCAAAAATTTGCGCCTGTCTTGTCTTGTGTTAAATACGCGTTCTTATTCCTTTTTCGTGTTTTTTTTTCTGGTTCCTGTTTGCTTGAACGCAGGCAGTCACACTTGTTTTATATTTTGTTGTTTACTTTTAGATCAGGGCGAACAAATTTGAGTAACTTCGTCCATATAGATGACGGATAGGAGGGATTATGAAACAGATTGTTGTAGTATCAGAAATGTCTGCTTCGAACCAGTTGGGAAGTCCTCTTGGAGTCCGTACACTATTAGCATTTATATAGACTGTTCTTATGTTTTCTAGGAGCTGGTCAAAGCTTTGCTCTGTGTATACCGTCAAATGACTGTTCCTTACCTTCAAAGATGATATCGAGTTAGTTCTAGTATTTATATGCTTTTCCTCAAAGCTGACAAAGTGCACCCCACCACCCACCCACCCCACCCACACACCACACACACACACACACACACACACACACACACACGCACGCACACACACACACACACACACACACACACACAAGCACGTATGATCCTCCTACTCTTGTGATTCTACGCTGAAATTCATTTAAGAATGGTTCCAATATGGTCCTGATACGATGTTCTAAAATTGTGGCATACATCTTGCCTACATGACTGAGGAAACTGTACAGTCACAAGCTTTCTTGCTACTGTCAAACACATTGCTGAAGTAGTGAAAGTCACTGCTAGGGGAGCTGAAATTCCTGGCATTTCTATATGATGCATTTGAGTGTAAAGATTGATCTGCACAGATTGGGTTGTGGTGAAGTCTACCTGTTCCTCGCCCAGGTGACGGTCGACTTGACATGTAATTCGGTTCAGTATCATCAGACAGTTAATTGTTTCTAGCTATAAACATAAAGGTCACACCTGTCCAGTTATCATAGCCAGCAAGGTTTCCTTTCCTTATAATACTGATTACAATACCCTATTTCGAGTCTTCTGGAATCACACCAGATCTTGTTACAAATATAGAGCATCCAAGAGACAGTCTCTTCTCCCTCGATCTTGAGCACTTTCAGCACTAAAGGCATCCATGCCTACAGACCTATTTTATAAGTAACCAGCACATACTTACCGCTATTGTTGTGTGTGTGTGCGTATTGTGTGTGTGTGTGTATGTGTGTGTGTGTGTGTGTGTGTGCATATGTGTGAGTGTGTGTGTATGTGTTTCGTGTGCGTGTGTGTGTGTGTGTGCATGTGTGTGCTGTGTGTGTGTGAGTGTGTGTGTTGTGTGTGAGTGTGAGTGTATGTGTGTGTGTGTGTGTGTGTGTGTGGCGGGGCGCGCGATGTGTGTATGAATATGTAGCGCCTGCGTATATTTGTTTATATTATATATGTGTGTGTATGTGTGTGTGTGTGTGTGTGTGTGTGTGTGTGTGTGTGTGTGTGTGTGTGTGTGTGTGTATCTATCTATCTACCTATCTGTCTGTCTGTCTATCTATCTATGTGCACACACACACATGCACACACACACACACACACACACACACACACACACACACACACACACACACACACATATAATATATATATGTACACATACGTATATATATATACATATATATATATATATATATATATATATATATATATATACAGTATGTGTACATATATAATATGCATGATATTGGTCCTTCTCTATATGGATATGGATGCGCGTGTCTATGTATGTTCGAGCATTCGTGCGTATGTATGTGTTTGTGTCGGCTTGCGCGCGCGGATGTGTGTATGTGAAAGAGAAGAACAGAGAGAGAGAGAGAGAGAGAGAGAGAGAGAGAGAGAGAGAGAGAGAGAGAGAGAGAGAGAGAGAGAGAGAGAGAGTATAGATGTTTTCCAATAAATGTTCAAGTTAATAACCTAATTGAGGAGACCGTGCGCACTAGCAGTGGCATAATTATAAACTAGAAGTATTGGAATAATTCTGTACTATTGCTGTCAGTCATTACATAAGCAATAAAGCAACTGTTCTCTTAATTAGGTACAGTGTTTCTGTACCGCACACAAATACACACATTCACACGCACACACACAACACACACACATACACACACACACACACACACACACGAACACACACATGCACACACACGTACGCACGCACACATATGCATACACACACACACACACACACACGCACCGCACGCACACACCCCCGCACGCACACACCACACACACACGCACACACACACACACACACACACGCACGCACAGACACACACATATACACACACACATCACACACACAACACACGCAACACAGACACACGCACACACACATACACCACACACACATACACGCACACAGACACAGACACACACACACAGCACAAACACACACACACACGCACACACAACACACACACACCCACACACACACACACTTCATTATATAACAGATGATGTACCACTTCGCTTAAATGAATTGAGTGTAAATCTACAGGAGATATCCACTTTTCTTGCACCGGAGCACTAATGGGAAGTTAATAACACGCCAAGTGATATTATCTAAGGCTTTTTCTGGTTGTGACATTCATCATCATTATCATTATCATTATCATTATCATTATCATCATCATCGTCTCGTCGTCGTCGTCGTCGTCGTCGTCGCATCATCATCATCATCATCGTCACATCATCATTATCAGCATCATCATCGCCGTTGTGTTAGTCATTGTGTTTGTCGTCGTCTCGCTATCACAATCTTCGTGATTCAAACAAACATAGTTTAGAGTTTAGATTATAGAAAGGAAAGTCTAACATGTCAGTGCGCACAAGCACGCACGTGTGTATGTGTTTTTAGCGTGCGTACATTCGCACGTGCGTGCGTGTATGCATGTACATGTGCAGGCTTGCGCGCGTTGTTGCTTGTGCGTGGAAAAAGAAAGCTTTCTGTTCATATGCGAAACCTTTGTCATCTATATACCCTTGATAGGTCCAGTCAAAATAATCATGATTGTCTTCATCCTGGTACTGCCTACAAGGAAAGAAACACTGGACTACTGGTCTGCTGTCTGCGTTAGATTCGCATACCATCATTTCACCATTATAGGCTACGAACGCCCAGATGAGATAGTCCATAACCCTGGGATCGTAGGGGAGTGAAGTGGTAGTGACCTCAACTTATCTCGGGGCCAGCATTATAGAGGCGGTGACTATCTCCTCTCCTTCGAAGCTACTAACGCTTGTAGCATAAACCTGTGTTAAATTCGTAGTAAGTTTTGGATGGTTCGTTGTGACTAGCATTCTGCAGAGAACAGACTCTTTCAAATGCTCTTTTCTCAGAATGGGGTCACCGCTCTGAAAACTTCCATATCCATCTGTGTTGCCTGTTTTTTTTTTCTGTAATGAACTTGTTAAATCATGATCCTACAAATTGTGACGATCATACACTTTCTGTACTTAGACGTGCTGTCTCTTTTCACTGATGTTACAGCTTCTCTTGATCTCGATTAGTCTGGTCATTGCGAGAGCGAGCTCTCAGAGAAAGAAGAGAGAGAGAGACAGAGAGAGAAGAGAGACAGAGAGAGAGAGAGAGAGAGAGAGAGAGAGAGACGAGAGAGAGAGAGAGAGACAGACAAGCAGACAGAGAGAGCAGAGAGAAGAACATGACACAAAGAGGGCAGAAGAGAAGCAGTCAATCAGACAAAGAGAGAAACAGAGAGAAACAGACAGAGACAGACAGACATCAACTAAGTAGAGGAGAGAGCAGACAGACAGACAGACAGAACCGCAACAGCAGAGATAGAGAGCAGAGAGGAGACAGAGAGACAGACAGACAGAGAGAGAGAGAGACAGAGACAGAGAGAGAGAGAGAGAGAGAGAGAGAGAGAGAGAGAGAGAGAGAGAGAGAGAGAGAGAGAGAGAGAGAGAGAAGACAACACAGACTCATGAACAGGAAAGAATACTTGCACACCACGCTTACATACAAACAGTTTGACATTTTAAAAATATATATGAATGCAGTTCCAAAGTACATATCACATGGGAAAATCAAAACGCAGAAACGTACCCTTTACTTTGCTATCTATTTTTTACACTGTATCATTCACACTAATGTAGTGGAATTGCCCTCAGCACTACTCTTCAATACACTACTAAATCCAAGTTAATTCAGTCGAATTCCCAATGTCAGAAAGCTCAATAGTGTATTAGCATAGTCACTTTGAGGCTTCCCACCAGAGCAGACTGCATGATTTTTTGGGTCCCTTTGGGTCCCTTTGGGTCACTAACATCAGGAAGTGAGTTCTTGAATGTTATATAGAACCGATAATGTTATATGGTTGTAAGGCATGGACTTGCGGCAGCCGACATGTGGTTTCTAAGAAGAATGTTGCGAGTTCCATGGACAGCAAAGAAACAAACGAGACAGTCTTGATGGAGGCAGACACAAGAAGATCATTCATAAGGAAGATTAGGAAAACACAGGCAACATTTATAGGCCATTTTATGAGGAAAGGGAAATTAGAACACCTGGTCACAACAAGAAAGCTAGAGGGAAAGAGAGCAGCAGGCTCACTTCAGTTTATATTGCTTATAGCCCAGCCGACCACTAGAGCCATATCAGGGCTAAAGCACCAGGTAGACCCAGGGAGGAAATGTTGGACAGACTTTCAGGGTGGCGGAGGACAGAGAGGGTGGAAGATGTGCTTGCAGCAACAAGGGATAGATACATATGGAGGGCCTGATCGCCAACGCCATGCGGCAGGGCACTTGATAATGATGATTGCTGGAAGGTAGCAGTGCCTGATTTATCTAACCCATTTGCAAAAACTTAACCCTTTCACACCATCACCCTGTCTACCAGGTTCCTACAGGAAACAGATGGATAGGGTGAGGAAGTGATAGGACTCAGTTTTTGTTTTACAGTCCTGGCGGATAATGCAGGAAGCTGGTGAGGGAGTCAAAGGGTCAACCCACTGTAGAAAACTTCCTGCTGAACCAGAAAAACACGAAAATAGAATCAGAACGCGTATTTAATACAAGACAAGACAGGCGCAAATTGTCGGCCAACTGGCCTTTGTCAAGCGTGAAAAGGCCATTTGGCCGAAAATTTGCGCCTGTCTTGTCTTGTTGCGTTAAATACACGTTCTGATTCTATTTTCGTGTTTTTCTGATTCCTGTTTGCTTGAACGCAGGCAGTCGCACTTTTTTGGATACCTGCTTAACCTCATGATAATGAGTGTGTCCCATGATTAGAAGACTATCAGTCATGCGAGTCAAATGCAACCCTCACAAACCACCAGCACCACAGTCACCGACAGTGATTTGGCTGGGGCATGAAAATGGCACGAAAAAAACCCAAACGGAGATAAGTATGACAGCAGGACATACTTCTTCCTTCCTGCATGCACTGTCTACGTGGGTCACACATGACGATGACTGTGGTTGTCTTTTCCAAGACCTGCCAGCTGTTATAAAGCTTAACGGTCAGTGAAATTCCAGTCAATCACACTTTCGGTGTCCCTCTTGATGGATGTAAAATTGCTGTAACGTAAAAAACACGAAAAAAGAACAAGAACGCGTGTTTCATACAACAAGACAAGACAGGCATTAATTTTCGGCCAACTGGCCTTTGTCAAGCATAAGATCACAAACAAACAAACACCAGATACAAAAATTAGGAGAAAAAGACTGAAACTTCCCAGCTGCTCCTTCCTTCCTTCCTTCTTTTTCTCACACTGGAAGGAGCAACAGGGAAGTTTCACCTTTTTTCTCCTATTTTTTGTATCTGGTGTTGTTTGTGATCTTACGCTTGACAAAGGCCAGTTGTCCGAAAATGTGCGCCTGTCTTGTCTTGTATTAGATACTCGTTCTTATTCTTTTCTCGTGTTTCTTTCTGGTTCCTGTTTGCTTGAACGCGGGCAGTCACACTTGTTTTGGATGCTGTAATGTATGTTAAGTCATCTGGTTTTCATGGCTGCAGAGGCAGGACGACAAAGGCGCCAGTTTAAACTGTCAGCTCATGTGTGTGGTTGAGCCGATTGTGGAATTCACTGAAATCACACGCTGCTCTCTACACAGTAGGTGGCAGTCGTTTCTTTCTGGACGTGGTTTATGCAGTGATCTAATAATGATCCTCTTCTCTCTGTTGTCTGATTATTCTTCCTGGTCTTCTCCTGTCGCCAGCTCGTACACAAAGTTATCTGATTTCCAGCATTTGAAAGATTTGGAATTCGTGGTCAAGGAGGTCATGTACAGTTGTGAGAATGAAGCTGACCCTTAGAGGGGCCATATGCCACATGTCGTTCCAGCTAGGACTTCGTTGGAGTGCATTTCTTACGTTGTACACTGCTCCTGTTGGCCTTGCTGGACTGCCATCTGGATTCTTTTGGCATCCTCTTCTTCTTTTGTTTTCTTTAAATTTCTTGTATTACCGTGTCTCTCTTTGTTATTCCCCGTGGCCTTTGACCACCATTCCATTTTTTGCATATCCCATCCTGTGCCATTGGTGTGTGTGTGGTGGTGTGGTGTGTGTGTGTGGTGTGTGTGTGTGTGTGTGTGTGTGTGTGTGTGTGTGTGTGTGTGTGTGTGTGTAGTATGTTGTGTGTGTGTGTGTGTGCATGATTTGTGTGTGAGTGCGTGTGCTTTGTGTTTGTGTGTGTTGTGCTTGTGTGTGTGTGTATGTGTATGTGTGTGCTTTGTGTATGGATGTGTGTGTGTGTGTGTGTGTGTGTGTGTGTGTGTGTGTGTGTGTGCGCGCGCGCTGTTAGTTTTTACCTTGGGGCTTTCCTTTACCACGTCCATTGCCTCATGGACTTTCCATTTTCTGCCCGTCTTCAGCTTTGTCTGATCACACAGTCTTATCTCCGAGTGGTAAAGAACTGTTCAAGCAATCCATTTTGTCAACCCAGTAGATGTTTATTATTTTCGTTTTATGTAATTTAATAGTTAAGTACCATGTAGTATTTTCATGTGAATATTTGCCGTATGTGTCAAGCGTATATCTGTATAGTGTTTAGAGTAGCGCTGCAGTATGGCTTCATGCTTTCCCAGGAGAGAACAGCTCCAATTTCACGGGAAATAATTTCATTGTGACGAAAAAAAAAGGAAAAAAAAAGAAATAAAAAAGAGAGGGAGGGAGAGGGAGAGAGAGGGGGTGAGAGGAAAGTCCAGCCCAGTTCAGTCCAATTCAAGAATGACGGGGAAAAAAACGACAAAGGAAAAAAAAAATGACAATACTAATGAAGAGGATGAGGATGATATTTGACTGACATCAAAAACCTTATACAGACAAACAGGACATTTTTAAAAAAGAATCATTGCACTTAAGGAGATTTCTTTGAGCTCACTTATTTTGTTCCATTTTCTACGCCACCTTAATGTCTATAGAAGCTAGCACAGCGTTTACATGTACAGTGTAACAACGACGAAGAAAAAAAAACACACTAGTGATGAAAAAATAGAGGAGGAGGATGATATCCTGCCAAAGATCTGACAGATATTAAAAACCTTATATGGATAAACAGTAGTACGTATAGAACACTTTTTGAAAACACTGGAGAGAAACAAAATGAAGAATGCTGTAGCCCGAATCTCTTCGATCGCCTGTGACTGATGACTTTTTAGAATGCATTGCTTCATTATCAGCGTACAGTTAGAAAGATTGGGTTTGATATTGTTGACATATCTCCACATTTTAAAGGGCAGTTGTTTCCAATATGCTACGAAAGAAAATCAGTACACCATGTCTCTCATTAGTGACATTTTGCCTTCCATCGCCCAAGAGTAACACTTAATGACATGTACGGATTATTTGAACGAGTCTTTGTCTGCCTCTGTATGTGTATGTGTGTGTGTGTTTTTGTGTGGAGTGTTCGTTCGTTTGTTCGTTCTTTGACTTACCGTCTTTTCACTACGAGTGATATTAGACGTGTATTAGACGTGTGGAGTGTGTGTGCGTGTGAGTATGTGTGTGTGTGTGTGTGTGTGTGTGTGTGTGTGTGTGTGTGTGTGTGTGTGTGTGTGTGTGTGTGTGGTGTGAGTGTTGCAAAAAGAGAGTGACAGAACGAGAGAGAGGAGAGAGAGAGAGGAGAGGAGAGAGAGAGGAAAGAGAATATATACACATATATACATATATACATATATATATATATATATATATAGAGAGAGAGAGAGAGAGAGAGGGAGGGGGGAGGGCGGAGAGAAGAGTCAGATTTAGGGAGAAGGACTTCAGATTTCAGACTTTAAAATACTTTATTACTTAAAGATAGTAGCATTTTGTCCCACTGAACCTGAATCTTATAGCTAGTTCTTGCTATTCCACACACAAATCCTGATCATAAAAAGTGAGCCATAACATAAAATATGAGGTGAATGATGAAATATACTGTGAAATATATTGACTGTTGAATATACGCCAATGGGTTATACGCTCTACAAAAGCATGATAGACAACGGCAGACATATGTTAACAAATACACACCAAACTTTAACATGAACAACGAAAACAACGACAACAATACAAAAATACTGCTAGTAGTTGCATAAATATTTGCCAAGTAAATAAATAAATAAATCAACAAATAAAATAAATGATAAAAAAAATAGATAAATAAAGAAATGAATAAATATATATAAAGAAATGAATTACAAATAAATAAATAACGTATAAATAAAGATACAAGAAATATAAACATAAATAGATAAATGAATAAATAAATAAATAGATAAATAATAAATGAATAAATAAATAAACAAATAAATGGCAGATAGATTCAAAGAAAAAGAAGTATGTGGAGGAAGAATTAAGAACAACCAAGGGGAGGTGTGGGTGGGGAAGATATATTAACCAACGGAACGATGGAAATGGATTAAGGACGACATAAGCCACGTTATACAAATAATAAAAAGTATTCTAATAAAATATCAATTTCCCTATAAATATGTCAGTCGATCAAGTAGATTACAACAGAATGAGATAAAGGTAGATACACGTAAGAAGAAGAAGAAGAAGAAAAGAAGGAGAAGAAGAAGAAGAAGAAGAAAAAGAAGAATAAGAAGAAGAAGGAGGAGGAGGAGGACCAGGAGGAGGAGGAGAAGGAGGAGAAGAAGAAGAAGGAGAAGAAGATGGAGAACAAGAAGAAGAAGGAGGAGGAGGAGAAGGAGGAGGAGGAGGAGAAGGAGGAAGAGGAGGAGGAGGAGGAGAAGGAGAAGGAGGAGGACGAGGAGAAGGAGGAGGAGGAGAAAGAAAAAAAAAAGAAGAAAAAGAAGAAGAAGAAGAAGAAAAAGAAGAAGAAGAAGAAGAAGAAGAAGAGAAGAAGAAGAAGAAAGAAGAAGAAGAAGAAGAAGAAGAAGAAGAAGAAGAAGAAGAAGAAGAAGAAGAAGAAGAAGAAGAAGAAGAAGAAGAAGAAGAAGAAGAAGGAGAGAAGAAGAAGAAGAAGGAGGAAGAGGAGAAGAAGAAGAAAAAGAAGATTGATTATTATTATCTCTCTCTCTCTCTCTCTCTCTCTCTTACATTGATTATCATTCTTCTCTCTCTCCTCTCTCTCTCTCACTCTCTCTCTTACACACAGACACATACACATACACACAAACAGACAGACAGACAGACGAACAAACAAATGAGGAAACAAAGAAAACAACAAACAGACAAACACACACACAAAGACGCACACACACTGACGCGCGCACACACAGACACACACATACATACACACAAACACAAACACACAAACACACACACACACACACACACACACACACACACACAACACACACACACACACACACACACACACACACACACACACACACACACACACAAACAAAACGCTACAACCAAACATAGCCACACGTTAATAAAGAACTATATTTCCTAATCTTTTCCGTACGTCACACCACGAAAACTCTATTGTATTTTTAAAATAATATTAACATCACTCACAAATATTGTAATTGTCCAGATGTGATTGATTAATTTGCTTTAGTTTTACCTCAGGTGATAAAGCCGACGGGGATAACCATCCCAGGGAAGTGGGGGAAGGGGGGTGACTTAAGTAATACTATACACACACTGCCAGAACAAAAATGATGTCAAGATCGGATAGTGAAAAGGCCAGTTTTAATGTAGAGCAGCCCGGGACTCGAACCCACAACCATTAGCATGTGAATCCAACGCTCAACCAACTGAGCTACTAAGGCCTGCTCTTATAATCATCCAGGACTATGACCCGCAATACAAATAAACTGTGTTCCTGAACGTCAACACAGTAGTTAAACCTGTACTCAGATAATAGTATCATGGGATCATCTATGGATTGACACTGAGATCGGTACTCGGTACTACTATATTAGTCTCATTATCGTAACAATTTTCTTGTCGAGGGCGAAAGATGAGCTCGTAATTAGTATGACATAGATACTGAATATTGATCAAGCTTTCTGCCTGTTAACTCTTTGACTCCCGCACCCTGTCCGGCAGCATCCTGTGTTGTCAATCATGCTAACAAAGCAAACTCTTAACGCTTTGACTCCCGCACCCTGTCCACCAGCATCCTGCCTTGTCAATCATGCTAGCAAAGCAAAAACTTAACCCTTTGGCTCGTCACCCTATCCACCAGCTTCATGTGGGAAGCTGATGGATAGGGTGAGGAAATCAAGGGGTTAAGCTTTTGCAGTTGTTGGATAAGGTGCGGGAGTCAAAAGGTTAATCAATACGAATGATAAAACCAGTAGATCATAGGCTTTTTTTCTTTTTTCTTTTCTTTTCTTTCTATTTTTTTTTACTGGCTGATTTGTCCAACAGAAAACGCCCGTTCTGGTCCGACCACCGAAGTTAGGCAACGCCGAACCAGATTATGGTAGTGTTTGGATGGGTATCCACCTAGGGTCATTGGCTGCTGTTGATCCTTTTTGTTATATGTGGCCCATGCGGAGTACAATGGCAGAATGGTTCAGACGCTCGCCTAATAACGTAGCTAGAGGTTCCAGGGTTTGTTTCCCCCTTTGAATGGAGCAGCCAGAGTTTCACATGGTAAACCCACTGTGACAAAAGAAATGAATATGAATATGGATATGACTATGAATATAGATATAGATATGAATATGAGATGTTAGAGCTACGTTTTATTTCCTATCTCTCGCTGCCTAATCTTTCAAACCTCTAAACCCGAGAAAACAACACACACACACAAAATAAAAAACAAACAAACAAACAAACAAACAAACAAACAAACAAAAACGAACAACAACAACAACAAAAAACCAATCACACTATGATTTCATTTTAGTCCTTTTCTCCCACTGGACGAAGCAGCAAGGAGGTTTTAGTCTTTTTCTCCTAATTTCTGTACTTGTTTGTTCTTTTGTGATTTTACATTTACACTTGACAAAGGCCAGTTGGTCGAACATTTGCGTCTGTCTTGTCTGGTTGTATTAAATACGCGTTCTGATTCTGTTGTGTGTTTTTCTGGTTCCTGCTTGACTGAACGCAGGCAGTCACACTTGTTTTGAATCCCTAAATCCGCTGAGTAAACTGAAGTCCGTATCCAAAAAAAAAAAAAAAAAAAAAAAATCCTCGGTCTAGACTTGAACTACTCTCACCTTAACCATGAGCAATGTAATAAATTCTAATAAATTACTACTAAAAACAAACAAACAAAAACAGTGCATGATGTCATTTTAAGTCGCAATGGCGAATTGAATACCTGGGATGATTTGACATGGACTTTGAAGATGAGATAAACATTATGTGCAAAAGCAAAAGATCTTAATAGACTGATGAATGACTTTTTTTTTAAATTAAACACTGTGTTTGATCTCCCTTCATGAAAACCAACAAGCAAACATATCAGTTCGCAAGCAAGCAAATATATGAGGGGGGGGGGGGGGGAGGGGGCTCATCGACATATGTACGTTACAGATAGGTTGACAGATACACAGAAACAGTGGACTTAATATAAATCATTTGCTATTTATAAAAACGGGACAGTATGACAGATACACATGTGAAACAATCTCAGACACACACACACACACACACAACACATATATATAAATATATATATATATAATGTATGTATATGTATATATATATATATATATATATATATATGTACATGTGTGTATACACACACACACATGCATATATTATATTATATATATATATACAGAGAGAGAGAGAGAGAGAGAGAGAGACAGACAGACAGACAGGCATACAGAGACAGACAGAGAGATAGTCAGAGAGAGAGAGACAGACAGAGACAGAGACAGACAGAGACAGAGAGTAAATTTCTGATGGACAGAGACAGAGACAGACAGAGACAGAGACAGAGAGACATACGTCGTGTGACGAAAGCTGATTATCATACCTTGGAAGGCTTTTATGCTAGTAAACGAACGAACAGTCGAGTACTCAAGGGGGGAGATGGGGGTAGGGGAAAAGAAATGTTTGACGAGAGGTCACAAAGACACGAGAACACAGTGCCATGCAATTAGAATCCATGTGTCACATGCGACACGATCGGTCGATCAGTCCTGATATCTCACTCGGCCCGGACAGTCAAAAGAGAAGTAAGTCAGACGACACATTGTCTTGGAGCAGTGTGGATTGCTAAGATCCACAGTCTACACTTGGCATACGTTGAACTGCTTGCGCAAGCTGACCTCGCAGTGATAGGGAATCTACAATTGCACAGATCCAGCTGCTGTAAGGTAGACATTTACATGAACTGTTTGTTGTTCAGTTTTCTCAAGACCGTGTGTCTATTCAATTCAGTTAATTTTGTGTATAACCCTGTCGATCAGTTCATTTTTGTTTATAATCGTACCCATAAGTTCGTTTTGTTTATACAACCCTGTCAATCAGTTCATTTTGTTTACAACCCTGTCGATCGGTTCATTTTCTTTTTAACCTTGTCAATCAGTTGATTTTGTTTATAACCTTGTCGATTAATTCATCTTGTTTATAACCCTGCCAATCAATTCATTTTGTTTATAACCCTGTCGATCAGTTCATTTTGTTTATAACCCTGTCGATCAGTTGATTTTGTTTATAACCTTGTCGATCAGTTCATTTTGTTTATAACCCTGTCGATCAGTTCATTTTGTTTATAACCTTGTCGATCAGTTCATTTTGTTTATAACCTTGTCGATCAGTTCATTTTGTTTATAACCCTGTCGATCAGTTCATTTTGTTTACAACCCTTTCGATCAGTTCATTTTGTTTATAACCTTGTCGATCAGTTCATTTTGTTTATAACCCTGTCGATCAGTTCATTTTGTTTACAACCCTTTCGATCAGTTCATTTTGTTTATAACCTTGTCGATCAGTTCATTTTGTTTACAACCCTGTCGATCGTTCATTTTGTTTATAACCTTGTCGATCAGTTCATTTTTTTTATAATTCTGCCAATCGGTAAGGGCCACATCACAGCAGTCACCATATATCATCACTTTAAAAAATCACATTAGTGATTGTTTCACAAGTTAAAAAAATATTCAGATCCTGAAAATTAGATTCCCTAAAATAAAAAAAAAGAAAAGTTTTTCTATGTTAAAATCATATCAAGTAAAGGAAACATTTCTCTTAAGGAAAACAACATCAACGAAGGAAGCATTTCTCTTAAGTAAACGTAGAAGAAGAAAACGATGACAAAGAAGAAGAAGACGAAGAAGACAAAGAAGAAGAAGAGGTAAAAGAAATAGAAGAAGAAGAAGACGAAGAAGAAGAAGAAGAAGAAGAAGAAGAAGAAGAAGAAGAAGAAGAAGAAGAATGCTAAGAAGAATGCGAAGAAGAATGCTAAGAAGAAGAAGAAGAAGAAGAAGAAGAAGAAGAAGAAGAAGAAGAAGAAGAAGAAAAGAAGAAGAAGAAGAAGAAGAAGAAGAAGAAGAAGAAGAAGAACAACAACAACAACAATAACAGCAACAACAATATCATCATCATCATCATCGTCACAACAACAACAATAACAACAACAACAAGAACAACAACAACAAGAACAACAACAACAAACTATGTTTTGGAGGAACATCACGAAACATGATCTTTAGTGATTGTGCTGTAAAACATTTCTGTGTGAAGCCAAGCTACCCTTCCCTCCCCAGCAATCAAGTGATGTAGCGTATGATATTGAGATTCATCACATGGCTCTCACCTAAAAACTTCCTTTCCTCCTATATAAATAGGAGCGAATGAGGAAGCCGTCACCTGTACGTAACCTACTTGACACTTGTTTTTCTTTTTGGTTTCCAGTGAAACCAGGAAGATAAACTGAGAGAGATGGCCGGATCTGGTAATGCTTGCTATCCCTTTGGGTTTCTCGTCCTTATTGTTATAGACCATTTACATATACATGCGTTTTAGATCCCAAGTCCGTGTGAGGAATATCGATGTGGGATTATTTGCCTTTAGTGGCATTTTTTGGCCACTTCATGGCGGCTCCACGCTAAGAAAGCTCAACAGGCACTAATCTGAAAACAATTTTGATAGAAAAGAATGCAAGATGATCCCTGTCTCTTTGTCTTTTCTTCTGTCTGTCTCTCTGTCTCTCTCTTTTTCTTTCTCTGTCTGTCAGTCTCTTCCTTTCTCTGTCTGCATGTCTGTTTGTTTGTCTCTGTGTCTCTCTGCTCTTTCTGTGTCTCTGTCTGTCTGTCTGCCTTTCTCTCTCTCTCTGTCTCCCTCTCTTTGCGCTCGCGCGCTCTCTGTATTTCAGATGTAGTCCAGGAATGGCAGAATCTTTACTAGATAGAGCAGCGCTGATCCCAAGAGTGATCTTGACGTGTTTTTTGCGAGTCTACTGTGTGGTATATGAAATGTGTTGGTTTTGTGTTTAGATGAGGGTTGATATGGTGATACAAGTACATGCATTCGTGCTTTGCTCTTTCTTATGTAAAATAAAGAAATCACACATCATTCCTCTACTTCAGAGTTCCAGCTTGCTGCTGACCATTCATTGTTTTACTCTCTGACACCTGAGATGGTATAAGAGGAGTGAGTAAAGAAGAAGAGGAAAGAAAAAGAGTTAAACTGTAGAATGTGGTAATGTACATGAGGCCTTTTGAAGTAGACGAAAACTGGAAGAAAGCTGTTGATTGAAGCTGCAAATACTCTGAATTATTTCCATGAGACTTGAGTTTATGACAAACATGTGAAAACAAATGAGGATGTCTGGATGAACTGGAAACGTTTTGGGAATGACATGGGCAGGGATTGTGTTCGGAATAATCGCTGTTCGTGGACAAACCATTCATTACGATGAAGCCCTCGTCAAGATGTTCGCTCGCCTCAGTCAGCAGCTACGGAAGCAGATTTTCAAAGCAGGAAATGATGTAAAAACATGCTGGAAATGTCTCTAATGGTAGTACTTGTTTACAGTTACATGTTTTCATCTTTCTCTTTCCCCTTCCTGTTTCTTCCCCCTTTTCCTTCCAGCCTTTGTCTCTGTCTTGCTCATTGTCTAATATTCTGTTTGTTTATCTTTCTTTTTGTATTTGCTGTTTGTTCTTTTGTCGTATTAAACACGCGTTCTAATTCTATGTTCATGTTTTTCTGGTTCTGGTTGTATTAAATACGCGTTCTGATTCTATGTTCATGTTTTTCTGGTTCTCGTTGCATTAAATACGCTTTCTGATTCTATGTGCATATTTCATAATTCCTGTTTATCTTTCTGTTAAACATTAAGGGTATCCACACTCTCACGAATACCGTGTCTGCTTCCATGCACACAGTCAACGAAAGCACGCTTGTCAGGTTCATCATAAAAACATTCCTACACCATGCACATTCGTATTTCTACATATGCAGTTAAGATGTTTGTGTATACAGGCAAGATGTTTGTGTATACAGGCAAGATGTTTTGCTGTTAGTACAGGCAAGATGTTTGTGTATACAGGTAAGATGTTTGTGTATACAGGCAAGATGTTTGTGTATACAGGTAAGATGTTTGTGTATACAGGCAAGATGTTTGTGTATACAGGTAACTACTTCACTCCTATTCGGGTTCCCTAGACAAACCCACATCATCTACAAACTTAAGACTGAGTGAATCGTGTGTAGTATACGACACAACGAAACAGAAAGCAGAACACGGTCACTACACAATGACCAATAACGCTACGTACTAACAACCACAATGCTTCATACATACCCACACAACAAGGCTGACAAAACTACACGATGAACAGAAAAGCAGAACATGTCACTGCACAATGTCCACTCAGTCCAATTTATCACACTGAGATTTAAAAGAACATACTGACTACAAATTTAAACATAATTAGGGATACCAAAACATATCTAAAATAGGCCTGAATTACTTAAGACTGCATCTGCATATCCTATTTCCCTAGAGCCAAAAATGCACTTAATACATGTACCCAATTATCAATCCTAAGAGAAAGTATGTAAAACTTTACTGGACGCATACAGGTGAATGGACCAGAAAGGCAGAAAATGATAGGAAGAAATGATAGAAAGCAAAGGAACAAGGCAGAAATAAAGAGAGTGACAAAAAGAGGAAATTTCTAGCGCAGAATTTCCAGAAGGTGGGAATACTATATACATAGACATAATATACCGAAAGAGCCTCGGCATTCCTGCAGGGGGGGGGGGGGGGAGAGCTGAAATAAATAGCATGCTGTTAACAGTCATATAGATAGAGCAGAAGACATTGCAATAAAGTAACCTTAAACTGATGTTACGTTGTTGTTGGCAGGATGTTGCGAGCAAACAGCTGCAGATCGATACTCAGAAAAATGCTGCTGCCGTCTCTATTGCTGACTCAGTAATGAACGTTACCGATCTTGGCTTGAAATCACACGTGATCTTAGTGAGTATTTTGCTTTTGTCTTTTAAACATATTATGAAGTTAAATGGTATGTCGACTAACTTGTAGTTCCAATCGCTGTTAGTATCATTTGAGTGTCTTGAAGTTGACCTAGCTTTTACATTTGAATGTCTGAAGTTAAGTGACTCACATGGACAGAGGTTTTGATTATTCCAAAGCACTTAAGAACTTACCATGCTTTGCTAAGCTCTGATCAACATAGTCGATGACAGTGCAGGGGCCATGGTAATTGAAATTGGCAGAGAGAAAAACAAGATATGGTCAACAGCACACAAACACTGCAACAGAAGTCCACAGGAATAGCCAGAGACTGGTAAGTGTCGACAATTTTTAAGACTATCTTGACCAAAATTGGGACAGCAGCACAGAGAACACGCATCAAGATTACAATAGCAGAATGAACGGAACATGGACAAGCAGCTCCATCATTTTCACTACCAGCAATAGACTGTAACTTGTAGATACCCATATCCTTCTCTACGGAGTGAAACTTGGACACTGCTTGCTAAATCAGAGAAGAAACTTTGGCCTTGGAGACGAAGTTCCTCTTGAAACTGCCTCGCATATCTAACTTTGAACATAAGAAAATCTAAGTACAGAATGAAAACAACACTTTGATGAACCCAAAGAGGAAAAGATGAGCGGAAAACATAGTAGACTGGACCAGTTTCAGTATGCCTGCATTCTAGGAACGGAAATAGAGGATTCTGTCTACTGTTGCATCCCTCAAGCCCCTCCCCCCCCCCCCCCCTGCATTTGATCATGCCAGTTATGGGACTAGAAAAAAAAATCATTTGAAGTTAACCAGGTTTCAATAATTTGGATATGTCATAAAATATTTGAAGCTTAACAGGTTTCAGACAAGTGGATGTCCTAAAGCACTTAAAGTTGACAGGTTTCAGACATCTGAATGCCCTAAAACACTGAAATGTTGACCAAGTTTCATTGATTTAAATGTTCCAAGACTCTTGAAGTTGGAGAGTTTTCACTGTTTCAAATACCTAAAGAGGTTTGAAGCTGGTCGGGTTTCGGTGATTTGCATGTCCAAAGGCATTTAAAAATGACTAGGTTTCATTAATTGGAACATTTAAAAATTTTAAAAAACTCGGAAATAACCAGGTTTTAATGAGTTGAATGCTCTAAAGCTTTTTAAAGCTGTTTTTTAGATCAGAGTTTGAGATTTTCCCAAAAAGTGTGACAGTGCAGGGAATCTTGCTATGTATCTTTCATGTAATTCGAAGATGAAAAATTAGATGGACATAATGCATTATTCCTCTCTCTCTCTCTTTCTCTCTGTCTCTCTCTTTCTCTCTGTCTCTCTCTCTCTCTCTCTCTCTCTCTCTCTCTCTCTCTTGTTTTTTGCCCTTTGATATCGCTGTTTATGCTGGTGTCTTCTTCTTGTGCCTTGGTCTTTCCTCTTCTCTGGTGGGCTGCTTTGGGGTTTGATGTTCGGGGTGATGACCTTTCCTTGTATTTGGTCTTCCCTGTTCTTTGGAAGACTGTTTGGGAGTTTGTTCTGGTGACTGTCATGTGTTGGCTTTTTGTGGATAGAGTAGTTCTGGCATCAGTTGCTTGTTGCTTTTCCATCAAATTGAGAAACTCCAGTAATATGGATCTCTAGTCATTGAAGTTAACAAGGTTCATTAGTTTGAATGTCTAATAGCATTTGAAATTGACTGAGTTTGAGTTGAAAGTATAGCAGTGGAAGATGACATGGTTAAATGATTTGATTGGCTAAAATCACTTGAAGTTGGTTAGGTTTCATTGACTTGAACGTCCTGAAGCATTTAATGTTGACAGGTTTCGTTGGCTTGAATGTCCTAAAGCATTTGATGTTGACCAGGTTTCGTTGGCTTGAATGTCCTAAAGCACTTGATGTTGACCAGGTTTCATTGACTTGAATGCCCTAAAAGTATTTGAAGTGGATTAGATTTTACTGATCTGAACGTCTTGAAGCGCTAGAAACTGATCCAGTTTCGTTGTATTCTGCATCTGACAGCCCCAGCATTGAAGGCAGAAATGACTCAGACTTACACTGACGCTAGCCTGCCTTTGTATGGTGAGGTCCAGCTGGACCATGGCATTGCTTACAGTGGTTCCACGGGTGAAGCGGTCATTACCAAGCCTGGAGTCTACCTGCTGGAGTTCAAAGTGCAGACAGCGGATTTCAGTGGTTTCAACAGCAAAATTGAAGTGGTGAACGGTGAAGGCGATACAAAGTACACCTTCACTACTTACCATGGTGAGTACTTTAAGAAATTTCTGAACAATACAAGAATACAATACCAACGCTCAGTGAAATGATTAATGAGACAAATATAGAAAGACGAGCGATGCATGGTGAGATTAAATTAATTCAAATAAAAAAATGGATACTGTACTCACCGAATAAGAATGCAAGAAAATTGAGACAAACATAAAGACTAATGGATACTGTATTCACTAAATGAAAATACAGCAACATTGATACTGACATAAATAAGAAAATGGCTACAATACTTACCAAACGAAAATGCAACAAAATTGAGACTAAAGTAAATAAGAAAATCAACACTGTACTCACCAAACAAAAGCATAACAAAACTGATATTAACATAATAAGAAAATGAATATTGTCCCCATTGAGTGAAAAAGAAATTACTGTAAATAAGAAAATCGATACTTGTTCACCAAATGAAAATGCCACAAAACGCAGATTGACATATATAAGAAAATAATTTTGGACTCACCAACGTAAATCCAACAAACCGAGTTACCATACAGACGGCGATCATTTCGATCTTTCAAAAATTGAAATGCATCATTGCCATATGTTTAACATAAGCCTTCACTTTTTTCACTGGCATTTGAAGAATTCAGTGCCTTTCTATATTGATATCAGACGTTTCAGTTCAAAAAGCGGAGATGGTATTTTGTTCAGTTTTTCACCCATCAACACTACTATGTCTGGGCTTGAAGGAAACATTCTTAAGTTTGCTTTGTGTTTGTGATGTCTTTTTTACATGTTCCAAATGTTTCGGATACGTGTACTGCAGGTTTGTTTTGCCCACACTGTTCAAGCGTTTGTTGATGCATTGTCTGCATACTCCGTTTTTTGTTTTTCTCTGAAACATTTTTGAAATATTCATAACTCAAAGCAGTCAACTATTATGACGACAGAAATATAGGGATCTGAACATTCCTGGCTAACAGTTCTCACTATAAAGGATGTTACAGAATTCACTAAAAGGATTATCAAATAGTTTTCTTCATTAGTTAATTAATTTACAACTGAACAGTTACCCATCATAATCTATCCAAACATTTGATGAGACATCCAGATAACAAAATCATAATTACTACAAGATAACAGCAGTTCTTTAGTTCTTAGATCGTAAGAGAGAGAAGAAAGAAAGAGACATGCTCTGCGGTTCACTCGATACATCAGAAAGAAAACAAACCGTCTCATCAATGGCACTACTCTCACCTGCATACCTGACCTGTGGTGTTCCACAAGGATCTGTCCTTGGCCCTGTTCTTTTCACTCTTTACACCTCCCCCCTGTCCACCATCACCAACTCCCATTCTATAAAACACCACTTCTATGCTGATGACACCCAACTTCAAGACAGTGACTCACCTGATAATATACAGCGCCTGTTGACTCGCACCACTGAGTGTTACTCGGACATTAAGAACTGGATGACACACAATAGACTTCAGCTTAATGACGACAAAACAGAAGCTATCCTCATTGGCACCCGTCAGAAACTTTCTCAGCTGCCTCCTCTTTCTCTCCCATTATGTAACACATCAGTCCCAATTTCTGATTCAGCTAAAAACCTTGGTGTCTGCATTGACTCTACCCTCTCCATGAACAACTTTGTTTCTCAAACTGCCAGATCCTGCTACTATCATCTCCATCGTATAAAGCTGATCAGGAAGTATCTCTCTGTCGAAACAACTGCAAAACTCGTTCTCTCCTTCATAATGTCTCGCATTGACTATTGCAATTCACTCCTGTCTGGTCTTCCTGCCTCCACCATTCACATCCTACAGCGCATTCAAACATGCTCATTGATACTGCACAAAAAAGAAAATGGCTACAATCTTACCAAACGAATGAACAATGAGACAAATCCTCATCCATGTCACAGATCTGTCACTTGTGCTTGCGCTGTACAAAGCGCATACAGTAAAATAGGTCACCAATGCACAAATGCCCAAAACGCAGAGACCGATTATGTCAAGCTACTTAGATCTATGTTCCCCACGTAACCCACCGAGTCTGCCTCTGATCGCTGATCATTTCGCTTTCCAACGCACTAAGCTCATTCCTATGGTCACGAGCCTTCTTGTTTCATGGCCATCTCTGAAAAACTTCTCTCTCAGTCGTCACTCTATTTGTCTCTCAAGTCGCTCTCAAAACTCACTTTTTTCCTCATAAATCCTACCTCATCAACACCCCCCCTCTACTGTCTCGCTCAAGGGAATCACATGTTTAATTTATGTGTTTGCTATGTCTTCTATTAATTTTCCATGCTTTTATTCTTGCTTTTTTGCTTTTATTTTTCTCCCATTTATACCCTGCGTGTTGTGGTGTTTTTTTGATGTGTTTGATTTTGTGGTATGTTTGAGTCGTATGGGTGCTGCAGTGTGTGCGAGCGTGCGTCCTGGTTGTTCTGTTCCAGCGATTAGATTTGATTTTATCAAGATTTTGCGCTATATAATTTTGTAATAATTTATTATTTTTCATAATTATTATTATAAGAGAGAGAGAGAGAGAGAGAGAAGAGAGAGAGAAAGAGAGAGAGAGAAAGATAATATAGTAAAGATGGACATATATAACAGAGAGAAGATATATATATATAAGATATAATATATATATATATATATTATATATATAAAAGACACCTCGCTTTTTTTTAGGATCATCGCACTCAGGCGGGTTACCTTATGTGCTCACCTTTTTTTTTCATCCCATTCTCTACGGCACCTCAATAGCCAGTTTTTATATATGGGCATGTCTGCTCTTCTTTTTTTCTCTTCAATTTCTTTTATATTACAGCGTTCTGATTTTCTTTATCGGAAGTGTGTATGCACGTTGTTTTGCCCACACTGCGCTGTCGAAATGTTGCTGCACAGTCTGCCAACTCCGTCTTCGATGGGTATGCATGCTGAGTGCTTTCATGCTTCCATAAGTCATCACAGACATTGGACATGACTTGCAGGGTCTTTAACGTGCGTATTTGATGTTCTGCGCGCGTTATATACATGAAGGGAACTTAAGCACTAACAGGTCAAAACATAGTTATGTTGACTTGGGAGAATAGGAAAGTCCCCATCCTGGACTCGCCAGGCGGGAACCTCCAGGCAAGATCGAACCCCAACCTTTGTGACTGGAAACTTTACCCTCGATCACCGCACCAGTCAGGGTGTGTCTTCGAAGGACCGTGAAGCCTCCCCCCCCCCCCCCCCACTGGGGATGCCAGTTTCTCTTTCAGTATAAATAGTATCCCCATTTCTGGAATTCTGTGCAAGAAATTTCCTTTTTCTGTCACTCCTTTATTTCTTTCTTCCTCCTTTGATTTCTGTCATTTCTTCCGATCATGTTCTGCCCTAATGGTCCATTTACCTGTAAGTGTTCGATAAGTCTTATGTACTTTTTCTTAGGATTAATAATTGGATACATGTATTAAGTGTATTCTTGGCTCTAGGGAGGTGAGATATGCTGAAGCAATTTTAGGTGATTTATGCCTGTTTTTCTATATGTTTTGGTGTCTGTAGGTATGCTTATATTTGTATTCAGGTGTGTTTTTCTAAATCTTCTGTGCGATGAATTGGATGGAGTGGTCAACGCCAGGGGTATGTCCTTAGATTCATCATCATGGACAAAAGAAAGATGAATGCATTGATATGTGTACTAATTTTCTTTTGTTTTCTTTTTTCCTGTTGACGTTTTGTATTTTGAAGCCGTTATAGCCCTGATATGGCTTTACGGAGTCGGCTGGGCTTTAAACAACAATAACAACCGTCAAGCCTCAAATATGAAACATTTCACAACTGGGAACAAAGTTCAGATTCTTCTCCCACGGAAGAGTACGAAGGCAGAAACACTAAATCTTTACATGTAACTGACTACCAAGCTAAGAAATATTGATCTTCGCAGCATGAAGTTTCTGAATTTATGAGAAATTTAAAACGCGCACGAAGCACAACTGCAGATTGCGTCTGACTTCTAGAAAGATCCAAGAAAGTCAACTGTTCGATGATAGAGTCCTGAGGAATAACAGGCTTGCTTCCCTTCCGCCGAAATTACATGGCTTATAATTCTGTTTACTTTCTTTTGAACTCTGTCTCATTATATCATTGATTGAAGTTTGTTAGTGAGTTTCATTATGTCATTATGAAGTTTGTTTTTGTCAGCCCCACCCCTGTTCACTTTGTTTAACTGGTTGGTTTGCTGATTTGTTTTCCTAGGTAGCAAGATTTTTTAAGTCACAAAAATGGAGCTTTTTCTTTTCTTTCTTTCTTTCTTTCTTTCTTTCTTTTCTTTCTTTCTTTCTTTTTCTTTCTTATTTCTTTCCTTCTTTCTTTCTTTCTGTTTCTTTCTTTCTTTCTTTCTCTTTCTTTCTTTTTTTCTTTCTTTTTCTTACTTTATTACTTATCTTTTTTATTTTTGTGTTGAAATTCATTTGTTCATTGTTTGTTGGTTTCTTTTCTTCTTTGCAGACTTGGGAGGTAAGCCCGTTCTTTGAGATGTTGAAGCTGGAAACTGGAGACAAACTGATATGTATGCCTTACATGCCACAGGCAGCTGGTACACTGCTTCGCGTGTGGTGGCTGGCGCTGCTACACAGTTCAACCTGCGCTACCTGGGCATTGATGTACCCCTTGAGTACACCACTTCTGCTCCGGATGTGGCCACGACTTTTCCCGGTCCTATTTGGTGGGGCTAGGAGCAAAATACTGATTGAAGGCAATGCTTGTTTCTTTGGTCATTTGATGTCCATGCCTCAGCTGTGAATTGACTTAGGCATGAGTTTTTTTTCCCTAATGTCATGTTTAGATTTGATATAAAAATTCATTGTAAAAGGGTCTTGTATGCGTGTTTTCATTGCGTAGACTTTTCTAAGAGTTAGAATACATCCAGTTCCCATAGTGTAAGAAGCTTACAGTGAAGGGAACCCATAGTAACAACAGCTCTAATCTATCTTGCTTTATAAAATGTACTATAAACGTTGTTTGTCTTTTCCTAATTTTCTTCCTTAACCATTTAACTCCTGCACCCTATCCACCAACTGCAAACACTTAACCCTTTGGTTCCCTCATCCTATCCACCAACTTCCTGCAGGAAGTTTGTGGACAGGGTGAAGGAATCACATGTTAAATGTTTGCTCTGCTAGTATGGTTAACAAATGCAGGATGCTAGTGGACTGGGTGCGTGAGTCAAAGGGTTAGTGTTGTCTTTGTGCTTATCACTTTCAAAGCCAGCCTAGGATAATGACTAAGGTCAGATGGCCAAAACTTTGCACATGTCTTGTTTTGATATTGTAGATAAGCCTTCTGAGTCTTTCTGGTTCCTGTTTTGCGTAGACGCTGGAAGACACTTTGACTAAGATTCCAATAAAGGCCATCAGTGCTTTATTATGAACTGAGATGAATGTGAATGCATCTTTACTTTTTTCATCGCAAAGATTTTTCTCCATTTAACTTTCCCTGGGGAAAGCAAGTCGCCAGAGTACGGCGCAACCCTTTTTTTAAAAAAAAAAGACATATTTTTGTTCCTTCCCTCACAACAGCGATTTTTTT